>JANAVB010036820.1:6046867-6384316 GCA_029216955.1 Iris pallida | reverse complement strand
TAGTATACATTATTCTTTTATGGCATTTAGCCATCGAGCACTTGTTTAGCTCGTATTTGGACTTGACATTTAGCCTACGGGCCAAAACATTTACATTATTCTAGACTAGCTAGAGCTTATCATGTATGACTATTACTCTTGCTAGTCTTCACTCTGTATTACTAGCTTCATGGTCATTGATATATGATAGTTTGGGACGCTTTACTATTTTATATTCCAGTTGATCTTACTTCTTGTACATTGTTTACTGCCTGTGATTGAGATACCTAGGATTGCTTGAACTAGGATCGACTATTGGCTTATAGTAGTAACCCCATGTCTATACAGCTTATACGTTATTTCGGAGTACTGGAGTACTTTGGTATAGTAGCTGGCCTGGTCCGTCCCTACTTGTCAGTATTCTGGTTCTGTGACGTGACAAATACAAGTTTTCAGCTCTGACATAAAATAAAGTAAAATAAAGATAGATGTCCACGAAGAACTACTTGGATCAACCTCGTCGTCCACGTCTGGTGCAACAGAAGAATAGACTCCCGGCCAGTACTCCTCAGAAAAGACCTCGTCAGCTAAATCTGGAGAATAACCAGGTCCTCATGGGACATAGTGTCACGCCCCGATTCATAGAGTCATTTAATCACATAATTATCTCTTGGAATCGATCATCCTCGCTTGGGCGTGATGCCGTACAAGTCTGGTATTACACTTGTACAAGGCAAAGATGGTGCATAATCGATAATCTTCAAATAGGAACACATCGCAGCGGCAGAAGCAGACAAATTGAATTTAATGAGGACAATCTTTCTGATTGAATAGAAATATATCTCTTTTTATAGCAACAAAGATAAAAAGGATAATTTGAAGTCACACAAAGATATATAGAACTTTATTCTCTTTATTGATAATTGAAGAAGAGTACAAGACTTGTATTGAAGTACAATGCTTACAACAAATCTCACTTTACATCGAAAGCCAACTGAACAATGCTATACAGCTTACATTTGATACTTGGATACATTGGATTACAACTCGATATACCAACTTGGCTTACAACTCACTGGTACAAGATTACAATGTTCCATACATTATGCCCTTTATAAACAGAAGACATCATCTTGAAAAAGGAGAGCTTCTGTATGTCCAACAAATCTTCGATGTCGCGGGACCAATCAAGCCAATCCTCGTATGAAGAACATCCCAAGCACGAACACCTGCCCACAAAAATGTGGGTCAGCACATCATCTATGTACTGGCGCAGAATCCAACCCACTCGCATAAACTAACACTATATATTGAGTATATTACATTTAAGTGATTTCTTACCAATAGCCACTCCCTCGTACCTGCATCAAATACAGGTTAGCATATATACTTACTCTGCCTGCACAAAACATTCATTAGCATGCATCCTGACTACATGGTCACTGGTGTTTAACCATACGGACGTTGCCATATAGGTCTTCATTGGTAATGCGATGACTCCAGAGAAGGTAGCTATCCCCAAAGGATGCCTCGCAAAACCCATGCCCCTACTGGCACGCCAATGTTTCCTCCTAGGCCGGATCGGTTGCCCTAACGTCCCGGGGTACTGTCCGAGAAAACATATCTCCATCACTTATGCATAAGTTGTCCTATGACCATGCGAATGCGTGTCCGACTCAATCGTGAACATAAATGCTTGGTGAAATATTGAAGTAAAGACAACAGCGCATCATCATTCAAGTCATGTTCAATAACTTATTCATTTCCACATTACCATCATTTCATTTGGTGATCTCAACGATCCCAAGCCTCATCAATTCTCATTCATTGCTTCATTGCAACATTTCTCATTATGTTCCTTCTAAAGAGGAACAACAGCATTCATTCATTTCGAAGGGACCTGTAGCATTTCATTCATTTCATAGGAACAATAGCATATTCAATTCTTTTCTCATGTATCATTCATGCAGCATCTCATTATTCAAGTGATTCATTCATTTCATCAATCTTAAGCATCAGGGACATTATCGATTCAATCTCAGGCATCATGTTACATTAGCAGCTCGAATGTGATTCGTTCAGCAATTCAAAGTTCATGTATTATTCATTCAATGATTTCCAGCATAGGCATCTCTATCGATTTAGCAACTAAAGCATCGCATCACAATTATTCAACATTCAAGGTAAGAGACATTAGGTTCATATTCATAGCATCACGTTATTCCATTTATTAAGCATGCAGGAATAAGAAGGAAGGAGGACAGTTTCACTTGCCTGCATAAAAGGGTCTTCTTATTCTGGTTGCACATATTTCCCCTAAGCGTAGCTCCACCAGCGAGCCACGTTCCAACACTTAATCCGTCTAGCCAACTCAGAGAGACTGCATCAGTCTCAACTCTCTTGATCTCCAACACAAGTCACGGTCCAACATTCTGATCCCATCCAACAAGCCAACCAAATGCCTCGCGCGGAGCGGGGCATTACACATAGCAAGGTACATAATATACAAGCTAAAGTACAGTAAGTAAACAAAGTATCGGGGTATTTAAACCAAACTAACGTGACGCTTTGAGAACAACGTTCGCAAGCGCAGGCATCTCCAAAGTAAATGACATCCGGGTCAGGCGTACTATAGTCGTAGCTCCGTAACGGAATCTCAATAGTAACTAAAGAGAAACATGGATCACAGGAAATAGATAATCTCTCCGGATAAATGTATATACATATATAAAAGTGTATGTGCACAGCATGGCCCGCGCAAGTAGTAGTCATCTCAACTCTCAGGAAACAATAAGTTACAACCACAACTTACCGTTCTGACCTCTATCTAGACGGCAATCCTACGACACATCTAAAAAAGATAAAATGGCACAACACCCTTAACCTACAGGTATCAGGAATCAGGTATCTCAGGTAATTGGCTCAAGTATCGGGTTAATAATGTGTCAATCATGTGTCGTATCCTACAGGTCTTTTATGGAAATAAATCCATAAATCTCAGGCAGGCTCTATATATCAATACTAGACAACTCATTAGTTGAATGACACCCAGATGTAATCTGGAAGTCCGTATCGATATAATTCCTAAGATCAAGTACAAGAGATAAAATAGAAATAAATAAATAACAGAATGAAACAAGAACTGTACGATAGCAAGGTGCACTTGCCTGATTTCGTGCTGTGAATATGAAACGCCGCTCCCGTGTCTACGCCTCCGGAACCCGACGCTCCTAGATAATTAACTAGATTAAGTCACTACTCACGAAACTTACGATATGACTTAATTAGTCAAAGTAATGTGTTAAAATTATATTCAATATTTCGTGGAACCATTTAGATCCATACAATCACACACAGGTTCCACGAGACATCGAAACACAGTTTTAGGGTTTCCAACTCTTAATTAGTCGGTTATGCCCCTACTTCAATAACATACTTAAAAATTATATAAAATCATAGAAATAATATTAAACTAATTTTCTACAGATTTATCTCTAAAATTTGAGAATTAATATTTCTAAAGACATTTATGACTAGTTGATTACAAAGTCAGCTAGTTTACTCGAAACTCACCCGGAACATAGTTAATGACTCAAATTGCTAAAATAATCAAAATATATTTTAAACAGAAATAAAATATCTTATTTCATAGAATAATATCAGATACAAGGGTTGAGTTATACTACAAGTTTGGAACATACTAGGTCAGCAGGTTACCCGAAAATAGCTAGTTTTGACCTAATTTTTCCCGACCAGATTAGAGTTGATAAAATCGTGAAAAATACTTAAAAATTATATTTTATATATATTAACACACATAAATTTCAGTTTCGAAAATAACCATCAATAATTATATTTCCTTCACAACGGGGTTGGAATCGACCCTACCGAAACACGAATATTACAACCATAATTCATGAAACTTTTATAGGTGAAAATACATAACAAAAGGTACCAAAATACTATTTTTACAGATTTAATAACAGAATTAAAGCATAGGTTTGAGATGAAAAAGTAGGATTTTTACCAAAAGTCCTTGCTAGTTGGGTTGTGGAGGCTTCTCCTTGCTAAAGCTTCCACCTTTCTTGCTATCCTTGATTGCTACTCCCTTCTTGGTGAGTTTGAAGGGGTTAGAAATGGCTATAGATGGTTGGATGGGGAAGATGGAGTTTCTAGGGTTTGTTTCGGTGGTTGGATGAATGTATAGTGAAGGAGAAGAGTTTTTGTGGAGGATGGAGAGATGTGAATAGACGGGATGTTATGAGGGCTATGGGGTTTGGTGCTGTCGAAATTTGAGGGAGGAAGAGAGTATGGTCGGCTATGGGGGGGGAAAGAAGGGGAAATTAAGTTAGGGTTAGGGTACAAGTTGATATATAGGAAGCGGATCAAAAGCCCCCCTTAGAAAACCCCCTAAAAATCCGCTCACTCTCAACCGTAATGTTAATGTTAATGTTAATATTAATGTTAATATAACATTAAATACTAAAATTAACATTAAACTTAACATTAAAATTAATATTAACATTAACATTAATATTACATTAAATTACGGATGAGAGTGAGGGCGTTTTCTAAGGGGTATATATTTTTTTTTTTTCTAAGGGGTATATATATATATATATATATATATATATATATATATATATATATATATATAACATTAACATTAATATTAACATTAAATTACGGATGAGAGTGAGGGGTTTTCTAAGGGGTATATATATATTTTTTTTTTTCTAAGGGGTATATATATATATATATATATATATATATATATATATATATATATATATATATATATATAGGAAGCGGATCAAAAGCCCCCCTTAGAAAGCCCCCCAAAAACCCCCCTCACTCTAATCCGTAATTTAATGTTAATATTAATGTTAATATTAATGTTAATATTAATATTAATATTAATGTTAATATTAACATTAAATACTAAAATTAACATTAAACTTAACATTAAAATTAATATTAACATTAATATTAACATTAACATTAATATTAACAATAACATTAACATTAATATAAAAAAATTAAAAATTAATATTAACATTAAAATTAATATTAACATTAATATTAACATTAACATTAATATTAACATTAATATTAACATTAATATTACGAATTAGAGTGAGGGGGGTTTTTGGGGGACTTTCTAATGGGGGCTTTTGATCCGCTCCCATATATATATATAATATATATATATATATATATATTATATATATTATATATATATATATATATATATATATGGACTTTATGGGTTTCATGTATGTATAGGATTGGGAATCTTTTTTTCTTTTGGGATGTTTGGCCAAGAGGGGGGGAGTGCTTGGTCGACCACTTAATGGTGGGGGTCCACTTGATTGGCTTGGTTGTTTGATGAGTTGGCTAATTGATTTGGTTAGAGATTTAAATAGGTATTTCCTAATATAGAACTAATTAGATCTATATATATAAATACAATCCAAATCTGAATAAATATAAAATATGTGTTTATTAATGTATTTTAATGTCCAACATGTCTACATAGGTTTGGGTTTGGTTTGGATGAAGTTTTGGAAGATTTGGTGCAATCGGGTCTCCTAAAAAGTCATAAAGGCTTTATAAACTAATTAATTAGATTAAAATATGACTTGTGCCATAATTTGAATTGTTAACATGCAAGAGACTAAAATATAATCATGGCATTCCTAGCATGGCTAGTATGCTAGTCAAAGCACCCGACTACACTAGGCATGCCATACTTTCTAGTCAACTTGCACATTCAAACTCAATCATGACTATAGCCCTTCTTTTATAATATAAATAAGATAAAATAAATTAGAAATAAATAAAAATCCAAATTAATATGTTTAATTAAATAAATATTTTTTAAATTTTGGGATTTTACATCCTTCCCTTCTTAAAAGAATTTTGTCCTCGAAATTAAAACAATCATATGGAAATTGAAACCACTAAGAAAATACAATAAATTACATACCTTGGTTCTTAAACAAATAGGGAAAACGCTCTCGCATAGAATCCTCACGCTCCCATGTAGACTCGTCCGGTGAATGATGCTTCTAAGCAACTCGACCAAGTCTAATGGTCTTGCCTCGTAATGTCTTATCGCTATAGTCAAGAATCCCCACTGGCTGCTCCTCGTAAGATAAGTCGGTCCCAATAATCTCAGAATGATCAAGCACATGACTAGAGTCTACCACGTACTTTCTCAACTGTGACACATGGATCACGTTATGCACACCTCTAGTGATGGAGGTAATACAAGACGATAGGCCACTTCTCCTACTCTTTCGAGAATGTCGAAAGGACCGATGTACCTTGGGCTTAGTTTCCCCTTGCTGCCAAACCGGATGGTACCTGAGTCGGCGATATCGCAAGAATATATGGTTGCCTTCCTTGAACTCTAAAGGCCGACGATGTGTATCCTCCCAATGCTTCTGCCTATCTTGAGCCGTTTGAAGATGCTTCTGAATCTGCTTCACTTTCTCCACGGTCTGTGTCACTAGCTCAGGTCCAATAATCTGATGCTCTCCCACGTCACTCCAACAAACAGGCGATCTGCACTTCCTTCCATACAATGCCTCAAAAGGTGCCATCTGGATGCTTGCTTGGTAGCTATTATTATAAGAAAATTCCACCAAGTGCAAGTGATCCTCCCAAGATCCTCCGAAATCCAGCATACAAGCTCTCAACATATCCTCGAGCGTCTGAACCGTGCGCTCCGACTGTCAATCGGTCTGAGGGTGGTACGCAGTACTGAACTTCAATCGAGTTCCCAGACTCTCATGTATACTCCTCCAAAAATACGACATAAATCGAGAATCATGATCCGACACAATGCTGACAGGTACACCATGCAACTTCACGATCTGTTTCATGTACATGTCTGCCAATACCTCGGTAGACTGTCCTACTCGGAATGGCAAGAAATGTGCCGACTTGGTCAATCGATCTACAATCACCTAGATCGTGTCTTTCCCGCTAGGGCTCCTCGAAAATCCAGTGACGAAGACCATCATGATATGCTCCCACTTCCACTCAGGAATAGGAAGTGGCTGTAGAAGTCCGGCTGATCTCTGATGCTCGACTTTGACCTGCTGACAAACCAAGCATCTAGCTACAAATCGTGCAATCTTCCTCTTCATTCCGTGCCACCAAAAATGCTGCCTCAAATCTCGGTACATCTTTGTACCCCCGAGATGGATAGAGTAGATAGAACTATGCTCTTCTTCCATCAATTCCTGTCGAAGCTCTCCGTTTGGAACATATAAGCGCTCTCCGTACCTCAATGTTCCATCCTCGTGAATCTGCAACCCTGTCTGCTCTCCTGCCTCGGTCTTCGCAAGGAGTCTTCTGAATCTCGCACCCGTAGGCAATGCTGCCTTAATCCTCTCAACTAGTGAAGACCGAACTTCCAATTGTGCTAGAACACCTTTTGATCCCGGCAATATGACTTCGATCCCAAGCTCCTGAAGATCCTCAAGCAAATGATGTTGTGTCATCAAAAAGTAAGCTGCAGGCTTCCTACTCAAGGCGTCTGCAACTACATTCGCCTTCCCCGGATGATACTGTAGCTTAATGTCGAAGTCCTTCATTAGCTCCAACCAACGTCTTTGTCTTATATTCAACTCTTTCTGAGTAAAGACGTACTTCAAACTCTTGTGGTCGGTGAATATCTCCACTCTCTCTCCATATAGATAGTGCCTCCAGAGCTTTAGTGCAAATATGACTGCAGCTAACTCTAGATCATGAGTCGGATAATTCTTCTCATGAGTCCTCAACTGTTCTCGATGCATAAGCAACTACCTTACCATGCTGCATCAGGACACATCCCAATCCACTGCCGGATGTGTCGCTATATACCACAAAGCCTCCTGACCCTGAAGGAAGAGTCAAGACCGGTGCTGTCGTCAAACGCTTCTTCAGCTCATCAAAATCCGTCTGACACTTTGCCGTCCAGATGAACTCCTGCTCCTTATGCGTCAACCGCGTCATGGGCTCCGTAATCCTCGAGAAATTCTCTACGAACCTCCGATAGTATCCGACAAGTCCGAGAAAACTCCTCACCTCAGAAACTGATGTAGGCACTGGCCATGTCGCAACGGCCTCTATCTTCTCCGGATCAACTGAAAGTCATTCACCAGAAATAATATGGCCCAGAAATGAGACCTTGTCTAAGCAAAAGTCATACTTATTGAGCTTGGCATACAGCTTCTCTTCTCCCAATACTCCCAACACAACTCGAAGATGCTCTTCATTCTCCTCATGGTTCTTAGAGTATATCAGTATATCATCAATGAATATCACTACAAATTTGTCTAGATATTGGTGAAATACCTTATTCATCAAATTCATGAATATTGCTGGCACGTTGGTTAGACCAAATGGCATCACCAAAAATTTATAGTGTCCATACCTCGTCCGGAAAGCTGTCTTCTGAATATCTTCCTTCTGTACTCTGATCTGATGGTATCCGGACCTGAGGTCGATCTTGGAAAACACTCGTGCCCCACTAAGTTGATCGAACAGGTCATCAATATGCGATAATGGATATTTATTCTTAATCGTTACCTCGTTCAATTTTCTGTAGTCAATGCATAGGCGCACAGTTCCGTCTTTCTTTGGCACAAATAAGATGGGCGTTCCCCATGGAGAAGCACTAGATCGAATAAAATCTTTGTCCAACAATTCATCTATCTAGGCCTTCAACTCTTCTACTTCTTTTGGTGCCAACCGGTACACATGAGAAGAAATCGGCTCCGCTCCTGGAACCAACTCTATGGTAAATTTAATCTTTCTATCGGATGTCAAACCGGAAAGGTCTTCTGGGAACACATCTTCAAACTCTGATACAACTCTCGGCAGTGCTGGCTCATTCTCTGCTATGTAGGCCTTTAGAGTGTGATGGATACCCTGCTATATCGCCCCTCGAAGAAACTCAAACTCCGGAAGACCTGGGGGTCTAAAAATCACACTATCCCGACGATAATCTATTTAAATATTAGGAAAGCACGATACGGAAACAATGAAATGAGGGTCGCTAAGGGGATACTATGTGTCTATCTATCAAATACAAGCATTGGTTTTTCAGAATAAGCGGAGATGAAAAATAATAAAGAGTTCAAGTGAGATGTGGTCTAATACAAATACGGGGTTCAAAGGCGATTGAATAGTAAAAAAAAGAGTTGTCAAGGTAGTTGCGAATGAGATCCTAGAGGACAAATGTATTTGTTAACTATATCTCAATCCACGTAGAATAATCATAAGAAGAGCGAACCAAGTGCGCTAGGTTGATCTGACCATGATGCACCAGTTCTGATTAGACAATATGTTAGTGGGTGCACCCAATAATATATATGTCATGAACAAGCTTGATAAAAGAAATAAGCTTGTAAAACTAGGCTATAATAGCAGTATCAGTCAAGATAGTCAAAAATATAAGTACGTGAGAAATAGTTCAAGTTTTCCAAAATCTAAAACTCGCCTAGTGTTTGCGCCAAAACAGTTGTCCTACTGTCTTCTTGTCTTAGACTTTGATCTACAAATAGGTTATGGACCTCTTGATAACCTATTAGCGTCATTCGATAATGGGTTGTAAGACCAAAGGATTGCTAGGTTGTGAGGCATACTACCCAACATACAACAATTCAACTAGTAGTATAAATGGAGCCTACAAGTCATCTTCCTAACTTCTATTGAGAAATAAGATTCACGGTAGAAAAAGGAATCAAGCAAGATGCAGTTCAAGGCAGTCAAACGAGAGTTCAAAAATGGAATCAAGAAAGGAGATCAACTATGTGGACGAGATCCTAATTTAAGCATATTTCTAATTCGCAGGCTCGCTTGGCACAATCAAGTAACCAAGGCGATTTAACGAAGACCTGCATGGGCCACCACAAAAATATGTCACGCCCCAGTGCTAAAATCCATAAGGACTAGAACACGTGGCATGCCAGCAAACACATTCCATAGGTAAATCTAATTTAATGGACCAATGGAAGGTATCTTAAGCTGTAAAATAATCTCATGGCAGACACATATCTATACTCAACCACAGAACAAGAATCACAGAATAAGAAAGCATATCGTGCTGAAATAAAGGAATATAAAACTGTCAAAGAGAAGTATAAAATCACATGAAAACTCCATGGGTACAAGCTAAATCTGGAGAATAACCAGGTCCTCAGGGGACATAGCAAGGCACATAATATACAAGCTAAAGTACAGTAAGTAAACAAAGTATCGGGGTATCTAAACCAAACTAACGTGACGCTTTGAGGACAACGTTCGCAAGCGCAGACATCTCCAAAGTAAATGACATCCGGGTCAGGCGTACATATAGCCGTAGCTCCATAACGGAATCTCAACGGTAACTAAGAGAGAAACATAGATCACAGGAAACAGGTAATCTCTCCGGATAAATGTATATACATATATAAGAGTGCACAACATGGCCCGTGCAAGTAGTAGTCGTCCTCAACTCTCAGGAAACAATAAGTTGCAACCATAACTTATCGTTCTGACCTCTATCTAGACGGCAATCCTATGATACATCTAAAAGAAAGATAAAATGACACAAATACCCTTAACCTACAGGTATCAGGAATCAGGTATCTCAGGTAATCTGGCTCAAGTATCGGGTTAATATATGTGTCAATCACGTATCGTATCCTAAAGGTCTTTTATGGAAATAAATCCATAAATCTCAGGCAGGCTCTATATATCAATATTAGACAACTCATTAGTTGAATGGCACTCAGATGTAATCCGGAAGCCCGTATCAATATAATTCATAAGATCAAGTACAAGAGATAAAATATAAATAAATAAATAACAGAATGAAACAAGAAATGTATGATAGCAAGGTGCACTTGCCTGATTCTGTGCTGTGAATATGAAACGCCGCTCCCGCCACCCACGCCTCCAAAACTCGATGCTCCTAGATAATTAATTAACTAGATTAAGTCACTACTCACGAAACTTACGATACGACTTAATTAGTCAAAGTAATGTGTTAAAATTATATTCAATCTCTCATGGACCCATTTAGATCCATATAATCACACACAGGTTCCACGAGACATCGAAACACAGTTTTAGGGTTTCCAACTCTTAATTAGTCAGTTATGCCCCTACTTCAATAACATACTTAAAAATTATATAAAATCATAAAATAATATTTAAACTAATTTTCTACAAATTTATCTCTAAAATTTCAGGATTAATATTTCTAAAGATATTTATGACTAGTTGATTACTAAGTCAGCTAGTCTACCCGAAACACGCCCGGAACATAGTTAATGACTCATTATACTACAAGTTTGGAACATTCTAGGTCAGCAGGTTACCCGAAAATAGCTAGTTTTGACCTATATTTTTTTCGACCAGATTAGAGTTGATAAAATCGTGGAAAAATACTTAAAAATCATATTTTATACATATTAACACACATAAAATTCAGTTTCGAAAATAACCATCAATAACTTATAGTTCCTTCACAACGGGGTTGGAATAGACCCTACCGAAACATGAATATTATAACCATAATTCATGAAACTTTTATAGGTGCAAATAAATAACAAAATGTACCAAAATACTATTTTTACAGATTTAATAACAGAATTTCTACAGAATTAAAGCATGGATTTGAGATGAAAAAAGTAGGATTTCTTACCAAAAGTCATTGCTAGTTGGGTTGTGGAGGCTTCTCCTTGCCAAAGCTCCCACCTTTCTTGCTATCCTTGATTGCTACTCCCTTCTTGGTGAGTTTGAAGGGGTTGTCAATGGCTATAGATGGTTGGATAGAGAAGATAGAGTTTCTAGGATTTGTTTCGGTGGTTGGATGGATGTATAGTGAAGGAGATAAGTTTTTGTGGAGGATGGAGAGATGTGTAATGGAGGGGATGATGTTATGAGGGGCTATGGGGCTTGGTGCTATCGAAAGTTGAGGGAGGAAGAGAGTATGGTCGGCTATGGAGGAGGAAAAAAGGAGAAATTAAGTTAGTGTTAGGGTACAAGTTGATATTTTTTTTTATGGACGGCTGTGGATGGGAAAAAGAAAAAAGGAGAATTAAGTTAGGGTTAGGGTTAGGGTACAAGTTGATATATATATATATATATATATATATATATATATAGATATATATATATATATATATAAAAATATATATATATTTATTTATATATATATATATAAAATATTATATATTTTATATATTAATTCTATATATATATTATATATAATATATTATATATATATATATTATATATATATATATATAAATATATATATATATAATCTATTATATATAATATATATATATATGGGCTTTATGGGTTTCATGTATGTATAGGATTGGGAATCCTTTTTCCTTTTGGGATGTTCGGCCAAGAGGGGGGGTGCTTGGCCGACCACTTAATGTGGGGGTCCACTTGATTGGCTTGGTTGTTTGATGAGTTGGCTAATTGATTTGGTTAGAGATTTAAATAGGTCTTTCCTAATATAAAACTAATTAGATCTATATATATAAATACAATCCAAAATATGAATAAATATAAAATATATGTGTTTATTAATGTATTTTAATTCCCAATATGCCTACATAGGTTTGGCTTTGGTTTGGAGGAAGTTTGGAAAGGTTTGGTGCAACCGGATCTCCTAAAAGTCATAAAGGCTTTATAAAACTAATTAATTAGATTAAAATTTGACTTGTGCCATAATTTGAATTGTTAACATGCGAGAGAATAAAATATAATTATGGCATTTCTAGCATGGCTAGTATGCTAGTCAAAACACCCAACTACACTAGGCATGCCATACTTTCTAGTCAACTTGTACATTCAAACTCAATCATGACTATAGCCCTTCTTATATAATATAAATAGGATAAAATAAATTAGAAATAAATAAAAATCCAAATTAATATGTTTAATTAAATTAAAAAAATTTAATTTTGAGGGGTTTTACAAGAAATAACAATCTAAGCAATGTACTAGATCCTGCAACTCCAATGATGATATCCTTCTCAATGGCCTCAAGCTCACCTGCAACGTATCCTGTCAGGAAAAGTGCAAAGTACAACCCCGACAAAAAATAGTCTACAATATAATTTAAAATATAGGATAACAATATGGACCATAATATGAAACAAGGGTACATGAACTGCAATATGAACTAAAGTACAAGAACGGCACAATGAACACGATAATCAATGTGAACATGACAATCAATGTATGTGTGAATTTGAAATCTTAAACTAATGTGTGACCGGCTGGGGACCACAATCCACAATTCACAATATCACAATACTACAAGGTTCGGCTTAATCGTACGTGAGGTGTACGATTAGGCTATTCACAATACCTAGGTTGGGTGTGGTCTCACACTAGTTAATATCTCCCTCAATTCCCGCAAGAAACATGAGCCACAATACAATGAACAAGGCACAATACAATCGTGTGAATCTCGTGTCCGATATGAAAACATGAAAGTATGATAGGAAACAACGTAAAGAGTTCAAGTCGGTGTACTTGCCTTGCTTTGTAAGAACGAGAGTAATGAAGCATAAATGTCCACCTATAATTTGGTACAAGTTGTTAGGTTTTTGAATGTTGACAACTAGCTAACCATTTATATAAACTAGCTAATTATGATACCACTAACTATCTATAGAGGCTAGCAATATTACTAATCAAATATATATATATATATATATATATATATATATATGTATATGTGTGTGTGTGTGTGTGTGTGTGTGTGTGTGTGTGTGTGTAGATAATGCTAACAAGAAGAAAATTTTGAAGATAATATTATTATATATTTTGAAGAATAATATATATAATAAAAATGATAGCAAAATGAAATCTTAGCAATTACTTGTAAAACAAATAATTTAACCCCATATATTTAACCAAAATATTATTTACTAATAAATGTTAGAAAATAACTTGCTAATTAAAGAAACTAGCTAACAATATATACATTTGGCAAAATTTCACTAATTATTTGTTATTACTAAAATTAATAATAACAATCTTATTAATAACAGTACTAATGATAATAATGAAAATAAAGCCAATAATGCTATGAGGACAGTCCACAGTCCATAAATCCTGGCCAAATAGGAACACATTTAACTCATCCCCCTCTTCTCTACTAACAAACAGCCCTACAACATTCAGCCCCACTCCTCATTAGTCCAAAGAATATTCAAAATTGCCATTAATTTCCTCTAACACCCTGGCCTGTCAGGCCCAGAGCCCATGCTTAACCCATCCTTTACTATTGTTAGTTAAAACAAATCTGTTTAAAATAAACAAGCCCATCATCTTTCTATCCTGACCCGGCCCACAATAAGCAACCCTAGCCTTATAACCATCTCTCTTTCTCTCTCCTCTCCTTCTCATTACCACTCTCTGTCGACAACCAAAATGGACAAAACAATTCCCATCGTCTTCAACTTCGTCTTCTTCCTCCCATTTCCTCTACTTTCAGCCGAAACCCTAACTTCCAATACAAACCCTCATTCACTACACCAACTCTCCATATCACTCCATCTTCTCCAACCCGCCTCTTACTTTGAAACCCTAACCCTAGAATTTCTCTCCATATCAATTCCTCCATGGCCACACACAACTCTAGCCTCTAGATCGCCTCCTCATTCCTCACCTCCAGCGAACAAACAAGGAAACTAATTCTACACATCATCTTCCCCAATCTAGTCGAAATACTAAACTGAGAGAAACAAGAAGAAGAAGAAGAAGAAGAAGAAAGGTTTCAAGGAAGATCGAGGCGAAGACTCACTCGGCTGGCGGATCTCAGCGACTATGAGTAGATCTAGCCCGGTAGGTGGCTCCCGGTGGCTCGGCGGTGCACGCATCTCGAGACGATGGCTCGAGCTTCGAGATGACTCCATGCGACTCGAAGGGGCAGCGCATCACTCGAGAAGTTGTCTTGTCGTTCGAAGGGTCGCACGCGAGCTTCGAAGAGCACACGGTCTTCGAGAATGGCACATCAGTCGAGGAGAGCTTGACAGTCGAGGCTCTGCTGCTTTGATTGGAGTGGCGGCTCCGGCGATGAAGGTGGTGAGCGAAGTTGAAATCGGAGCTCTAGGATCATCGACGAGGCACGGCAGTCGAGATCTGAGAAGATCGGGTCCTGGCGGTTCTTTGACGGACTTCGGCAAAGTTCGCGATGGTGCACGGTGGAGGAAGGCGGTCGTCAGTGTTAGAGTGAAGAGAACATTAATGTACATTGTCAGAAAATTAATATTAAAATAACTGGGGAACTCCCCCAATATTTATAGTAAAATATTAGAGTGTGCTCCAAGTCAGCCTTAGTGGCACCCTATGTAATTTGTAACAGATCTAGGTGCAATAGTAAAAACAATTAACTAACTCCTAACTGAATAACTAACCCTCTAACTAATTATAGGATTAATTAACAGTTACAAACCAGAATTAATTTTACTGCACTAATTCCTTCTTCTAGAAAAAATGTAGTCCAAAGCCTAAGACCCACAGCCCAAGGCTTGGTAGGCTTTAATAGAAAATCCACTAGTTAAAATAACTCCAGTGATAAAAATCTCACTTAATCATTAGTAACAATTATCAGGAATAATAAATCAGGATTAATAATTAAAATTAATTAAAACAGAATTAGTAAATAATTAACATAATCAATTATCATACCATTAAATAAATCCCAATTAATTAACAACGATAATCAGGATTTATTCATTAACATAAATAATTATTTTAAAATCGGATTTATTAGCTAAAATCTAGTTTTATTAAAAATGATACTTTTCTAAAAATAGAAAATTCAGGAAATAAACTAAAAATCCATGAAACGATTTTAGGGAGTTACAAATCTACCCCCCTTAACAAAATTTTATCCTCAAAATTTCAAATAGCACAACAAACACCATTAAGATTGACCAAGCAAAAATTTAAAAATAATTAGAGTCGGTTAAGACCTATCACCAATTTAAGTACAACTAGAAAAATGATTTAGACAAAATATAGTACCAAAACGATATCTTCATAATTAAATTCTTAATAAATAAAAAACTTTTAAGCATAACCATTGCGACTACGACAAAAATTCAAATCATTTAAACAAAATTGATCAAAATTATTTAGTTTGATAAATGTTAAAATACGATGACTGTAGAGATGTTGCGACTAAGAATAAGACAAGAAATTTTGAAAATTTAGCTATCAAATATGGAATCATTAACATAATACATGCAATACACTAAAATCAAACCATGGAAGAGGTTGGACTAATAGGTGTTGAAAGAAAGGTCCTAATAAATTTTTAAGAAAAATCAAGAGAAAAATGGAATCAGTTGCTGAGATTTCACATAAGGTCAATATCAAGATAATTTTTCGATAAAATTGCCAATGGTGATAAGAGATCAAACATGGTATATAACACGGATATAATCTCAATAGTATCCGAAAACTATACATATCCGAAATTACTTTGCCTAGAGTTCATGCCCCACCAGTATAGTGTACATCTGAATGCAGTGAACCTTTGGCTCAATGACCCAAATAATAATAAATTACCGAATATTTCTAGCAACTTTATCTATGTTATCGGAACAACTCAAGAGATCAAAATTTATGATTTAGGACATAGCCTCAACAATATCCGAGAACCTATGAATACCTGAAATTACTTCGACTTAGAGTTCATGTCTCGCCAGTGCGCAGCTAGCTGCAGTGAACCCGTGGTCTCCATAACCCAGATAAATGACTGTAGTACGCATCTGCCACATCATAGTAGGTCGTCGAATACTCTTTCAACTTTATCCATAGAATTTTCAAATGAGCTACTAACAATTGAAATCATGATAGAAGGTGCAATTATCTGTTCTATAAGAAACAATAAGTTTTATTAGGTACCAAAAAATAAACCGTAGGATAAGGAGGCCATAGAACAAATCTTAAAATAGGAAACAATGACTCAAATTGTAACAAGAAAGTTTTTAGAAAATCTAGGCATTAAGAGAAAATCTAATAAAAACTCAAAAATCAAATATTTATATCGATAAAATATATCAGATAAATAATCTCAGAAACCTCAAGTGCAGGGAATCGTCAACCTTAGTGTTGCGCGTCGGAACCATCCTGAAAAATAGAAAACTGGTTAGATAGAGCCTAAACTACAAAATAATAAACAATCTTAGTAAAACTATAACTCTAACCACTTTCCACGGATCCTATGTTGTGATGAGTTTTTTTAGTTTCACTGGTCCCCCAATAGCACTTTATAGCCTAAGTGCTATTAGGACAGACCTGTATGGACCACCAAAAAATATGTCACTACTCGCTCCCGAATAATCGGATATGATTCGGACACGCCCAGCCTTCATCGATGGACACGACAAAGTAAACTGTACAATACTAAGGAAAACTCCAAGTCACAATGTAAAGTAAAACACTATAGCATCTATAAACGTCCCAGAAATTACCATAATCTACCAAGTCATTTGAGTACAAAGTTATCCGGAGACAAATCCGGTAAAATAAAATATACAATGATGAAATCCAAAATACAATGTCCAGCTAAGCAATGTACTAGATCCTGCAACTCCAATGATGATATCCTTCTCAATGACCTCAAGCTCACCTGCAACGTATCATGTCAGGAAAAGAGCAAAGTACAACCCCGACAAGCAACTGTCTACAATGTAATTTGAAATACAGGATAATAATATGGACCACAATATGAAACAAGGGTACAAGAACTGCAATATGAACTAAAGTACAAGAACGACACAATGAACAAGACAATCAATATGAACACGACAATCAATGTATGTGTGAATTTGAAATATTAAACTAATATGTGACCAGCTAGGGACCACAATCCACAATTCACAATATCATAATACTACAAGGTTCGGCTTAATTGTACATGAGGTGTACGATTAGGCTATTCACAATACCTAGGTTAGGTTTGGTCACACACTAGTTAATATCTCCCCCAATTCCCGCAAGAAACAATGAGCCACAATACAATGAACAAGGCATAATACAATCGTGTGAATCTTGTGTCCGATATGAAAACATGAAAGTATGACAGGAAACAAAGTGAAGAGTTCAAGTCGGTGTACTTGCCTTGCTTTGTAAGAACGAGAGTAATGAAGCATAAATGTCCACCTATAATTTGGTACAAGTTGTTAGGTTTTTGAACGTTGACAACTAGCTAACCATCTATATAAACTAGCTAATTATGATACCACTAACTATCTATAGAGACTAGCAATATTACTAATCATATATATATATATATATATATATATATATATATATATATATATATAATGCTAACAAGAAGAAAATTTTGAAGATAATATTATTAAATATTTTGAAGAATAATATATATGATAAAATGATAGCAAAATAAAATCTTAGAAATTACTTGTAAAACAAATTATTTAACCCATATATTTAACCAAAATATTATTTACTAAAAAACCCCAAATTGATCCCGTGTCCAAATACAATATGACACAACCTATTGGTATCCCTTTGTGGATACTATAGGGACACACACTACCTAATCTATAATTTAGCCTATCAAACCTATTATCAAATACTTGGTGTGCCATTCTCAGAATTCCTTCAAAAATGGTACAAAACTCAATCTAGCTTTCAAATAAGGACTCACTAAAGCCTCAAACTCTTCCTATAGGTATATTTATATATATATATATATATATATATATATATATATATATATATATATATATATATATATATATATAATGCTAACAAGAAGAAAATTTTGAAGATAATATTATTAAATATTTTGAAGAATAATATATATGATAAAAATGATAGCAAAATGAAATCTTAGAAATTACTTGTAAAACAAATTATTTAACCCATATATTTAACCAAAATATTATTTACTAAAAAACCCCAAATTGATCCCGTGTCCAAATACAATATGACACAACCTATTGGTATCCCTTTGTGGATACTATAGGGACACACACTACCTAATCTATAATTTAGCCTATCAAACCTATTATCAAATACTTGGTGTGTCATTCTCAGAATTCCTTCAAAAATGGTACAAAACTCAATCTAGCTTTCAAATAAGGACTCACTAGAGCCTCAAACTCTTCCTATAGGTATCCCTAGTTAATGGGTGAATTCCTAAGGGTCCAATATCAAATTTAAGATCTAAATGACAATGTTAGAGGGTGTTATTCCTATTGGGAGATAGATTCCCAAAGAACAATCCAGTGGACACGATCCCGACACGAAACTCCTTAGCAAGTAGACTTTTCTCCTTGTTCCTACCTCCAAGCTCCTTGTAGGCACTTCCTTCTAGAGAGGATGAGAGAATGGTGGAGGAATGAGTGAGATTTGGGAGAAATTAATGGTGTGATGTCACGACCCACTCCCGAATAATCGGACACGAGTCGGACACGCCCAGCCTTCATCGTTAGACACGACGAAGTAAGCTGTACCAAACTAGAAAAAACTAACCAGATAAACATGAAAGTATAGAATCACAGCATCTAAAAACGTATCCCAAAATGATCACCATAATCCACAAATCCAGATATCATAATGTACCAGAATCAACAGGAATGAAAAGTGCTATGAACTCTAAAGTCAATATCTCAAAGTAAAGCTAAGTAATCTAAACCTGAAGCCTCAAGCTAAGCCTCATCCTGCTCAGCTAAATCCTGGGCTCTGGCCCATAGAGTAGAACAATGTCCTGCAAGCATACCTGCAACATATCCTATTCAGGAGCGGAGCAAAGTACAGTTCTAGGTAATGAAACATGAACATGATATGAACAGGGTACAGGAGTACAGGAAAATAAAATACAGGAATGAACATGAAAGTATAGGAAAGTAGTACAGGAAAATAAGTACAAGAACTATAGTACATGAATGTAAAGTACAGGAACATGTAAAGTACAGGAAAGAAACTATAATCCTGAAGTACCAGACATGACAAGTGCACAATATCGAAATACATCTAGTCCATGTGACCGGCTGGGGTGAGTACAGGAGCATGCACAGGAGTACATGAATATGGTACGACTTAGGACCCGCGTGCACAGTGCGAGGCCTAAGCTAGGTACAGGAATATATAGTAACCAGGATTGGTCACATGGCTAGTGTATTTCCCCACCCGACACTAATAAGTACAAGAGCAAGGGTACAGAAATACAGGAGTACATGAATATCGTGCCATGACGTGTCACAAAAAAGGGTACAAGAATGTAAATGTACAAAATCATAGAAAAGTACTTGCCTTGCTCCAGGAAAGTACAAGTAGGCAAAAGAGCTAGATATCCTCCTGTAATTTAATGATTACAAGTTGGTTAAGTTCTAAACTATCAGTTGCTATTTATTCTACTTACTAATGAAAACTAATGTCTAATGAATCTAACTGGCAACTGCACTCAGATTAATAGAAGTATTCTTATTAGCTATCAAAGTTAACTAGTTTTAAGAAGAGTAATTCTAGTTTTAATAATTAAACTGCTTAATCAAAAAGGGCTGTCTTTCTTTGGAAAGACAGTTTTTGGTTATGAATTTTTACCAGAATTTAGTAAAAACCCTTTTTAAACATAAAGAACTCAACTCCTGAAATTCATTTGCAAAGTTAGAGTGAAAGTAAAACAAAAAAAAATTTATTTAAATTAAATTGTAAATATACAGCTACAGTCCAACCAGTCTACTGGCCCAAGTTCTGGCCCAACAAACCCAAACTCAGTTCAAAACACTAATGTTCCCAACTTTCTGCCATAAGTCCAGTACAGAACCAAATTCAAAACTGGCCCAACACTACAATTCCTATGGCCAGCCCACACACACACAAACATATACAAAATATTACAACCCAGTGGGCTGATCCATCCCACTCCATAATTAAAAATCAAATAGATTATGAATAATAATAATAACTTGAACATTTAGCTAGCCCAACTAAGCCCAATGCAAGCCCAACTCAAGGTTCAGCCCATCAATAGTCCAACAGCAGGTACAACACGTTCATAGGGTCATCTCCTTCGCATCCGACACGAACATCGGACACAACAGCAGGTACGACACGGTCAGGGTACAACAGCAGGTACAACACCAAAGTTCAACAGCAGGTACTCGCCAAGCGGTGATCACAGTATACTCCAACCGTCCAATACGGATACGACACCAAGTCCAAACCGACACGAACACCCAGAGTAGCTCGAACAGAAAGAAACAAGGGTTACTAACAAGTAAACAACTTCCATCACAGAAGAAATGAATATAATCATGCATGCAGTGTCCGACACAAGAGTGTCAGGACACAAGATCTCAGTCTTCAGAAATGAACCCAAATTCTCAGATCTACAAGTTCTGTGAAGAACTTGTCTCGATTTCCCAGATCTGAGTTTAAAACCCATAGATCCAATCGATTCTGCACACATAATAACAGATCTCTAATGATCTCAAAGAAAAATGCTCAGATCTACTGATCTATCACAGATCTGCAAGGAAGCAGAACAACTTCGAGATCCAGACAAAATCACTAGATCCAGCACAGATCTTCAATAATAGAGATCAATCTACAGAATCCATAGCAGATCCATAGATCCCCACACATACATAAATTTAACAGAATCGATCTACAAGATCTAGCCATAAGTTATGAAAACATCATAAATCTATAAGCATGCAAACGATCTACAAAGATTTTATTACTGATCTTAAAAGATCTCAAAAATCTTTTCAAGATCAACACAGAATCAAAATGATTCTCGAAACTTCAGTCAAGTTCATCATAGATCCGTGGATCTCGGAGATCTCCTCGAGATCTCATCATAGATCTTCGCAAAAAGGAAAGGCAACGGTCAGATCTAGAGATCTGACATAGATCTACGAACAGAAGGCTAGGGTTTACCTTCAAGAAGTCGAAGCCTCGAAAGCTCGCCGGAGAAGAAGAGAAAGGGTCGAATCTGAAGCTCTGTCGAAGCAGCGCCTAGGCGTCGAGAGAAGATCGTCTAGACCCAGCCATCATCTTCATCGCCATCGCCATCGGAAAGGTCGTCGTCCTCAACAGGATCGAAGTCGCCGCTCCGCTCAGGTCGTCGCCACCATCAAGGTCGCCGTCGCCATCAAAGTCGCCATCAAAGTCGCCGGCGGGACTGGGGAACCCGAGGGGTCGGCGGAGGACTCGAGAAACGGGTGGAGGAACCGAGAAATGAAATGAATGCGCTGCCCTCTCTCTCTCTTCTCGAACCGTCGTTTAAAACGAAAATAAAATGGCATTTTGCAGATCAGCCCCTCCGCTCTGGCAAATAAGCAAAAATACCCTGCCCCTTTTCAGTATTTACATCCCGTCCCTTTAATTAATAGAAAATTACAAAAAGTCCCTCTGCCTTTTCATAATTACATAAAGTATATAAAAACAGTTTTTAAAATAAGGAAAATAACTAAAAAGTTGTTACAACAACTTTCCAATTTTAAAAGTTACCCAGAATTATTTCCCTCCAAAATATTTTTAAATTATAAACTGAATTTAATTTATTATTGAAACTAGTAATAACAAGAACACAATTTTATAGAAATTGAATTTATTTTTATTTTTAGAAAACTAGGAGGTGGAGTTACATGTGATGGCTCTTCTTTGGGAAGAACACCAAATTAGGAAGATGGAGGCTAAGGGATTAGTTACAATAAATGAAGGGGAGAGGCTTTCATGACCGTCCTCTTATGCTAGGTTAGGACCAAGGCACAAAGTCCAGTTAGCCCTCTCAAGTTGTCATTTGGGTAATTAATTGCATGTAAAGGTTTGGGGCCATTTTGGTCAATAGCCTAATCTCTTAATGAACCAATTGGTCATGAATAATGAGTCTAATGGAACTAGTCTAATGAGTTGGTTTATGAGTCATGTCATGCTAATTATTGGAGTCTAGTTTAGTGTCTAGGCTAACCGGTCTACTAACACAAGTCAGACAATTGGGCTAGCCTCTAACCATATCAATTAACACAAATAAAATTGTCCCGCCCCAGAACCAGAATACTGGAGAGCGGGGGCATACATAGCCAGCTACGTATAATGAAATGGAATCCACCTCAATACACGATCACGGCTGTCTAGATATATGAGGGTTTAACTATAATCCATCAGTCTCTTAAGGTCATGAACAAGCCTAGTGTCTCAATCACAAGCAAGTAAGTAAATGTTACAAGATGTAAGATCACCAAATATACAATAGTAAGGCGTCCCAAACATTACATATTTAGCTGATCATAAAGCTAGTCGTTACAAAATGTGAAGACTAGCAAGAGTTTTAGTCATACATGATCAACCCTAGGATTTGTCAATCATGTTACAGCCCGTAGGCAGACAGTAATAAGGTATGCAATACGAGCTAACAGGTGCTCGTCGGCTAAACGCCTCAAAATAAAAATTTTATAATATAGTGGAAGAGCCAAAAAAATAAACCCACTCGTTGCCCTGGTTACGCCTGGTGGTCACCATCGGGCTGGAAGGTCGGTAGATCCTCTAAAGCTACTCCGAAATCTGGCCATACAAAACCAGCTGGGTCAGATCCCAGAAAGAACAAGTGCCACAAAGGGGACTTCACTTAGGAACTAAAACTAGCAAATTAGCACAAGAATATAATTACATAATAAAAGACAGTAATTAAGGAAAAACATGACAGGTGATATACGATAAGATAACCATGGGACTATTCAGATAACCAGGTTACAAACCGTAAACCAAACAAGGACCGGGATTGTAACCCTTCGTCTGAACAGAACTTGGTTTCTCCTACCATTTATCGGCAAGATAAAATAAGAAATCAGGTTACGTAACAATCTTGTACATGATCAAGACCAGACTAGACTGATTAGACTCCATCCAATAATTCACGGCCAAGCAATAAGTACGGCTTGATACTTTAACTAACTAGGGTTATCACAGGCCTAGTTACTAGCAAGATGCAGCGAGATTATTCCAACAGCCACAAGTCCTGCAGACCATCCAGGCTATCCGGACGTAATTAGGGGTTGAATTCAAGTGGGTACATCATCCAGGAAATGCATGTACCCTTAGGTGACTTAGAGGGTGCAACACATGACAGTGTGCTGGAAATGTGCCCTACTCGACGGCAGGCTACAGATCCCAAGTGGGACGCCCAGATAAGGGTATTGCCTGTAGCTAGAGAAATCTTTTCATGACTACTGGATTATTATAGTCATTAGCCTTAGTCGATTTCAGTAGGTACCCCTGACCGTGGTACTCAGGGGTCCCTGTCCTAGACATGATGCAAGACAAGACGGGTTCATTTGTACAAGCACAATCGTCCACGGTGTCCAGGTCATTCATTGTTGTCATGTCATGTTAGCCGTCGCAACAGCATATCAAGGTATATCATGTCAGGTATATCATGTCAAGTATATCATGTCAAGTTCACTGTCAAGAGTGTGCCACGACGGGCCACTATCATGTCATGTCATTTGTCAAAAGTGCACCACAACGGGTCACCATCGTGTCAGGGAACACACTTAAATTTAATATGGCACAAGCCTATATTTAGTAATTAAATATTAGCAGGGGCAAGGGCCGTGGGGGACTCATGCGGCTCAGAAAAATTATTACATGCGGCCAACAAATCACTTGGCCATATGTGGCTCAGGCAAGTTGCATGCAAGCAGCTAATTAAAGGACCATGCGGCCAACAATTAATAATGTTGCCACTGTACAAGAGTTAAATAATTGCATGCACTAAAGCAAATAAGGTATTGAGCCTATGCGACAATGCATGCAGCCAGCTAATAAATGCAAATGGCCATGCGGCTAGCTAGTAACCATGCGGTCAATGCTAATAAGCTATATGCGACCAGCCAAGTAAATTGGCCATATGCGGCCAACCAAGTAAATCCCATGCGGCCAACATATAAATCCCATGCGGCCAACCCTGACTTACCATATGTGGCTCACATATATTACCATATGCGGCCAGCATATATTCCCTATGCGGCTCACATAGATTGAATGGCCAAAGCAATAAATTAATGGCCCAAGCAATAAATTAATGAATAGTAGCCAACATAAAAGCATGCAAGCATCAGCTTGCATGCATGCATTAACTATAACATACAAAGGCATGTATTAATATATGCATGCAAAGGCATGCATTAAATATAACTGATGCTTGCAAAGGCCATGTGCGGCCAATTAAATACCTAAGCATACAAGCATTAATATACATGGCATTAGCAGCATGCGGCTCATTAATTCATTCCTAAGGCCATGCGGCTACATGGATTATTGTCCATATGCGGCCAAGAGTACTAGGCCATATGCGGTCAAATAGATTAAGCTGATGGCTACATGGATTATCATATGCGGCCATGAATTCTCTTGGCCATATGCGGCCAACAATTCTCATATGCGGCCATGAATTGGTAATACAGGCGATTGCATGCAAGTGCATCCACGTAACTAATTAAATGCAAGCTAATTAAATGCAAACTCATTAAATACACGTAACTAATTAAATGCAAGCTCATGCAAGCAACTAATTAAATGCAAGCTGGGCAATGCAAAGGCATGCAATTAATTAATTAAATGGCCATGCGGACTTAAATAGCCCTGGCCGCATAAGCAAGAAAGGCCATGGGCCAGAACTAGGAAATGCTCATTAATATAATAGGCCATAATATTAAATAGCCATGCGGCTCAGCAACTCAATGTTGCATGCGGCCAAAAGTACAATTAATAGCTCCCACAGAGAACATGTCCATGGAAAATACCATGACCTCCATGCTCCTCGAAACAACAATAGGAACCCCAAATCCAGACTCCCGTAGGTCAAATTTGGGTAAAATAGAATTCTCTACAACATGGAACCATCAACTAGCAAAAATATGCAAGTTTGATAGATCAAAACTCATAAAAACCAAAAATACCACAAAGCTAGATTTACAAAAAATTAACCACGAAAATAAAAAATGCTAAGTACTAAAGTGGGTTAGAAACACATGAGGAAGAGAGTGGAACAATAAAAGTAAAATTCCTCCATGAAGCAAGATGCACTTGCCTACACCTTCCTCTCTCAGGTTGGTGGAGAGGTAATGGTGAAGAAGAAGAAAAAGTAATAGAAAAGAATTAATGAGGAGAGAGAGAAAGGAGTGGGTTAATAAATGGTATTGGTGGTGGTAGGTGGGTTGGGTTCACAACAAAACCGAACCAAGCCAAACAAAACCAAGCCAAGCCAAGTAACTAAACCAGGATCAAGACAAGCATGACAAGTCTAACTACAGGTCGGGATTCCGTACACGTATACAAAATACGTAATACGAACCACGGGCATTACAACTCTACCCACCTTAAAAGAATTCTGTCCTCGAAATTTAATCAAGAGGCTAGAGAGGCAAGGACAAGCTATACTAAGCAATCAATCAAACAATCAATCATGCAAGCAAGGAATTTGAAGGCATGAGGAAGAGGGAAGACATCATGCTAAGAACCTCTCTGCCGGTTCTGAATTCGAGCTGGGGTCATGGCATACTGTTGGGGTCTCTGCTGGAATCCCCTATGCCTATTCTGAACTTGCGCCTGGGCATACTGCTAAGGCCTTTGCTGCTGAAAAGCTTGGCTCTGCATCGGTAACGGCCTCGGGATGAAAACTGCTGCTGGACTGGTACTTGGGCTGGTCCCCTAACGGATGAACTGGTCATGGCTGGTGATGAGTCAGTCCTGAACGGGCAGGACCCTACCTTATGGTCTGGCGCTCCACATAGCAAACACAATCCTCGAGCCTTACGACATTCTGAAACAACATGTCCAAACTTCCCACAATAAGAGCAGCCCATTGCGGAAGACTGCTTCTGCTTCTGTTACGGAGGGGACGTCGGAGTCGAATGTTGAAGTGACGTAACCGAAGCTGTCCTTCTCGAAGATCATTGGTCAAAGCCCTAGCTGCCAGGGCTGGGGCTGACGACTGGTTCATCTGGCCATGAGATCGCTTTCGACCTCCGGTCCTGTCACTGTTCGCTGCACTGTTCCAATGATGTCCACCTCTGCCCAGAGCATCTGCCACTGCCTGACGCAAGGCATCTCCTCGACGATCCTGCGATGCAAGCAACTCCCTGATAAGTCCAACCAAGGCTCCATCATACTGTCCTGCGGGATGGGCTGGCTGTACCGGGGGTTCTGGATCTCCGTAAGGCATGACCCGGGAGGCTGCTCCTGAGTACTGGGCCTGATCTTCTTGTTGCTGCTGGTCCATGGGAGGTGCTCCGCCTTGCTGATCGGCAGGTCCAGGAACAATGCCGCTGAAAAAGACGACATAGGAAACAATAAGGAAGAACCAAGACAGATCAAGGATACAAACATGTGATCAGGTCGAGAATCTCAGGGATGAGAAGACACGGGCAGAGATCAAGGGCGAGTGTTGATTGAGACATCTATTCGGTAAACCCTCATAAATCTTGATTTACAAGACCTGCATGGGCTACCACTTAAACCATGTCACGCCCCCGAACCAGAATACTGGAGAGTGGGTGCATACATAGCCAGCTACGTATAATGAAATGGAATCCACTTTACTACACGGTCACGGCTGTCTAGATATATGAGGGTTTAACTGCAATCTATCATTCTCTTAAGGTCATGAACAAGCCTAGTGTCTCAATCACAAGCAAGTAAATAAATGTTATAAGATGTAAGATCACCAAATATACAATAGTAAGGCATCCCAAATATTACATATTTAGCTGATCATGAAGGTAGTCGTTATAAAATGTGAAGACTAGCAAGAGTTTTAGTCATACATGATCAACCCTAGGATCTGTCAATCATGTTACAGCCCGTAGGCAGACAGTAATAAGGTATGAAATACGAGCTAACAGGTGCTCGCCGGCTAAACGCCTCAAAATAAAAATTTTGCAACATAGTGGGAGAACCAAAAAAATTAACCCACTCGTTGCCCTGGTTATGCCTGGTGGTCACCATCGGGCTGGAAGGTTGGTAGATCCTCTGGAGCTGCTCCAAAATCTGGCCATATAAAACCAGCTGGGTCAGACCCTAGAAAGAGCAAGTGCCACAAAGGAGGCTTTACTTAGGAACTAAAACCAGTAAATTAGCACAAGAATATAATTACATAATAAAAGACAGTAATTAAGGAAAAACATGACAGGTGATATACGATAAGATAACCATGGGACTATTTAGATAACCAGGTTACAACCCGTAAACCAAACAAGGACCGGGGTTGTAACCCTTCGTCGGAACAAAACTTGGTTTCTCCCACCATTTATCGGCAAGATAAAATAAGAAATCAGGTCACATAACAATCTTGTACATGATCAAGACCAGACTAGACTGATTAGACTCCATCCAACAATTCATGGCCAAGCAATAAGTACGGCTTGATACTTTAACTAACTAGGGTTATCACAGGCCTAGTTACTAGCAAGATGCAGCGAGATTATTCCAACAGCCACAAGCCCTGCAGACCATCCAGGCTATCCGGACGCAATTAGGGGTTGAATTCAAGTGGGTACATCGTCCAAGAAACGCATGTACCCTTAGGTGACTTAGAGGGTGCAACACATGATAGTGTGCTGGAAATGTGCCCTACTCGACGGCAGGCTACAGATCCCAAGTGGGGCGCCCAGATAACGGGATTGCCTATAGCTGGGAAAATCTCTTCATGACTACTGGATTATTCTAGTCTTTAGCCTTAGTCGATTTCAGTAGGTACCCCTGACCATGGTACTCAGGGATCCCTGTCCTAAATATGATGCAAGACAAGACGGGTTCATTTGTACAAGCACAATCGTCCACGGTGTCCAGGTCATTCATTCTTGTCATGTCATGTTAGCCGTCGCAACAGCATATCAAGGTATATCATGTCAGGTATATCATGTCAAGTATATCATGTCAAGTTCACTGTCAGGAGTGTGCCACGACGGGCCACTATCATGTCATGTCATTTGTCAAAAGTGTACCACAACGGGTCACCATCGTGTCAGGAAACACACTTAAATTTAATATGGCACAAGCCTACATTTAGTAATTAAATATTAGCAGGGGCAAGGGCCGTGGGGGACTCATGCGGCTCAGAAAAATTATTACATGCGGCCAGCAAGTCACTTGGCCATATGCGGCTCAGGCAAGTTGCATGCAAGCAGCTAATTAAAGGACCATACGGCCAACAATTAATAATATTGCCACTGTACAAGAGTTAAATAATTGCATGCACTAAAGCAAATAAGGTATTGAGCCTATACGGCAATGCATGCAGCCAGCTAATAAATGCAAATGGCCATGCGGCCAGCTAGTAAACATGCGGCCAATGCTAATAAGCTATATGCGGCCAGCCAAGTAAATTGGCCATATGCGGCCAACCAAGTAAATCCCATGCGGCCAACCCTGACTTACCATATGCGGCTCATATATATTACCATATGCGGCCAACATA
Organism: Iris pallida; assembly: GCA_029216955.1. Classification (NCBI taxonomy): domain Eukaryota; kingdom Viridiplantae; phylum Streptophyta; class Magnoliopsida; order Asparagales; family Iridaceae; genus Iris; species Iris pallida. The sequence goes on along the minus strand of JANAVB010036820.1, from coordinate 6,354,855 downwards.
TATTCCCTATGCGGCTCACATAGATTGAATGGCTAAAGCAACAAATTAATGGCCCAAGCAATAAATTAATGAATAGTAGCCAACATAAAAGCATGCAAGCATCAGCTTGCATGCATGCATTAACTATAACATGCAAAGGCATGTATTAATATATGCATGCAAAGGCATGCATTAAATATAATTGATGCTTGCAAAGGCCATGTACGGCCAATTAAATACCTAAGCATGCAAGCATTAATATACATGGCATTAGCAGCATGCGGCTCATTAATTCATTCCTAAGGCCATGCGGCTACATGGATTATTGTCCATATGCGGCCAAGAGTACTAGGCCATATGCGGCCAAATAGATTAAGCTGATGGCTACATGGATTATCATATGCGGCTATGAATTCTCTTGGCCATATGCAGCCAAGAATTCTCATATGCGGCCATGAATTGGCAATGCAGGCGATTGCATACAAGTGCATGCACGTAACTAATTAAATGCAAGCTAATTAAATGCAAACTCATTAAATGCACGTAACTAATTAAATGCAAGCTCATGCAAGCAACTAATTAAATACAAGCTGGGCAATACAAAGGCATGCAATTAATTAATTAAATGGCCATACGGACTTAAATAGCCCTGGCCGCATAAGCAAGAAAGGCCATGCGGCCAGAACTAGGAAATTCTCATTAATATAATAGGCCATAATATTAAATAGCCATGCGGATCAGCAACTCAATGTTGCATGCGGCCAAAAGTACAATTAATGGCTCCCACAGAGAACATGTCCATGAAAAATACCATGACCTCCATGCTCCTCCAAACAACAATAGGAACCCCAAACCCAGACTCCCGTAGGTCAAATTTGGGTAAAATAGAATTCTCTACAACATGGAACCATCAACTAGCAATAATATGCAAGTTTGATAGATCAAAACTCATGAAACCCGAAAATACCACAAAGCTAGATTTACAAGAAATTAACCATGAAAATAAAAAATGCTAAGTACTAAAGTGGGTTAGAAACACATGAGGAAGATAGTGGAACAATAAAAGTGGAATTCCTCCATGAAGCAAGATGTACTTGCCTACACCTTCCTCTCTCAGGTTGGTGGAGAAGTAATGGTGAAGAAGAAGAAGTAATGGAAAAGAATTAATGAGGAGATAGAGAGAGGAGTGGGTTTATAAATGGTGTTGGTGGTGGTAGGTGGGTTGGGTTCACAACAAAACTGAATCAAGCCAAACAAAACCAAGTCAAGCCAAGCCACTAAACCAGGATCAAGACAAGCATGACAAGTTTAACTACAGGTCGGGATTCCGTACACGTATACAAAATACGTAATACGAACCACGGGCATTACAAAAATAAATAAATACACACAATATTCTTAAATAAATATTCATATTATATATTATTTATGAAATGACAAATTTACCCCTATTTGGAAAACTAGTAGTTACAGGCATGGTATGAAGATGGAGATTGCACGCTTTATAGCAAAGTGTTTAGTTTGTCAACAGGTGAAGGCAGAGCATCGAAGGACCGCAGGTATGTTGCAACTGCTTCCTATCCCTGAGTGGAAGTGGGAGCATCTTACTATGGATTTTGTCATTGGATTTTGTCATTGGATTTTCGAGGAGTCCCAACGGAAAAGATGCAGTTTGGGTTATTGTGGATGTACTCACGAAGCCGACACATTTCTTGTCATTCAAAGTGGGATAGTCCACCGAGATATTAGCTGACTTGTACATAAGGCAAATTGTGAAACTCTATGGAGTACCAGTCAATATAGTCTTGGATAGGGATTCTAGATTCACATCACATTTCTAGAGGAGTATGTAGGAGAATTTGGGTACGAGGCTCAAGTTCAGCACATCGTATTATCCACAAACGGATGGTCAGTCAGAGCACACTATTCTGACACTAGAAGACATGTTTAGAACATATATGCTAGACTTTGGAGGATCTTGGGAGGATCACTTGCATTTGGTGGAATTCTTCTACAACAACAGTTATGAAGCTAGCATACAGATGGCACCATATGAAGCGCTATATGGGAGGAAGTGTTGTAACCCCACTTCTTCAACATAGTTGGTCATTTCCTCTTTCCATTATAGTTATCTACTATAGTTAAATTTTCATTTATTAATTTATATATAAATATATGTTTGTTAAGTAATTAGAATTTTTTTTTTATATCTCAGTTATTTACAAATTAATTTTTACATTTATATTTTTGAATGTTTATATTCATATACTTTGCAATCCATTATTAGGGTGGCCCATTTGTTTATAGGTGTCACCTAGTTATTTTAGAACAGCCTATTTATGATTTAGCCACATCTAATTAACCTAAGACACCTCATGGACCCAAATCTAAAATTTGGGTTAGTCACTCCCCAACCCCTTTAACCCAGCCCAATTTACTTAAAACTCTTAAACCCTCACATTAGACTAGCCAATACTTTTTTTTTAAAAGCCCATGCATTGAGCCAGCCCCAGCTTGATTACAGCCATTCATTGGTGAGAGCCCAAGCCCATGAGCCTAGTGAACCCAAGTTAGCTATCGGGTCGGTAAACCAACAAACCGTTATGGATCCGACTCGATAAGTTATAACTATCATCTCTTCTATTAGGTAATTTCTATGGGCACTACCAAAATTGCTAGGGGGCATCAATTGCTAGGGGGCAGCCCATGAATGTGGAGAAATTGCTAGGGGGCACCCAAAAATTGCTAGGGGCAGCCCAACCCCCCCAAACCCTTCATTCCTTCCCATAATCCATTTTACACTCTCTCTCCACCAAAAGAAAAAAAAGAACTCTTCCTCTCCCTCTCCCAAAATCCTACTTTCTTCTCCTCCACCACTCCACTCTCAATTCCTCCACCAAGATTTCTTCAACAACATTCCTAAATTCGAAGAGATGACACGCAAGTCGAAGCAACCGGAATCTAGAAACGTTCTTCCCTAATTTCTTCAAGAATTTTCTACATTCTATTCAAAACCCTAAAATAATTTTAATCCTCTAAATAGTTTTAATAAATTAGGTTTAGAATCTCTTTAGGGTTCATGAAAGAAATTTTCGAACACGACAAACCCACATTTTTTCTTGAAACCCTAACCCTAGAAGACGACAAACGAGCATCTCGTTTTTGGCCGTTCGACTGATACAGTCGGGTTGAGTACATTAGGACTGCCAGGCCTGTGGCAGTCCTAATGTAAAGTAGGACTGCCACAGTCCCTGCAGTCCTCTTGTGAAAGAGGACTGCAGGGACTGTGACAGTCCTACTTTACATTAGGACTGCCACAGGCCTGGCAGTCCAAATGTATCTATTACAGTCATCGGAGGCCTGACTGTGTCGGTGGTTCAGTTTATTGCGATATGAAAATAAATAGAGAGTTTGAAGATTGGATCTATTACAGTCATCGAAGGTCAGATGTGGGATGTTCCCATGTGGAGGATATGAAATCAGCCGTTCCAATAGAGTCTTTGTTGCAGACTTCAAAAAGGAGCATTCTTCCATGGAAAAAGAGGAAGTTGAACTTCAGATCACCCAAAGCAAAAGGTGAACCTTTGTTGAAGAAGGGGTATGGAGAAGAGGGTGGGGATGACATTGACTATGATAGGCAGCAGCTAAGTTCCTCGGATGAATCTCTCTCTCTAGGGGTATATTCTAATTGCCTTATGTTCTACTTTTTCATTTGCCTGCATCGTTCTCACGTTTATTAGTTGTCAGTAGAACCAGTTCTGATGTGAAAAACTTGTAAAGTGCAGTCTTGGGATAGGACTGCCAGAGACCTGGCAGTCCTACACTTAAGTAGGACTGCTAGGACCCTGGCAGTCCTAAATGAAACTTGCTGTACAGCAAGTTTCATTTAGGACTGCCAGGGTCCTAGCAGTCCTACTTAAGTGTAGGACTGCCAGGTCCCTGGCAGTCCTAAATGAAATTTGTTGTACATCAAGTTTAATTTATGACTGCCAGGGTCCTGGCAGTCTTACTTAAGTGTAGGACTGCCAGGTCCCTGACAGTCCTATCCCTGGCGAGTGCTGAAGCGGAGAAAAATGGAGATGTCAAGAGTGAAGCAGCAGCAAAATAGTCCTTCAGTGGAACTATTACATTGGAGATCTATCTACTAAACCAATCCATGCTCGTGTCCAAAGTGATTTCCCTTCTTGTTTTTTCTTTCTTGTTCTCTACTTTTTTTTTCGATACTGCCTGGTTGCCAAAAGATTTGGAGAAGTCAATGACCTAGAGTTGAGGGAGAGAACAATTTGCCAAAAATGTAGTGAGAAAAGAAAAAAATTAGGGTTTTAATTCTTTGACCTAAGAGAAGAGAATGAGGGAAGAAAATAGTTGAGGGAGAAAAGAAAAGAGAAGAAGGAGAGAGAAAATGAAAATTGGTATTTATAGTTGTGCTTGGGCTAGCCCCTAGCAAAAATTTTGGATGGCAAACTTGTAATAAACTTGAAAAATTTTGGACTAGCCCCTAGCAATTTTGGTAGTGCCCGTAGAAAAAGCCTTCTATTATTCGTTCAGATCTGGCCTCCTCTGTACTTCGTCTTCCTCTCGACAGCGGATCAGCAGCAACCACTGGCTCGCCGCGTGTCTCCGTCAAGCAATCGCCTTCGACTAACCTAGAACCTTTCCGAGTCTTTTTCATCACCGACCTACCTCCCTGACATCCTCGCCGTACATGTCCCACCGACTTAAACTCTCCAATCCTGTCCGTTCGCCCATAACCGCCGACTAGCCGCCACCGCCTATATATAGATCCCTGACCCCTTTCCTCTTCATCATTTCTACATAAGGCGAAGCCAGGTCAAATTGGTGGCGACCCTCTCTTCCTCCTCTAATCCAAGCTTTGTTGAGCTCGTGCCATGGCGACGGTTGTCATCTCCTTGCGTGGCGACTAGGCGGGGATCACAGCAGCAGTCATTTTCGACCAGCAATGAGCGGATATGCAATTCCCTGACACCGAGCAGCAATGGTGACATTCCTCGACGAGGCTTGACCTGAGCGTGACTGGTCGATCGATCCATCTTGTTCGTTGAGATTCGATCGGGAATTGATTGGTAAGCCTCCTTGACTATTTCTTGGATGGTTTCCTTCAATTTCCTAAATTTTTGGATCGAACATATTCAAGCTAGCTCATAAGGATTCTTTCCTGTTCGATGCATGTATGGTGTTCGACGAAATGCCTAACCCATTCTTGCTGTCGATTCTGGACACGGGAACTGTCGTATCGAGCTCTGGGACACGTTTGTTGCACTCTCTATTCAGGTATGATACTTCGTTCAAAATATTTGGGCTTTGATCTATGTATTGGAGTCAGGATGGGTAGCCGATGCGAGGCTGTTCTCGTATGGCAGTAGATTGTGTCCCCACTCTTGGACAGGTATCAGGTAGACACGGAGACTGGAAGATTTGAATTGGCTACTGTGTTTTGATTTGAGAAGTTCAGTTGTAGTAGGGACGGACTCTTTGGACACGACTAGGCGGTTTATATCAGTATGGATGCTGCATCTGATCTCCGTCTCTGCTTCCTTGTTCAGCTGTTAGAATTTGAATAAGTTTTACTGTGTAGTAGCCGTTAGGATTATAGGGTTCTGTTGAGTCTGAGTTCTCCTTTGATCTATTAGAAAGAACTCGGTTAGCTTTAACCATTATGGGCCTACCTTCCTTAGGGGTGAGCAAACGGTCGGTTCGGTTGGACCGAACCGTTTTTTTTGACCAACTGAACCACAACCGAACCCACTCCATAAATACCAAATCGAACCGTTCAAAAATAAACCCGAGCTGAACCGAACCGAACCGAAATTTCTAATTCGGTTTAATTGGTTATTTCGATTTGTGGGCTTTCATGGGCCTTAGTAAACAGGCCGACCCAAATACCCAAAAAATAAATGCAGAAGTAGAAAATTGTTCAAAAAATTCTAACATATCGTAAATTGGGCTTTCCTGGAAACTTCACAGCTCAAACAAAAAAAAACAAAAACTAAGATGGACTTTCCTGGAAACTTCACAGTTCAATATATATATGCAATCATGCAACTTATACAACACAAATTTATACATCACAAATTCATACAACACAAATCCAGTTCACATCATGAGTAAAAAGGGATAAGAATATACAACAAATCCAGTTCATATGACATTGGCAACTTCATACTTATGCCACTATCCAGTAAAAAGAAACCAAGGCCGGCTGAGAACTTATACAACACAAAATGGCTTCCACCTTATACATATACCAATCCAGTTCCAACTTCCAAGATGCAATGTCATTCCATATTATGACATTAGAGGCTTAGAGCTGCACAAGCTGCACATAGTCACTAAAAAGGGATAAGAATATAACGGCTCAGAGTGGCTGCAGTTCATGTCTCACCAATGGCTGCACTTCATATCTCATGCCAAATTATCATCGCCAATTCTTATATAAAAAATTAGTAACATATCAATGTATTATGTATTAAGCAAATTTATGAAATATCACCAATTCTTGCAGTTCATGCCTCGCCAATGGCTGCATTGCACCGAGTACCTCGTCAATTGGCTGCAAGCCTGCAACGGTCAATGATCTGCACATAGTCAACTAAGTCAAGTATCAACAGAACAGCCAATAACAACAGCAGTAAAGCAGTAGAAATGATCCAAAACAGAATGCACTGCATTTTTTTTGGACATGGCCCAGAAAATACCAATCCAACTCCAGTAATACCATTTAAAAGTATTATATCAAATTTGTGAATTTATGAAATATCACCAATGCCTGTAATTCATGCCTCGCCATGGCTACAACGAGCACCTCGCTAATGGCTGCAAAACAAGCACTAAACACTAACAGCAGCAGTCAGTGTAGCGCCCCGTCCCGCTCAGTCAATCGGAGTAATCGAAACGTCGACGGTGTTCGGACTTAGCCTTGCAACGGCTGCTCGAAGACCCGCTCGGTCGAGGCGACTCTTCGATCAGGTGGGGTAGTTTCGGTGAACTTGCCTCATCTTAGCTTTCACATAATAAATTGCATATTTTTAACTTGCACAAGTTAGGCTTGATAATAAAAGTGACACATCCACATAGCTAAGGGAATAATCCTGATGGGTCGGATTGAGTTAGAATATGGAAAGGTTCCACGGTTGACTTAGAAGTTTGCTCAGCGTGCTTTCAAAATGACACTCGGTCCTTCGTCCCGTCGCTTGGGAGAAGGAAGTTGGCCTAAGTTGCTAAGTTGCCACAATGCTGGAATTAGCCTAAGTCATAGGCGTCGCCCGTATGAATGCTTGATAAAGCATGCACGGTCCCGTCGTCCAAGGCTTGGCATAGCCTTCGTCTGTCCCGTGGTTTAAGTCGTATTGCACGACTTGTGGCTTAAGTCTAGGCACCCAAAGAGCTTGGTTGTTCAAGTCGACCGCGTGCATAGCACGTTACCTCGATGCAAGGCCTGGCATAGCCTTTGCTAGTCAAGTCATTGCATGAATAAGTTAGACAAGAGTTTGGCTGGGCTATCGAAGTCATAGCCTGCGGTTGTCAAGTCATATAGTCCCACGAGAACAAGGCTCGTCATATAAAGTATGTGACTTGAGCGATAGTGTCGCCTAGAGAACAAGTCAGTCTAAGGCACGAGCTACGGTTGGTTTAGTGAGAAGCATGTCATGGACAAAGGAAGCACACGAGATCGGTCCCGCTACTTGGGAGTCTCGATAAGGAAGTTCACGAGATCGGTCCCGCTACTTGGGAGTCTCGATAAGGAAGCACACGAGATCGGTCCCGCTACTTGGGAATCTCGTACGACTGGTTGTCGCCGAGATCGGTCCCGCTACTTGGAGTCTCGATAGAAAGTTGGAAAGCATGGTCATGATTAAGGAAGGACTTGGTAGATCGAGTTGAGTCTTGCATGATCATTGGACAACTTACGCGCAAGGTGAATTCCTCGAACGATCCTGGGGCGCCGGGTTCATGTCGGCCTAGGAGGAATTACAGATATTGTACGGCCTTCATCGACGGTACGACTCGATTGAAGTGAACCGTTACAATATAGGCTGCGGGTCATTCGGTGGGAGCTCGTACCTCGCACGCGGATGGTCACCGTATGCAAAGATCCAGGATAGCTTGACATTGCTAGTGACCACTCATATAGATGTGTCGACATAAGTGCGGCTATCCGCATGTTTGTCTTTGGATTGCGTCGAGTACTAGCAAGTTACGTGTTGGGTTAACAAGGTATACTTATAACAAGCGCTAACCTTGAATCGACGCAGGTTAGGTGTGCACGGTTGCAACACCATTCTGGAGCATAAGATTTGGCTATAGCAAGGACACGTGCTTCGGCATGAACGTGGCGTTGTCATCGAGTCATCTCGAGTTAAGTCAGGAAGGGCCGTAAGGCAAGTTGGTTAAGTCGGATTGATCCTTGGGAGGCACGGCCTCGATCTTAAGGCACGATCAAGTTTATTGGCACGACCAGCACGAATCGGCCCCTTGACGTCATTAACACGAGAATAATCTAGAGGCATGTAAAAACAAGTGAAAGTCTTGGCACGACCGAGTTTGCATAAGTTTCTACTTGGCGAGGCATTGCCTCGAATATATATTGAAGTCACGAATAGAGTATAGCACGACCCTGTCGTTGCGTTGCCAAGTATAGGCCAAGACGTTTTTGTCCTAAAATTGATCCTAAGGCAAGACTAGAAAGACAATAAAAAGGGATTAAGCTGCACAAAGTAAATGAACGTGTCAGTTTTGTATGGGTGGGCGAGGAGCTCACTCCACCAGTACAGTTGAGTACTGACACCCACACAGTTTTTATGTGCAGGCACAGGTAGAAGCCCAATAGCGCGGAGCTTGCTTGGATGCGTCGAGGCACGGAGTTCCTTGGCGTTTCGAGACGTGCGGCCGCAGGGAATCAGAACTTATACGGGACATAATGTGTGGACATCGCCATTCCGCAGAATCTGCCACTCGTCGCCTTGAAGCTTGTATTGAGAAAGGAGAGAGAGAGAGAGAGAGAGAGCAGAGGGACTTGTAATATGAGAGAAAAGTGAGCTTGAGAGACTTGTAATTTGGCCTCGTGCCCACATTGTAATCCTTGTTCAATATCAATAAAAGAGTATTTTGTATGACTTGTGTTTGCTTCAAATTTTTGCTGCTGATTATTCAATGTTTATGCTTGGGACTTCTGTGCGACGACCCCCGTCGCTTAGCCTGTAATCGGCCGTTATGGACCTGCCTTGCGTGAGCGCAATCAAGGCTCACGCGGCATCACGCCTTAGCGAGGACGATCGCTTCTACGGGAGCGGGACGTGACAGTCAGTAACAAAAGGCAGTATCAGAGATTCAGAAGGCAGTATAATGCATTGATGTAAAACAGAAGACAAACAACAGCAGCAGTAACAAAAGGAATTAAGGAAGCTGTAGAACAACAACACCAGTAACTGAAACCAAAGAAGTTGCACAATAAACCAAAGAAGCTGCAGAACAACAACAGACAATCTCCCAAACAAACAGTCTCCCAAACAAACAATAACTAAAGTCTAGTACAGTCTCCCAAACCAAACAAGCTGCAGAACAACAGCACCAGAAAATACCAGTCCAATCTTAAAAGTTAAAACAATACCACAAAACAACAGCACCAGTGTAACCAGTGAGTCAGTGACTCCGATAACAGTCTTCAATAATACTCATTCACCAAAATATAATTTGAAAGAGCAAAGATTTGATACTCAAACCTCACTTGTTGAGGTTGATTCTACCGTCAATTTTTCCATATCTAAAAGAAATAATGAACAAGTTAAGACACAATTTTTGAAAAAGAAAACTAAAAACAACAATAAAAGACAACAAATTTTGAACTTACCAATTTCAACTTTATATATGTCTTCAAAATCCTCTTCAATAATAGATACAATTGGTCGATCGGAAGATCCCCTAAACCAATCTTGACAACAAATAAGAGCTTGAGCAATTTTGGGGGTCAAAGAGCTTCTATATTCATCAAAAACGCTACCACCCGTACTAAAAGCGGACTCGGAAGCCACGGTAGAAATAGGAACGACCAACACATCCCGAGCTATCTTTGAAAGGACGAAAAAATGAGGCGAATTAAGCTTCCACCATCCCAAAATATTAAAATCATCACTCTCATCATCATCATCTACGGTACTCTCTTGTAAATAACAATCAAGCTCTGATTTCGTATCACCACTACCCAATTCCATCTTATATTTCTTGAATTGGGCCTTCATAAACTTCTTCAATTGCACCGGTTGGTTTTCACTAGAAGGTTCAACTCTTTCACTAGTAGTACCACCACTTTGAGAAGAAACATTTTTGTACTCATTGAACATAGAGTAAGCAACACTTTTAACTTTTTTTTTCATGGAATCGCTCTTCTCCGGACCATAGAGATGATCATGAGCATATTCCACATATTCCAACTTGTGTCGAGGATCAAGAATTGGTGCAATAAATATCAACATATTCATTTTTTTCAATGTCCCCCAATACTTTTGATACTTTTCTCTCATTTTATCGGGCCATGAGAGACAAGTCCAAGTCATTACTCTCCTTGGAAGTGCGCAAAAAAATATCAATGGATGTGATTTCGTCAAAAAAATTATTGCAAGTGACATATAAGGATCCCGAGATACGCATGGTAAGTTCATAGAAGTGTTCTAGAAAAGTGCACAGCCTTCTTGTATTAGCCCAATCCTCCTCACTAGGATACCCACCATTCTCCGTTAGCTCTATTTTGAACCAAGGATCTAGAGAAGTAAATCTCTCAAAGGCACTTTCAAACCTTTGTGCGGTGTCCAACATCATAAATGTAGAATTCCAACGAGTGCTCACATCAAGACACAACAACTTTTTGCTTTGTATCTTCTCGGCTTCAATACACTCCTAAATTTTTGAAATCTATTTGGAGAATGTCTAACATATCTTATTGCATTCCTAACACGGGAAACCGAAGAAGACATCAATATCAAACCATCAACCACAACGAGATTGATGATATGTGCAATACACCGCATATGCAAATATTTGCAATGTAGAATGATATTTTCCCAATTTTGTATCTTCTTGCTCAAATAAGAAATAGCAACATCATTAGAACTTGCATTATCAACTGTGATAGTAAAAACCCTGTCAATACTGTCCTACATAAATAATAAGCACTGTCATTCTGTCCTACATAAATAATAAGCACTGTCATCCTATCCATTTTAATTGTAATGTGAAATTGTAATGTAAGTATGTGACAACAAGTATTGTTCATCCTATCCTACATAAACAGCAAGTGTAAAGCATTGCATTGCTAAATTTTTAAGGCTTTGCAACCAAAACAGAACACAAACAGAACAATATAACATAAATATGAGTTTGCAGGCTTTGCAGCAAACATTGCATTGCTAAAATTTTCTTTTCTATACCTGCAAGGAAACAATGTAATTTGAAGCAATTATATATTCTGTATACTTTTATTTGCGGCAAGCATTGCAATTACACTGCTATATATCTCTTTTTTTGACCTGCAAGGAACAGAACATGGACATGCATACAGAACAGAACAAATATCCAAGCATACAGAATAGAACATAACACCAGTAATTTCCAAGCATATAGAACAAAACACAACATGGTAATATACTAATTAATACGGAACAGAACATGATGGAAATGCACTGCTCAGATTTACAAGCATACAGAACATTAAATTCTAAATAATTGAAATTTATAGAAAGAGAATGAGATTTACAAGAACACTTACAGATCTTTATAACGGTGAAAATGAGATTAGCCCGTAGAATAATCGAGCACGACGAAGTCAGAGAAGGTCGAGACTCGAGAGATAACCTGAAAAAAAAATAAAGAAACAAAATAAATTAGGACACAAATCAAGAAACTTAGACCAGGAAGAAACCCTTGTTAGAAACCCTAATAATTTGGACACAAATCAAGAAACTTGGACACAATAAATTTCTCACCTCGAGTCCTCGACCGATGTTCTCCGACGAAGGGGGCCGACGGCTTGCACACAAAATCTCAGATCTGGTAAGCTATTTAGAAGGAGAAACCCTTGTTAGAAACCCTTAGCGCTCGCCAGTTGCCGCTGGGAAAGGGAGACTTTCCCTGTCCTGGGAGAGGTCAGGACTCAGGAAGATGAAGATCCGAAGAAGGAGACTTTAGAAACCCTAAAATTTTTGGAGCGGATCATAGTCGCTCGCCGCCACACTCGAGGGTTAGGGTTCTGGGAAGTGGGAAATGAAAATGAAATTGGTAGAGAGAGAATGGCCGGCCCACTTGTGTGTAGTCTTTAGACTCTTTAGAGAATAAATGAGAGATGGGTGGGTATATTGGTAATTTCAATCCCCTAAACCAAAATAATTCGGTTGTCGGTTCGGTTAAAAAATCGAACCTAATAACCTTCATCCGAACCGTAAACCGAATTATGGCAAAACCTGAACCAACATCCGAACCATAAAAAAAAATCGAACCGAATAACAAGTTCGGTTCGGTTTACGGTTTCAAACCGTTTATTGCTCACCCCTACCTTCCTTTGGGTTCAAGGGACAATCAATTATAACACAAAGTAGATTTTGTAAAGGTTGGGCTGAAGTAATAGTATGGGACTTGAGTTAAGATATGTAGACTCTAGTTGGATCACGAGTAGGGTGTATTGCACTTGGGCAAATGGTGTTAGGTGAATGCTGGGATAGGTAGAGAGTTTGTGGGCCTGATCTGATTGGGCCAACTATTTAAATTGCTATTATGCCATGAATTAAGGCCGACTGGTGTTAATAGTTCCATTTGTGTTATTACATCAGAACAAGTAGGGAGCCAGGGTTACCAATAGGTTGATTTGGTTGACCAATAGATCAGACTGATAGGTTGCTAAGTGAGTGATGCTAATTGGCAAGACCTTGGTTAAGAGTTGTTAGTTAGTAAGGTCTAGGGATTTATTAGAAACTCTCTAATTCAATTTTTCCTATTTTAGGTGATTAGAAGACAGTGACAACACCGGAAGAGAGGCAAGTACTTGTACTCAGTTTTACCATTAATACAGGCATGCATACATGCACTTGTTATCGTGTCATTTATTACACATGTTCCCGTTGCTTCCATTGTTTCTCGTATCGGGTAGGGGACATTCTAAAATATGTGATTGACTGATATTGGACAACTCTTGCTTGATAGCATACTCCGTATGCCTGATGTCCATTACATGCGTGACTGATAGCATTATCGTCATACGTACTTGATTATTGCGTGACTGATAGCATTGTCATCAGACATGCCTGATTATTGCATGACTGATAGCATTGTCGTCAGACATGTCTGATTTACATGATGATAGCATATTATTCATTTAATATGCCTTATACATATTAGTCCCCATATGTTGATGATGTTCAATTGCACATGTTCACGTAGCTAGTGCATGCTATATTATTTCTCATGCTTATCTGTCTTTCAGTTTCTCTTGCTATACATGTTCATTGACATCCTGTGGTGAGTATTATTGAGTTACATTGTGCTTTGCTCATTTTCTGACTGGATCGTTAATTACAGGTAAGATTGATTCATTAGATTGTTATGGCCAACAAGGAGACTTAGCAGCGGAGCTCACTCTGGAGATGTAGATTCATGTATAGGATGTTCATTGGATGTATTATTATTGAGTATATGTTGTTGTTGGTAGATAGACTTCATATTCTTACCGACTTTGTACCCGGATATTCATGTATAAGCTTGTAATAATTATATAGTGATCTATGATGATTGGTAGTGGATAACTCGTGATAGATGTTGTGATGAGATTATACTAGATGATGACTAGACTATACGGCTGACTACCGCTGTCAACGATAGCGTAGGCCGGGCATGACTCGATTCGTACCCGATTATCGGGAGCGGGTCGTGACATATTTTTGTGGTGGCCCATGCAGGTCTATCTAATGGTACTTAGGACTAGAGTATCATTGGGAGCCTGCGAAATAGGAAACTCATCACAACATAGGTCGATTGTGTGATTGTATGCATTTTGCTATCTATAGTAATTTTTAAGATTTTTTATGCCTCATAATGTTCCCTACAAAAGTCGTGATTATAATTCTATGACTTTTTGGGGATTATCTTCTCCTATATCATTATCGGATTTTAACATCCTTTAGGATCTAGGCGTCCTTGTTATTAAAGTCAGATTTTTCCAAACTCATTTAGCAAACTTATTAGTAGACCATTTCGATTTCTCTATTGGTTTTAATCAGAATCCTACTTCTCAGTCTCTATTTATAATTTAGAACCGTTCACTATTTAGAGTTTCAACTCCTCATTTAGCAAGTCTATTAAATCTCTTAATCACCATTTCAAACTTCTTCATTAATTCTGGTCGAGAATCCTATTTGATTTATCTAACCATTCCAAGCCCAAGTATTTCATTTAGAACCCTAGAGCTTATATACTAATTATTGACCCAAAACTTTCCATTGGCCGAGAGGAATTATTTTTCCAAAGTAATTCCAACACAGGACAATATTCTCTAAGCGATTTCCAAAATTTTCCCAAAACTTCCACTCAAAACTTTACTGTTTCTATTTCCCTGAATCTGACTCAATTAGCCATAGTCGTATTTTGATCAATTCCGTATCTATGAGCTTCTGGTTTAAATTATTGAGTATTAGAGAAAGGTTGAAGAACGGATACCACTTTTTTCAATCATGATGACTCTTTTGATAGTCGATCCCTTGTCTTCAAGAACATATATTTTTCTTCCTAGCGTGGTTGAATCTCCTTAGTAAGTCAGTGCAATTTGTTTGAATTTGAATTATCAAGGTGCTCCTTTGGAATTCCATAGATAATTGTTAAGAGAATATTCGATGACCTATTATGGCATGACAGCTGCGCACTGCAGCCATTTATCTGAATCATGGAAACTATGGGTCCACTGCAGCTAGCAGCGCACTGGCGAGGTATGGGCTCTAAGTCGAAGTGATTTCAGGTATGTATAGGTTTTCGGAATTGAGACTATGTCCTTGATACATCTTGTTTCGACCACTTGAGTTGTTCTGTCAATATCATTAATAATGGATAAAGTTGAGAGATTATTCGATACCTATCATTCTTGAGTCACGGAGCCAAGGATTCACTGCAGCTAGATGTACATTGGCGGGGCATAAGATCTTGGTAAAGTGATTTCAGATATGCATGGGTTCCGGATACTATTGAGACTTATATCCATGTCCTGAATTTACATTGTTGGCCTCTTAATCACCATTTAGAAACTCTACCAGAATTAGTTTGGATCTGTTTGATGTTGTCCTAACCCGAAGGATCTATACCTAGCAACTTTTAGAGATCAATTCTAATACCATACCCATAAGAATAAGGATTCCTCTAGAATTTTAACTGATTTTCCTAGAGCTCATTGAAACCATTTCAAATACCTTTTGCCCAATCCCTTCATGGTTCAAACTCCGGTGTGTTGTATATTTTGTTGATAATTACATATCTTTGATAGCTATTGTGAAACCCATATTCTCGTAATTAATTATTAAATATTATTTTAGTATTATTACTATTAGTATTTCTAAAATTATTATTATTATTATTAAATATTTTTGGAGTGCAAATGAGTTCGAAAATAATAATAACATGGACTTTTGGATTTCAGACCCAGACCCGAGTCCGAACCCAGACCCAGGCCTGAGCCCGAACCCAATCTTTTTTCCTCTATTTAAAATCTGGTTTTGACTTGGTTAAGTAATTTAAAAAAAAAAATTATTCTAGCTGGTCCCGTAGGACCAGCAACCCACACATCCACGAATTGGTCAGCCGCTCCTATTTTCCTCTCTACTTTCATTCTCCTCCACACACGCAAACCCCCAACTTTCCCTTAATTACTCCCCTCTCTTCCCACCTCTTCACGAATTCACAGAGAACACTAACCCATCTTTAACTCTCCAAGACCCCAACTACTCTCGTACTTTCACAGAGGAACAAAACTTTCTCTTCAACTCTCTATACTTCCCCTCACTCTCTGTTCTCTCTCATTCCCCAAACCAACTCTCCCAAACCCATTCCCCCACACCCGTGCCCCTCTCCCTCGGCGTCGACCCCGGCCGACCATCTTCCGGCCGACCGCGCCCCTGCTGCTGTCCCGCACGCGAGCCCCCGCGCCGCCCCTCGCGGCCGAGCCCTCTGGCCCGCGCCCCCGTGCGACCCACACCCTGCCAAGCTCCCCTCGGTAACCGCCCAGCGTGCCCCTGGCCGCTGTCACTCCCTGCCGACCCGCGTCAGCCCCGCGGATCCGCCCCTGGCCGTGCCCTAGCCCGCTGCCCTTCGTCGCAGCGCCCCTGGTCAGTTCCCTTTGGACGAGCTTTCCTCTGTTGTTTCCCGTCGTGCCCTAGCTTCGGCATTTTCCAGCATTTTCGACGTCGCTGCTGATTTTAGCGCTGTTTTCGGGGATTAATTCGCTGTCGGAGCTCATTTCTTTCTTTATTATTCATCTGAGAGCTCTAGCCGAGCAAACCGAGGTATAACCCCTGTCCCGCTCATTTTATTATTTAGTCAATGATGAAATGGTCCCTGATTCCCTTTGGGAATTCGGTTTTAGCGACGTCGTATTTTTCCGGGACTTTCGGAAAGGTCCTGTGAATTATTTTGGATTCCCGAAATATTTTGGGAATTAATTTTTGGTATGTTTTAGCTTTCCGGATTTTTCCGGGAACGTTCTGTGATTTGTGGAATTGGAATCGGACTTCCGAAATTATTTCGGGTCGTCCCGATTATTCTGTGGATTGGTTGTGGATTTTATATATATATAAATTCGGGTTTTCCCTGGTTTGGGATTTGCAGGAAATTATCGGCGCCAATTCCCAGTTTTTGGGTTGACCCAAAACAGAGGAGATGCTGCCCGATTTTTCCGTAAATCCTGAATTATTTTTAAAATGAATTTAAAATGATTTCGGAATTTTATTTGATATTTGATTTTGGGGTGACGACCGTATCGGTTAATGGACCCGGCTAAGTGCAAACGAAACCGGCCCCGTCCGGACGTTGAGGCAATTAGCCAAAATGAGGATTGGATCATATCTGAGACTCTACTATTTACCTTATTTTTATATTTAATTTCTGTTTAATTTTATTTAATATTTTCAGTTTAGGACTAACGTCAGTCTTATCTTATTTCAATTTATGTAAATAAATTGTAATGGGCATAAGCCCAGCTGGCTGGTCTGTAACTGTAATAGCTTAGATTCCTGTCATTTTCTGGTTTTTCGAGTTTTTGATATTTAACGATTAAAATGATTAAAACGTATTTTCGTATAAAATTAATTAATATTTTCTCATCTAAAATTGACGAGTTTATTAATAATTAAAGATCACGTATTTCTCACTAAAATAAGAAAGATTAGCTTTATAATTATATTTATAAAAATTACCAAGTTTTCATAAATAATCTGGCAGCGACGGTGTTTTCCCGAATTCAAGTTAAAATGATCATTTTTCCCTCGTATTAAATCAACGCACAATAAATCGTGTTTTCTGTGTTTGGTTAATTAAAAGATTTAAAATTGACTAGGGAACAGTTTAGAGATTGCAACTAGCTTAGTTAGCATTGACGATTCTTGGTTTCTGAAACAGCTTATCGAATATAGGATTTCAAGGAAGAACCTGATTTCCCATCCTGACGTATCGACCTTTCTAGTCCAGTCAAACCTGAGGCAAGTACATTTTGTGTTAGTTTACAATTATTTAGTAATCGTTTTAATGCAAGTTTAAACCACGATGCAACACGGAACTCTCTCTGAGAGCACTGACTGTAACTACTGTAACTATTGGGGACTGGGGGAGTAGTGTAATGAGTATGACCACATCCAAACTACTGTAACTACTGTAACTATATTAGCTTACCCCTTATACACACGGAAATAAGCCGTATCTTACTGTAACAAACCCAAGCCGGTCATATTTCATTGCCTATTCATATCACAGAACTGTAACTGTTTTAAAACTGTAACTGCTTAATTGTTGATTTCAAAACTGTTTAAAAGTGCATGATTCTATTATTATTTCAATTGTCAAATTAGCATGAATTGTACTTTGCTCCCTCCTGACTGGAGACCCAACATTTTAGGTATCACTGATGAGGCTTTGTTCCGCGACCCCAAGACGAGGATTTCGAGACTGATGAGCTGTTTGCCTAGAGTTTTCTTTTCTTCTTGATGTATGTAGAAAATGGTTTAAGTTGTATCTTTCATTTCATTGTAAAAGTTTAATAAATTTTTAAATTTTTGAATTTTGAGTTGTGACAAATATAGTATTGTTGTATGGTTACCTGCTACTGGACAGCTTACTGCCGCCGTCTCAACAACGGTGCAGGCTGGGCATGATCCGGTTCGACCCAATTAGTTGGGATCGGGTCGTGACAGCTATATTTATAAATACTTGTTAAATAGTTATGTGTACTAAATAGCTAATATACATTTGTGGATGGCTATGGATATATCTTGCAGGAAAGCATAGATAGTTACCTAACAACCCTACTAGCTCATTTCTAGTAAAGACATCATTCGGACCATAGTTAGACATGTAAGGACAGAAGGGTAGTAGGATAAGACCAGGGGTAAGAAGGTTTGGTAAATCAATTTTGAAGGGCTTTTTGAGGAGAAAGATGATAGGACTATTAGTAGTGATATTGGATTCATAAGGGAGTACGATGTTTTGACTTATATGATTAAAGGTAAGAAAAGAAATTATATGGAATGCTAGAGAAATTCGTGAGTAATCAAATAACGTTGAAGAGAGATTAAGATTTGATAAGAGAAGTAAGTTTGGAATTATAATTTGGATAATGAAGAAACTTGAGAATATAAGGATCGAGTAAAGGAACACTCGAAGGAATTAATTTTGAGAAAGCATGGATATGACCATAAAGAATTAATGAGTTCTGGAAGGGAATGGTTGTCGGAGTAATAATAAGGAATTAAGACCAAGATATTGGCATACGACTCTTGAAATAGTTGGATAGTGATTGAAAAAAAGGACCAGTAAGTTGGAATTTTGTCGAAAGATTAACAAAGGTGGAGGATTCAAATTGATCAGATTAATGTTACAATAAGAAAGATTTTAAGATAAGATATTCAAATTTGATTAGTGATTTAGTCACTAGCTTTCAAGGATTGAGATTATTGGATAATATATCATAGATTAACCTGGTAAGGACTTTTTTGGAAGTTGAGGTTTTAACCTTGATGAAGCCAGGAATGGGAGGAGTAGGATTTTATGTCTGAAAATGGTTTATTTAAGGAAAGCAAGTTGGCAGGTTATATGGGACAGCTTGATGGAGTTAAAAATCGAATTGGATATATTCTTTTGTCCCAAATAGAATTATACATTATGACTAGGTGGTTATCTTATATCCCTTGGTGTTGAGTTTAGCTAGCAGGTTTAGAAGATTAGGCTGTAGAGTGTTAATGAGATATTCTTCTTAAATATTCTGTCACTCATTGTACTAATTGATATCTGTCATTCAGTCATCCATAGAAATATATCAGATCTCACTTCCATCTCTATTTTGGTTATATTATCGTGCCTAATTTTTGAATGATTGATCATATCCAGACAACAACTCTTAAATCGTGCTTATACTATTCTTCGATCATGACTAGATCTTCATTATATTCTTAATCGTGCCTATTTTGACATTGAACATGCCTGAACGGGTTTGTTTCTCTTGGTCATGACCAGACCTTTGGTTATGTCTCAAATTTTCTGATTGTAACTTGATCATGTCTAAAATTGATCGTGCATATACAAGTTGGATTTTATTTCCGAATTATTTGATAAATCAGATCGTGCCTCAACGTTTAATTTTCGGTCATCCTTGATCCTATTCTAGAATTTGATTTCATTTTTACTCGTACCTAAATTTGATTCCTAACGATGTCATTTATGTTGTTTTCCAAATTCTTATTCGATCGTATCATTTCAACAATTAATTGTGTTTTAGCAGTTTGATCCTACTAGTCATCGTGACTATATCTATCGTGTCTAACTATCTTGACCCTTATCCTATTATTGATCATGCCTAGTATTTGATCGTGACCGATGTTTTATGATTGTCTCAAATTTCTATATTTTGATCGTGCTGGTGACTTTGATAATTGATTTCATTACGTATCTATTTAGTTTCGCTCGTTTTCAAAATTTACTGGGATAATCATTTATCGTGCCCCATCGTGTTATTTTTTAAATTTCGAGGACGAAATTTTTCTAAGGTGGGTAGATTTGTAACCCCACTTCTCCAACATAGTTGGTCATTTCCTCTTTCCATTATAGTTATCTACTATAGTTAAATTGTCATTTAATAATTTATATATAAATATCTGTTTCTTAAGTAATTAGAATTATTTTTTATATCTCAGTTATTTATAAATTAATTTTTATATTTACATTTTTTGAATGTTTATATTCATATACTTTGCAATCCATTATTAGGGTGGCCCATTTGTTTATAGGTGTCACCTAGTTATTTTAGAACAACCTATTTATGATTTAACCACATCTAATTAACCTAAGACACCTCCTGGACCCAAATATAAAATTTGGGTTAGTCACTCCCCAACCCCTTTAACCCAGCCCAATTTCCTTAAAACTCTTAAACCCTCACATTAGACCAGCCAATACTTATTTTTTTTAAAAGCCCATGCATTGAGCCAGCCCCAGCTTGATTAAAGCCATTCTTTGGTGAGAGCCCAAGCCCATGAGCCTAGTGAACCCAAGTTAGCTATCGGGTCGGTAAACCAACAACCCGTTATGGATCCGACTCGATAAGCTATAACTATCATCCTTTCTATTGTTCGTTCAGATCTGGCCGCCTCTGTACTTCGTGTTCCTCTCGACAGCGGATCAGCAGCAACCACTGGCTCGCCGCGTGTCTCCGTCAAGCAATCGCCTTCGACTAACCTAGAACCTCTACGAGTCTTTTTCATCACCGACCTACCTCCCTGACATCCTCGCCGTACATGTCCCACCGACTTAAACTCTCCAATCCTGTCCGTTCGCCCATAACCGCCGACTAGCCGCCACGCCACCGTCTATATATAGATCCCCTGACCCCTTTCCTCTTCATTATTTCTACATAAGGCGAAGCCATGTCAAATTGGTAGCAGACCCTCTCTTCCTCCTCCAATCCAAGCTTTGTTGAGCTCGTGCCACAGCGCTGGTCGTCATCTCCTTGCGTGGCGACTAGGCGGGGATCACAGCAGCAGTCATTTTCGACCAGCAACGAGCGGATATGCAATTCTCTGACACCGAGCAGCAATGGTGACATTCCTCGGCGAGGCTTGACCTGAGCGGGACTGGTCGATCGATCCATCTTGTTCGTTGAGATTCGATCGGGAATTGATTGGTAAGCCTCCTTGACTATTTCTTTGATGGTTTCCTTCAATTTCCTAAGTTTTTGGATCGAACATATTCAATCTAGCTCATAAGGATTCTTTCATGTTCGATGCATGTATGGTGTTCGACGAAATGCCTAGCCCATTCTTGCTGTCGATTCTTGATACAGGAACTGTGGTATCGGACTCTGGGACACGTTTGTTGCACTCTCTGTTCAGGTATGATACTTCGTTCAATAAATTTGTGCTTTGATCTATGTATTGGAATCTGGATGGGTAGCCGATGCGAGGCTGTTCTCGTATGGCAGTAGATTGTGTCCCCACTCTTGGACAGGTAACAGGTAGACACGGAGACTTTGGAAGATTTGAATTGGCTACTGGTTTTGATTTGAGAAGTTCAGTTGTAGTAGGGACGGACTCTTTGGACACGACCTGGCGGTTTATATCAGTATGGATGGTGCATCTGATCTGTGTCTCTGCTTCTTTATTCAGCTGTTAGAATTTGAATAAGTTTTACTGTGTAGTAGCCGTTAGGATTATAGGGTTCTGTTGTGAGTTTGAGTTCTCCTTTGAACTATTAGAAAGAACTCGGTTAGCTTTAACCATTATGGGCCTACCTTCTTTGGGTTCAAGGGACAATCAATCATAACACAAAGTAGATTTTGTAAAGGTTGGGCTCAAGTAATAGTATGGGACTTGAGTTAAGATGTGTAGACTCTAGTTGGATCACCAGTAGGGTGTATTGTGCTTGGGCAAATTGTGTTAGGTGAATCCTGGGATAGGTAGAGAGTTTGTGGGCCTGATCTGATTGGGCCGACTATTTAAATTGCTATTATGGCATGAATTAAGGCCTACTGGTGTTAATAGTTCCATTTGTGTTATTACATCAGAACAAGTGGGGAGCCAGGGTTACCAATAGGTTGATTTGGTTGACCAATAGGCCAGACTGATAGGTTGCTTAGTGAGTGATGCTAATTGGCAAGACCTTGCTTAAGAGTTGTTAGTTAGTTAGGTCTAGGGATTTATTAGAGAGTCTCTAATTCAATTTTTCCTATTTTAGGTTATTAGAAAACAGTGACAACACCGGAAGAGAGGCTAGTACATGTACTCAGTTTTACCATCATTGCAAGCATGCGCACATACACTTGTTATCGTGTCATTTATTGTACTTGTTCCCGTTACTTGCATTGTTTCTCGCGTCGGGTGGGGACATTCTAAAACATGTGATTGACTGATATTGGATAACTCTTGCCTGATAGCATACTCCGTATGCCTGATGTCCATTACATGCGTGATTGATAGCATTGTCGTCAGACGTGCCCGATTATTGGATGACCGATAGCATTGTCTTCAGACACGCCTGATTATTGCATGATTGATAGCATTGTTGTTAGACAAGCCTGATTATTATGTGTCTGATAGCATTGTCATTAGACATGCCTAATTTACATGACTGATAGCATATTATTCATTTAATATGCCTGATACATATTTGTCCCCACATGTTGATGATGTCCAATTGCACATGTTCACGTAGCTAGTGCATGCTCTATTATTTCTCCTGCTTATCTGTCTTTCAGTTTCTCTTGCTCATTGACATCCTGTGGTGAGTATTATTGAGTTACATTATGCTTTGCTCATTTTCTGACTGGATCGTTGATTACAGGTGAGATTGATTCATTAGATTGTTATGGCCAGCAGGGAGACTTAGCAGCGGAGCTCACTCTGGAGATGTAGATTCATGTATAGGATGATCATTGGATGTATTATTATTGAGTATATGTTGTTTTTGGTAGATAGTCTTCATATTCTTACCGGCTTAGTACCCGAATATTCATGTATAAGCCTGTAATAATTATATAGTGATATGTGATGATTGGTAGTGGATAACCCGTGATAGATGTTGTGATGAGATTATACTAGATGATGACTAGACTATACGGCTGACTACCGGTGTCAACGATAGCGTAGGTCGGGCATGACTCGATTCGTACCCGATTATCGGGAGCGGGTCGTGAAAAGTGTAGATCGCCAGTATGTTTGAGCGACGTTGGAGAGCGACAAATACTTGGACCAGAGCTTGTCACGACCCGCACCCTAGAGTTAGGGCACGAGAACGTAACAACGCCCAGCCTACGCCGCAGTGTCGGCGGTAGAACGCTGTCCTAGGTCTCAATGCATATAACAGTATAAGACTAAACAGTTTATACTCCCCGAATGGGGGTGACATAGCAGATACAGTCTCAATCACATCTAAGATAGAGCATGATAAAGATAGATAAAACATGAAATCCAAAAGAGATACAGGAGATAGAAGTCTAAGTGTCTATGATACATAAACCCATAAATACATCTCAAAACTCAATACAGTAATCCACAAAGTAAAATACAACTCCAGACAAAATGAAATAACTACCTAAACAACCTCTAATGTGTCTCCTCTAGGCTAGCAGGCACCTCCAGGCTATCTGTAAAATTTATCAACAGGTCCAGTCAGGACGGGAGCGAGCACAAAACATCTCACGCAGTTCATATCGAGTTAGGAAATATAAAGCATGCAATAGAGTAAAGTACATGAAACGCTGAAAGAAGAATGTATAGAAAACAGTAAAGATTTAATAACAGAAAATATCTAAATATGATAAGTAAGAACTGTAAGGAACATGTGATTTAGAGTACAATCTGGTTATGTAAACGGGCTAGGAAAATGCAATGGTAACTCCATTGTACGTGGGTGTACAATAGACATATACAATAGTTATACAATGTTGTACAATAGGATTTGAGTACATAACCAATTCTACTCCCCCTCCCCAATCAATACACAAGGATCTACTCCAGTTACGTTATCTTATACAATAGTGTACAATGTTATACAATGGATGTACAATGTTATACAATAGTGTACAATGGTCTATCCCTGGGGCTCATGTGATAATGAGAGTACAATATGCACAATGAGTATACAAGGATATGGGTATTCAATAAATACAATATGGAAGTGAAACGCACGTCACAATATGTATTTAGTGAATACAAGGAGATAACATCTCAAAAGGAGATCCATATAGTACCAATCCATGATAACAGTCGTGTCAGCATCAAGTACAGTAATCTAGAGCAAGAATGTAAATCCATACAAGTATGAAACGGTCAGAAAATGTACTCGCCTGATGTCTGAATGTCCAAAGTAAATATACTGTCCGAGGAGAGGTGTCTGGCTCCTAATTAGAACAGCACAAGTCACAACATGTCCAGAAGGGTAATATAAAGCACTATAATGCATTCTACATGAATCTAGGTCAAACTAGGCCAAAGTCAACCCTTGGTCAACTCTGGTCAACTGCACTAGTCAAACTAGGTCAAACTAGGTCATGTCCTAACCCAGCAAGTCTTACTAGGCCTAACCAAGACTATCCTAGCAAGCACACACACATCAATACAAGGCTATACAAGCCAACATACACCCAACTCTATATAGCATGCAATTATTCAATACTCAAATAGGCAAGAATTCACATTGGATATACACTAGGTAATCTATTACTTTAAACTATATATGTCTACACATATATACACATGCATATATTGGTATTCAACATTAGGTCTATAATCATGGCATTTCAAATGGTTATATAAACTTATATATTACAACACAATATGCTAACATATATATAATATACATACATAGCTAAGTTAACTATATTCATAAATACTTATTTAAGAGGCTATGTGTGTGTATGTGAACATGGCAAAGGGGCAAGTGAGGGTTAAATGGGCATACATAGTGTATACATATCAAAGAGTGTCAAAGTGTAAGTGAAAAATGTGTCAAGTGTGATAGTGTCAACATAGTGTAAGGGGGTACATGAGGTAATATAGGATTTGTGTTAACATAGAACATTACATCTCATTAACTTGTATATTACATACATTACATCTATTATTACATTACATTCATGCTTTCATTCATTCATCATTCATTTATTCTCTTGCACTACTATATGTACCATACATTACATACTATGGAACCTACATATTCATTACAAGCCATACTTATACACGCTTACATTAGATAGAATACTTACACCTCATACATTATTTATTTAACCATTTACTCATGCTTGTATTCTCTATTTAGTTACATAATGTATATACATTAACATGGGTTAAAATCAAATAGAACATTATATTACACACAAGGGTGCACAAAATGCATATGCCGAATAGTAACTCCTACTAATAATCAATACTGTACCATGTCAGCATAAATTAAAATTTAGGATTAAAGTATGTTATAGATCTATTTGTTAGCTTTCCGAAACTTTAAACGGATCGCGTTTTCGTTTCCGAAAACTCCCGGAATCGCGAAAACACCGAGAACGCGTTTGTCTTTCGTACAGCTGACACTCAAATAATTCTCCAAAAAGTTACAGAAATAATTAGGCCTATTAATACATGTTTTTGGAAAGCTAACTTCAATATGCTTCTTTTAAAAAAAATGGAAGATTAAACCGAGCTTTGAGCTAGAAGTTATGACATTTCGAAGTTAGGGCTGAAATTAAAAACGTGGATAAAAATCATGACGGATTTAGATAGTTTGAGCCAAAAGAATACACAATATATATCCTAATTATCCACAGCAATAATAGCAATAATAATATGAGGAACCACACTCACAAACTTGATTATATAATCATCATGAACCATTTATTACATATGTAAATATAGATACACTCTCATTACAATATATATATATAAATCTATATATGTAACATGAACACATCCACAACACAAATGACACTCCTATGACCTCCAAATGGACACAAATGGAGATACAACCATGGGGGTCATTCTTATGGGTTCAAAATAGACCTATATGCATGAGGAAATGAAAAGGAGAAGGGATTTATACCTCCCGGTAGATCGAATCGAAGAAAAACCTTCCCGGAGCGACACCGACACGTAGAGATTCCAAAAGGACACGAACGAGCTCCGAATCCTCCCAAACTTGGGTAGCTTCCTCCTTGACTAGAATGGAGAAGGAAAGAAGAAGATTTGGTGGTGAAATGGAAGGATTTGGTAGAGAAATTGCTAGGAATTGCTCTCTAGGAATTTGAGGAAGAACAAGAGAGAGAAAAATAGATGGATAATGACAAATGGGAGGCTCAACCCTATCCTTATTGTGGCTGGCTATAAAGGTGGTTTTGTCCTATTAGAAAAAGTCCAAAAGCCCCTACTAACCTATTCTATGAGTATTAGGAAAGGGCTAATTGGTTGGGGCTAAATTAGTCATTCTAAAGTCTCTAATCACACTAACATTATCCATAATAATTAGTCTAACCTCTAACTAAAATATTTATATCATGTGGACTAAAATTAATATCATGTGGGCCATGCCTAACTAGTGTATGGGTCCCACTAGAGTCAAACTACCCCCGGGTCCCCGTTTCAAGTCGGATTGAGTTGAAATTCGAACCCGACTCAAATAACCCCAAAACAATATCATAAATAATAAAATAATATCAAAATAATTCAAAGAGGTCAAATGCAAAAATATTCTTAGGCCAAAAATGGCATTAAAATATTATAATCACATGGTTAGGCTCTAGGTCAAACAATCTCTAGGATTTCACTAGCAAAACGTCAAAACCACAAGTCATTGATTTAAATAATTTTAAAATGATTTAAAATTACCAAAAATCATATCATGAATTAAATATCATTATTAAAATAATTATAAACACGAAATTTCAAAATTATCCTCAATCAGAAAATTAAAATAAAATAAAAAAAATCAACCCGAAATTTACGGTGCTCACATCCTACCCACCTTATAAAAATTTCGTCCTCGAAATTAAAATGTTCGTAATCCTTCTAGGTCAAACCCCCACAATCAAATCCCAGAACTTAAATAAATCATACAATCAAAATGACGACATACAGGATCATGGCATACGGTGGTAGTGAAAGTCATCTAGGTATTCTAGTCATGTTAAACCAAAACGGTCATAGGATATCAAAACACACAAGCAATCTAGGGTGCCAAACAAAAGTTACAAAAACAATAAACCATCAAAACTGTAAGGCAGTCTACCATCCTATATGAAAACTGATACTTATCATAAAAATAAAGAAAAGTAACTACCGATTATCTTTAAAGGGTTCAGAAAAAAAAAAGAAAATCAAAATCAAAGTTAAGGAATGAAAGCCAATTCCATAGAAAATTTCCAATCACAATACGTATTAAGAATATTTAGTCTTGATACGATCTAAGTTGATCAAATTGGGAGAAATCAAGATTTATGCAATATGGAGGACAGGTTCAACAAAGTCTGAGATCGAGCATACAAGGATAGAGATTCAGGTCACAATCAAATTTAATTCAATTAAGTACAACCCAAGATATAAATATGATAAGAAAAGATAATCGAAGTCGATTTGGTCGGATTAAGGAAACTAGGATTCAATGATATTGAAAAACCCCTTTTAGAGAAAAAAGGAAAAGATTTCATACGAAGTCAGCAAATCATCCCTCTCTAATACTATCAGTTTATCATTTGCTAAACCATATTCTTTTTTTTTCTCACAAGTCCCAATATGAAAATCAACCTCTATATAACTATCATCGAAATTTTATAACCTTCAGTCATCTAAACCTTTACCACAATCACCATAGACAAAATCTTTAAGTTCCAAAATATTTTTCACGAAACATACCCCTCTTTTTAGGAGTCAACACTTATTCATTTAATCAAAATTTCAAATTCCTTCACCTCATTTTAAATTAGATCCAAAACCTCTAAATCCAGTTTATGGAATCCTTGGACTTGTTTAAATCGAGTCTCGTATTCACTAAACTCCAATACCACTATGTCACACAAAATTTATTCTTTTTTTTATAAATCAACCTTCATATTTTCTTCAACGTTCACCTTCAAATATTTTTTTTTGAATTCTACAATTTTCTTCCAATCATCTAAAATAATTTCTATAACGTAAAATCCTTGTGTTCTCTCTGTCTCTAGTTACCCTCTTACAATATCTAGTTCAATTTCGCATAATCATTTTATTCGATTAAATTCTCCTTTCCATCTCTAAATTTCTACATAGCCTTGTAATAGTTTCCAAGAATCAATAACAAAGATTTTTAAGTTCTCAAAACTAGGTTGACCTTAAACATCCTCATTAGTTTTGAAATACATCCATGAATTATTCATAACCCACTTTCTGTGATTGTTTCTAAATTGATAACATTTATCCCTCGATTTCATTTTAAACCTTTACCACATCTCCATTTTAAAATTTTCATATTTGACATCCAACACTCTGATTCCTACAAAATCATCATATGATAACCAATTACATCATTTCCGAACTAGATGATTTACGTCACTTCCTCAACATTTCTCAGATAAAAAACGATATAAAGATTCAAGAGTTTTCAAGGTATAGCTGACAGAATTATATATGAGACAGGGAATTGATATAATCAGGACAGGTATATAAGACAATGAATGATGGTAGTAAAAATATTGGCAGGAAAAGAATGATAATAGAATCTGTTCTGCTTATCTATTTAAAAGAGGGACCCATTTTTTTTTGAAACAAGAATTATAATACCAAATCCAAAATAAGGCCTAGCAAAATCATTGGTTTATTGTATTAAGAAGAAATAAATTTTTGTAAGAAGTTACACAAGGTTTATAAAAATAGCTAAAGCTACATCCTAAGTAAACAATGAGAAACAAAACAAACAAAACAAAAATAATTCCTTCTCTTTTTTTTTGAATGACTGAAACAAAAGTAGCAAAAATATGTTCGAAAACATTTAAGGTACAATCTGATAATCATATGCGTCTATCCAAAATCATGGTACTCTAAATCCTCGTCATACTAGTGAGCAAGGCTACGATAATCACAGAGTCCTTGACTTATGCACATACCTCTAGAATCATGGTATTTAACATTTTCGCGATGCCGCTAGCTTGGCTGCGAAAACCTTAAATTTCCACACCCGAGAAATATATCCAAAATCAGGCTATATGTCCTCACCATGCTGGCTAATGTGACTATATAAGACAAGATTTCCATAACTTAGATGACCTAGCCCATATAATTTCATCTTGCCAAAAATTAAATTAAATCAACAATGAATAAAAAAAATCAAATTTATCAACGAACATCAAAATTCAGAAATGAACAAAATTCTTCAAATCATATAACTACAAACTCGGATGCTACAGCTAACATCAAGATTCAAAATTCCACAACCTTCATCAAATTCAATAAATACAAACTCAAATTCAATAATAATACATCAAAATCAAATTCAACAACAGAAAGTAAAGATAAATCAAATCAAGAAAAAAAGAGTTTTCAAATCGGAGTTAAACAAGATTCTCAAGGGTCATCCCAGGAATCTCTCAAGGGATCCTAATTGTGATTGAGTATCTTCAAGATATATCCTATTCCTACTGCAGGCTGTAGTGGTACTCAAGTTCGAATACCACTACATAAACTCGACCTGCATGGGCCACCACTAAAAACGTGTCACGACCCGCACCCTAGAGTTAGGGCACGAGAACGTAACAACGCCCAGCCTACGCCGCAGTGTCGGCGGTAGAACGCTGACCTAGGTCTCAATGCATATAACAGTATAAGACTAAACAGTTTATACTCCCCGAATGGGGGTGACATAGCAGATACAGTCTCAATCACATCTAAGATAGAGCATGATAAAGATAGATAAAACATGAAATCCAAAAGAGATACAGGAGATAGAAGTCTAAGTGTCTATGATACATAAACCCATAAATACATCTCAAAACTCAATACAGTAATCCACAAAGTAAAATACAACTCCAGACAAAATAAAATAACTACCTAAACAACCTCTAATGTGTCTCCTCTAGGCTAGCAGGCACCTCCAGGCTATCTGTAAAATTTATCAACAGGTCCAGTCAGGACGGGAGCGAGCACAAAACATCTCACGCAGTTCATATCGAGTTAGGAAATATAAAGCATGCAATAGAGTAAAGTACATGAAATGCTGAAAGAAGAATGTATAGAAAACAGTAGAGATTTAATAACAGAAAATATCTAATATGATAAGTAAGAACTGTAAGGAACATGTGATTTAGAGTACAATCTGGTTATGTAAACGGGCTAGGAAAATACAATGGTAACTCCATTGTACGTGGGTGTACAATAGACATATACAATAGTTATACAATGTTGTACAATAGGATTTGAGTACATAACCAATTCTACTCCCCCTCCCCAATCAATACACAAGGATCTACTCCAGTTACGTTATCTTATACAATAGTGTACAATGTTATACAATGGATGTACAATGTTATACAATAGTGTACAATGGTCTATCCCTGGGGCTCATGTGATAATGAGAGTACAATATGCACAATGAGTATACAAGGATATGGGTATTCAATAAATACAATATGGAAGTGAAACGCACGTCACAATATGTATTTAGTGAATACAAGGAGATAACATCTCAAAAGGAGATCCATATAGTACCAATCCATGATAACAGTCGTGTCAGCATCAAGTACAGTAATCTAGAGCAAGAATGTAAATTCATACAAGTATGAAACGGTCAGAAAATGTACTCGCCTGATGTCTGAATGTCCAAAGTAAATATACTGTCCGAGGAGAGGTGTCTGGCTCCTAATTAGAACAGCACAAGTCACAACATGTCCAGAAGGGTAATATAAAGCACTATAATGCATTCTACATGAATCTAGGTCAAACTAGGCCAAAGTCAACCCTTGGTCAACTCTGGTCAACTGTACTAGTCAAACTAGGTCAAACTAGGTCATGTCCTAACCCAGCAAGTCTTACTAGGTCTAACCAAGACTATCCTAGCAAGCACACATCAATACAAGGCTATACAAGCCAACATACACCCAACTCTATATAGCATGCAATTATTCAATACTCAAATAGGCAAGAATTCACATTGGATATACACTAGGTAATCTATTACTTTAAACTATATATGTCTACACATATATACACATGCATATATTGGTATTCAACATTAGGTCTATAATCATGGCATTTCAAATGGTTATATAAACTTATATATTACAACACAATATGCTAACATATATAATATACATACATAGCTAAGTTAACTATATTCATAAATACTTATTTAAGAGGCTATGTGTGTGTATGTGAACATGGCAAAGGGGCAAGTGAGGGTTAAATGGGCATACATAGTATATACATATCAAAGAGTGTCAAAGTGTAAGTGAAAAATGTGTCAAGTGTGATAGTGTCAACATAGTGTAAGGGGGTACATGAGGTAATATAGGATTTGTGTTAACATAGAACATTACATCTCATTAACTTGTATATTACATACATTACATCTATTATTATATTACATTCATGCTTTCATTCATTCATCATTCATTTATTCTCTTGCACTACTATATGTACCATACATTACATACTATGGAACCTATATATTCATTACAAGCCATACTTATACACGCTTACATTAGATAGAATACTTACACCTCATACATCATTTATTTAACCATTTATTCATGCTTGTATTCTCTATTTAGTTACATAATGTATATACATTAACATGGGTTAAAATCAAATAGAACATTATATTACACACAAGGGTGCACAAAATGCATATGCCGAATAGTAACTCCTACTAATAATCAATACTGTACCATATCAGCATGAATTAAAATTTAGGATTAAAGTATGTTATAGATCTATTTGTTAGCTTTCCGAAACTTTAAACGGATCGCGTTTTCGTTTCCGAAAACTCCCGGAATCGCGAAAACACCGAGAACGCGTTTGTCTTTCGTACAGCTGACACTCAAATAATTCTCCAAAAAGTTACAGAAATAATTAGGCCTATTAATACATGTTTTTGGAAAGCTAACTTCAATATGCTTCTTTAAAAAAATGGAAGATTAAACCGAGCTTTGAGCTAGAAGTTATGACATTTCGAAGTTAGGGCTGAAATTAAAAACGTGGATAAAAAT
Source organism: Iris pallida (assembly GCA_029216955.1). Lineage (NCBI taxonomy): Eukaryota > Viridiplantae > Streptophyta > Magnoliopsida > Asparagales > Iridaceae > Iris > Iris pallida. The sequence continues at coordinate 6,322,421 of JANAVB010036820.1, read as the reverse complement.
CATGACGGATTTAGATAGTTTGAGCCAAAAGAATACACAATATATATCCTAATTATCCACAACAATAATAGCAATAATAATATGAGGAACCACACTCACAAACTTGATTATATAATCATCATGAACCATTTATTACATATATAAATATAGATACACTCTCATTACAATATATATATATATATAAATCTATATATGTAACATGAACACATCCACAACACAAAGGACACTCCTATGACCTCCAAATGGACACAAATGGAGATACAACCATGGGGGTCATTCCTATGGGTTCAAAATAGACCTATATGCATGAGGAAATGAAAAGGAGAAGGGATTTATACCTCCCGGTAGATCGAATCGAAGAAAAACCTTCCCGGAGCGACACCGACACGTAGAGATTCCAAAAGGACACGAACGAGCTCCGAATCCTCCCAAACTTGGGTAGCTTCCTCCTTGACTAGAATGGAGAAGGAAAGAAGAAGATTTGGTGGTGAAATGGAAGGATTTGGTAGAGAAATTGCTAGGAATTGCTCTCTAGGAATTTGGGGAAGAACAAGAGAGAGAAAAATAGATGGATAATGACAAATGGGAGGCTCAACCCTATCCTTATTGTGGCTGGCTATAAAGGTGGTTTTGTCCTATTAGAAAAAGTCCAAAAGCCCCTACTAACCTATTCTATGAGTATTAGGAAAGGGCTAATTGGTTGGGGCTAAATTAGTCATTCTAAAGTCTCTAATCACACTAACCTTATCCATAATAATTAGTCTAACCTCTAACTAAAATATTTCTATCATGTGGACTAAAATTAATATCATGTGGGCCATGCCTAACTAGTGTATGGGTCCCACTAGAGTCAAACTACCCCCGGGTCCCCGTTTCAAGTCGGATTGAGTTGAAATTCGAACCCGACTCAAATAACCCCAAAACAATATCATAAATAATAAAATAATATCAAAATAATTCAAAGAGGTCAAATGCAAAAATATCCTTAGGCCAAAAATGGCATTAAAATATCATAATCACATGGTTAGGCTCTAGGTCAAACAATCTCTAGGATTTCACTAGCAAAACGTCAAAACCACAAGTCATTGATTTAAATAATTTTAAAATGATTTAAAATTACCAAAAATCATATTATGAATTAAATATCATTATTAAAATAATTCTAAACACGAAATTTCAAAATTACCCTCAATCAGAAAATTAAAATAAAATGAAAAAAAATCAACCCGAAATTTACGGTGCTCACAGAGCTAGTGACGCGGACAGTGGAGAAAGTATGGAGGATTCAGAGTAATCTTCAAGCAGCTCAAGACCGACAGAAGTATTGGACCGATACGCATCGTCGACCATTGGATTCAAGGAGGGAGAGCACGTATTTCTGAGGATTTTATCGATCCGGGCACCATTAGATTCGAGAGTAGAGGAAAGTTGAGTCCAAGGTATATTGGACCGTTCGATATCATTGAGCATGTAGGAGAGGTGACATATCGTCTTGCATTACCCCCATCACTATAGGGAGTGTATGATGTGTTCCATGTCTCACAATTGAGGAGGTATGTGATTGATTCCAGTCATGTGGTTGATCACTCTGAGATTATAGTGGGACCCAGTTTATCACGACACTACAAGATAAATGGCCTTTCTTGACGGTCTATTTATTGACGGTCGTGCTAAACCATCAAGAAAACTTATTTTCTTAACGGTTTTGACTATACGTCATAAAAACACCTTTTTGTGAGTATTTTGACGGTTTTAGATTGACCGTCAAAAAAAACTAGTTTACTTGACGGTTTTAAAATTCCGCCAAGAAAATCGTAGTTTTTATTGACGATTCTTTTATAACTATCATCTATTATAAGGCGGCAAAATTCCTGCACATAATTTCGTATGCTATTTTTGTAAATGTTTACAACTTTTTTTCTAGTCCCCTGAGCCCTCTCCTTCCCTACTTTATTTTAAACAACTTCTTCTCTCTCTCTCCCCTATGGCCACTCCTTCCCTCCTCCTCCTTTCCTTCCTTCTCCTGCTCTACTCACACTCTCTCACACTCTATCTACCTCCAAAATCATCGACACTAAATCATAACTCGTCGAGAACGACGATGAGCACCAGTAGCATGCCTCCACCGAGTGCGGCGGTCGGCGGACCCACATCTGCGACCTTCCCTCTCAATTCAATACTGACCTCCTCTGCACTTGGAAACTGCATCCCTCTTATTCGGACGTGGTTTCTTTCTCATTAGCCGCTAGGGTTTTGAAACAGAGGTGAGATAAATTCTTCCTCGACCCTATTTTTCTTTCTTTTTCAAAGCCATCAAGGCCTGTTCTACCCCAATTTTTAGGGTTTGGGTTAGGCTTCCACATCAAGACCCTCACCTCTGTATTCGGAAGGTCTGTTCTACCCCCAATTTCTAGGGTTAGGGTTAGGGTTAAGACTAGGATTGTTTAGAGATGATTTCTCAACTACTCAAATGCAATTTGACATTTTGGTTAAAAATTGACTTAGTGATGCTACTCGTCCTGTGAGCTATTGAGTCCCGCTTGGTTATGCTTATAAGATGTTTATAAAAATGATTCATTGTTAGAAAGAACTTAACAAAATAGAAGGCAAGAAATGGTGTAATAGAAAATATAATAAATGTAATTTCAATAATGATTAAGGCTTATGATAAGTTAAAGTTATTCTCAATATCCTCGATCCATGTAAATGTGCATAGCTTCCCCATTCTAACATTTATACGGATATGGTGAGCATGTTTTAAAGGTCAAAAAGAATCCCATTTGGATTTGTCCAGTTTGTTGTGGCATCTGCAATTGCAGTCTCTGTCAAACCAAGAAAGGATGGGTCCCTACTGGCTCTCTACAAGAAAGTAAGTGCTGATGCTTCCTTTTGCTCCTGATAGTTATTTAACTATTGTCTAGTTGGCCATCTCTTATTGTACATATGTTTATGTAAGTACAATTTGAAGCAACTGATTTGGCATGATTTGTTCGCGTGGATACTGTAGAGCTAATTGGAGATACTTCTAATCTAACCGATACACTTGGTGTTTGTAGATTAGAAACAGTTATTTTTAAAAAAAAAATTTATTTATCAAATTTTGAAGAAAGAAAGAAGAAGAAAAGTGATCTACAAAAATGAAGAAATTCATAATCTTATCCTTGCTCTGGGATTGGGAGTGATGGTTGTTGCGTCAACTTATGGCTAACTTAGATTTATTATTGGCTCACTTTTGTATTCCCTACAAGAAGATTTAAAAAAGGAAGCTCTTCGAAGTCACCAAAATTATCATTCTAACATATGTTGATGTGGATGGAGCACACATCCAAACTCTTCTACTGACATTTTTCTTTAGATACCAGGTAGTTAAGTGAATACCTTCTTAAATAAACAACTAGAATGTTCATGGTTACATATCAGCTACTTATTGTTTCTTTCAAGTTATCATACGATTGATTGTTTGTATTATGGGGTTAATGAAACTCTACCGCCTACATAAAACATTCTTTGATGAAGGCTGCATTTATATATGCTTTCCCCCACTCTATATGGTCTGTCATTGAGCAATTCTTGTTTTGACCTGGAACATTAATCATATTATTGTTGTAAAGATTCATCCATATTTCAAACTTTGAGGTGGAATGTGGTAAAGCAAGCACATTAGTGCTATGATGATACAGAACTTAAATGCCCGTTGAATGCTTTGTACAATATTCAAAGTTTCACAGGTAAGATTAATCATGCAATTATTGAATCAATTTACAGAACTTGTTCATATTCCTATTGTAATGAGATTTTGTTGAAGGAAAATATAGCAGCAAGTAGCACCCAGTTGTTTCCTACTATTCCAATAAATTTTCCTTCCTAACTATTCAAAGACTTTTAAATAGTAATATTAGGAAATATGCATCTGTGAAGTCATAACATAAAAGAAAACTTAGAAAAATTGTTTGTATTTGCTTCTAGTTAATTGACATGTACATTGTTGCTAGTCCTATTCTTGAAAGTGCTTAAATTTTTCTTTAAATGGCCTTTGTTCTTTTTGTAATTTGTGTTTGTGGAAAATACGAGTTTGTGAAGTCATAACATGAAATTTGCCAATTGATAAATGTTGAATGATCTCATGCAGTTAGATTCTTCTCGATTAAAGTACCCATTTTTATTCTTTTGTATCTATCATCAAGAGATTTTCTGGTAAATAATTTTTACTTTACATAGATACTTATTTCTAGGTTTTCTTCCAATACTTGGGCTCTGCCTGGAATTTTCTCTCTTACTTTTGATTATTGGCATCTTGTCCTACCAACCTGCTTGAAACCTTGACACCTTCTGTCCATTACAATACAAAATTATCGTAGTTGGACTTGTTAAACCTTGTTTGAGTATAGTTTATTTTTTATCAATGTGCCTTTACCTGCTAACACTCTTCACCTGCTAACAATGTGTTTGATCATGTGCTGACACAAGTACCATGCTTTCTGCTTGGATTTAATCCTGAATGCACTACTTCTGAAAGCTCATGTTGTGCCCAAGGTAATTCATTAGAATGGTGATAATTTGTCTATCCATTATTTTGAAATGTGAAGTCCTATCAAGTTTGCACTTACTTTAATATCAATTCTTTTGTGCTAATTCAAATTGCAAGTCTGTCATCTAGAACTGTTGTTTCATTAGATAGGCTTCTATCATTTTTCTATTACAGGTGCATAACCGAAGAAGCCCAACAAAAGTCAAATGGGGGGTTCAATGCAAAATTTGGTACCTGTCCTGCTCCTATATATCCTCATCAACTTGGATTTACAGTTGAACCCTCCTTTTCAGGAAGGTTATCGGTATCTGTTGCTGATGCTGGTGAGACTGCTATTGTTGTTTCCATGGTTGAAGGACAACCAAACTTAGATCCCTGTAAGACTTCTCTATCAGAGTTTGGACATAATTTTAAAGCATACAATGAGTTTGAAAATCTCTGACTGATATTATTTCTGGCAATAACAAACTTGACGTGCAATTAGAAAATAGTGTCCGTATTATGGTTATGAGTATATTTCATGAGCGTTCTAAGGTATCAGATCTGCTAAGGTAACCAAAATTAACTAACAGCACACTATCTAAACAGTCTCTCTGACTATCCACAAGATCTTGAGAAACACTACCGATACACACTCTTATATATATATATATATATATATATATATATATATATATATATATATATATATATATTTTTTTTTTTTTTTTTATATATATATATATATATTCACACACTACCCTTATGCACACACTACCCTTATGCACACAACACTCACTACACTCACAAGTACACACTCTGGATTCCGAATACATACTAAAAACTAGTATGCATGACTCTCAAACACCGCACAGGGACAATCCTTTGTGCACACACAAAGTTGCTGTGCTGCTGTTGCACAGACCCAAAATTTTGCACTGTGACACCTACATAACTTGGTACACAGGTTCTACGGAAGAAAATGGGCAGCTTCTGCACCTAGTTGACACTGATACACTATTATACATTATACACACACACACATATTTCTGCTACAAACAGGGACCGCAAGAATCTACACACTCGTTCTCCTGCAACTACTTGACATAGTTCGAGGACTGCACATACTGGATACAAGGTGCTGCTTGTACACTAATTCTATTTCCCACATCTTCTCCTATAATCTCACATGTTCAGAATTTCTGCAGTGATGTGCACAGAATACAAAGGTATATGTTATGTAGATGATGTTCTGCACACACTAAAATAGTACACTGACACACTAGAACCCACTGATACATTAACACATAGGTTTCCTGATAGGTTGAACACACATAGACACACACTCCAAAGCATGCAGTTATTAGTCGACGCACAAATTTCTCATTCTCTTTGTCAAGCCAATTGATATCTACAGTTCAACTCACTTTGTTCAGCAAACATATTTTTCCTATCTTCTTTGACATACTTTATTTTTTAGAGAGCTGCTATAAAGAGAATAGATATGGGCGTCTAGAGAATACCTAGCTGACACTACCAAAGTACATTGAAATAACGACGTTCTTAGCAACGTCATCTTCTGACGTCACTATAATCTATGAACTTAGTGACGTCTTAAAAGAATGTCGCAGGACATCGCTGTTAGAGACTAGATAACATATTACAAAAGTCTATGTTATCATATGTCGTAAAACGTCGCTATTATTTTTATTACAACGTCGTTTAGGGACGTCGTATACCATACGTTTTTAAATATTATAAAGTCTACGACGATTAGCGACGTATTTTTACGAAGTCGCTAAAGTTGTCAATATAGGTTAACAGATCGATTTTATTTCCCCCCATCGTTCCAAAATTTTCCCAAAAAATTCTCCCCTCCTTCCCGGTGAGCCCCCTCCGGCTCCGACGCTGCTCCCCATGCGACCCCCTCCGGCCGATGTTGCTCCCCTCCGCGACCCCGTCTCCCACCATGTTCCCCCCTGCGACCCCTCCGACTCTGGCACTTCTCCCCCCGCGACCCCCTCCGGCTCCGACGGTGCCCCCCCCCCCCCCCCGACCCCATCCGGCTCAGGTAAATCGTAAACCCCCATCTCTCTGTTGTCTGAGTTAGGTTTGGGTTCTGACCGTGCTCCCCATGCGACCAGAACACATGTACACAAACACATGACACATGGACACATACAGGACAGACAATGACATATTGTTGATACCATGACACACAATGACACATGATGACACACACAGGACACATGGACACACCCACGTTCATCAGTTTAATTTTTTTACATTTAGTTAATTTTTCACACTATTCTTCTTCTCAATATATATGTGAAGTCTCTAATTGTTCTGTACTTCCTTGCTCAGTACCTAAATTTGTATTTTTTTATTGTATTTTGGAGAAGTTCTTGAATTATGTACACAAATTAACATTGTTGATACCATGTAGTACTCATGAAACATAGGGGGGTTAATGTATTTATTTCTATTCAAATACTTATGGTCGAAGTATATAGTTCAGAGGGTGCTTGATATTGTCTTTCACAAAAAGGGACATGGATACGGGTAAGGATGCAATAGAGATACACGATACAATCATTTTCAATAGGTACAATGTAATTACCTATGTTACACAAGTAGGGGTACAGATATGGACATAATACAAATACGAGCACCATTTTTTTGTGTCCATACAACATAAATGATACCATATAGATTAGTTTCTTCTAACAGGGCATTTGGTTTTAAAAGGGTTCATTTTAGATTGATAGACGAGTTGCAATAAAGATGTTAATTTGAGCACCATTACTTCATGGTAAGTGCTAGCTTGGATACTCTGAGGTCAAGTTTTTTTTTTTTTTTTTTTTTGCTCACAAGGAACATATGACAACAAAGTATTATTATCTTTTATGTTAAGTGTCCGCGTTAGCATGAAATCAAGTATCCATATGAGCCCTTCTCTGAAAACTAAATTTACTTATGCAAGCCTTTTGAGACTACTAGAGTAATACAAAAAAAGATGAAGAACTTAGTCTTTTATAGAATTTTTCAAAAATCTAGTATAACTCTAGTTGTCTCAAAAGGCTTGCAGGAGTAAATTTTATTTTCAGAAAATGGCTCACAAAGAACACGTAACAACACCCAAGTGTCAAGTATGTTGGTACTATGATGAACATATAGTTAGTTTTATGGGTATTTGAAACTGTATCCTAGTATCAAGATACAAGAGTATCAATGTGATATTGTGTACCATGTATATGATATCCACATGATACACAAATACCTAGAGTTAAGGTGATATGTAGGTAAGTGCTAGCTAGGTATCTTTGATACTTAGGTGTCATTGAGTAGTGGGTATCGTAATGTCAAGTTATATTTTAGTATACCCATAGGTGAGGATATACTAGGATATGAAGGTAAGGATAATGGTCCAAGGCGTGATCATGACACTTACTTAATACTCATGTCTATCCATCTATGCTTCCATTTGGATGATATACTCGAATAATGTGTATCCATCTTCGCAGAATTATCTTCAAATGGATATGAATTACTATCTGTGACATCGTTCGTGGATGTACAACCGTCATCTTGATGACATATGCAGTGTGCAGATGAATTTATACACGGGGTAGAGCAGTTCCTGCAGTTCGCCAAGGCGTTCCCTCAGTACATAGATTGCACCAAAATTAAGTGTCCATGTATGAGATGTCGCAACTTAAAATATCATCCATAAATGGATGTAACATATTATTTGTACTTGAGAGATTTCATAACGAATTACTATTAGTGGACCTTACACGGAGAACTTGTGCCTTTAGCATCGGAACTAGAGCCTAATGTGGTGCCGTATATGGATGTCGACGACTACGCTGATTACGATGATGGATGGGTGAACATGATTTTCGACTGCGGGACCTAGTTTTGATCCGGACAATCATAATGCAGCTGAGGAGGCACCGAATGCCGATGGTGTAAAGTTTATGGAGTCGCTGGAGAATACAAGGACTCCTTTGTATCCTGGTTATGAGGATCATTCACTGTTGGAGGTGGTTACAAGACTGCTATACATCAAGTCTGATTTTAACATGTCTCAAGAATGCTACAACCGAATCGAGTAAATTATAGAGATCTTTTCGGAGGGTGCCAAGTTACCTACAGACTTATACCGATCAAAGAGAATGGTGAGATCGCTCTGGATGTGATATGATAAAATTGATATATGTCGTAACGGATGCATGTTGTACTACAAGGACGACAAGGATGAAGACGTGTGTAGATTTTGTGGTGCTGATCGCTAAAAGACAACTAGTACAAGTAGGACTCCCGGTGCAAGGAAGCCGATCGATTCGATGCACTACTCGCCTTTAATATCGCAGTTTTTGAGGTTGTTTATAGTGAAGGAGACTGTTGAGAACATGAGTTGGCACAGGCGGGAACAGATCGATGGAATATTGGATCATCCATCCGATGGAGAAGCATGGAAGCACTTTGATCGAGAGTATCCAGATTTTGCTTCACATCCACATAATACAAGATTGGGGCTCTCCTCCGACGGTTTTACCCCGTTCAGACTTTTGGGTTCCCAATATTCGTGTTGGCCGATGATTGTTACTCCGTACAACCTACCGTCGTAGATGTGTATGAAGACTCCTTATATGTTCCTAACTGTTATCATCTCGTGTCCGAAAAATCTGAAGAGGAACATCGATGTGTACTTACAGCCGTTGATAGATGAGTTGAATCAGCTGTGGGAAGTAGGCGCACTTATGTGGACCATCAACGAAGAGGGCCGCACTTATGTGGACCATCAACGATTTTTCGGCCTATGAAATATTATCGGGATGGAGCACACATGGTTGTATCTCATGTCCGTATTGCATGGACTGCATGAAGGCTTTCCATTTGAAACACGAAGGAAAACCGTGCTTCTTCAATTGTCATCGACAGTTCCTACCGAAGGATCATCCATTCCGGAGGAACATGAATGCTTTTTGTGCCGGGGAGAAGGCCAATCCACCGCCAAAGTGGACTGGAGACACGATATGGGAGAAGGTTAAAGATTTTCCAAGTGCTATCGAAGAGCCTTCAAAAGGGTACAAGTGTGATGGATTTGGTCGCACTCAATACTGGACGAAAAGGAGTATATTCTGGGACCTGTCATATTGGAGCACCAATCTGACCAGACATAATCTTGATGTCATGCATATCGAGAAGAATATGTTTGACAACATAATTAATACTGTGATGGACATAAAGGAAAAGACGAAAGACAACCCCAAAGCCAGGTTGGACTTGGAAGATATATGCAGACGTCCTGCGTTGCATTTCATAGAGGAAGGCAATGGGAAGTATAAGCAGCCTAAGGCAATTTTCTTACCGGACATGGAGGATAAAATAAGACTTTATAGGTGGATTTAGGGTCTAAAATTTTCTGATGGGTACGTGTCGAATTTGAGAAGATGCATCGACTCGAAGAAGAACAAACTGACGGGTATGAAAAGCCACGACTATCACGTATTTATGGAGAGGTTACTTCCGATTGCATTTCATGAATTATTAACACATATCGTTTGGGATCCGTTGACAGAGCTGAGCATATTCTTCAGAGATCTTTGTTTTACTAAGTTGCTCGTCGATCGTCTAGAAAGGCAAAAGAATGACATTACGGTAATATTGTAAAAGCTTGAGAGGGTGTTCCCTCCTGGGTTCTTCGACTCCATAGAGCATTTGCCAATTCATCTTTCCTATGAGGCACGTGTTGGTGGGCCCGTCGGTTATCGGTAGATGTACCCGTTTGAGCGGCATTTGAACCACCTAAAGAGAAAGGTGGAAAACAAGGCTCGGATCGAGGGTTCTATTTGTGAAGCCTATGTTCTCGAGGAGATTACAAACTTTTGCTCGATGAATTTCAAGCCACATGTTTCTACTAATAGAACAAGAGCTCCAAGAAATGACGATGGATATCATGAATCTAATAATGCAATACTGAAAGTCTTCAATGCTTTCGAAAAGCCTTCGGAGAAAATGAAGAAGAGATATCTGAATGACGAGGAACTAAGGGCTACTCAGTTGTATATATTACTCAACTGTAATGAGGATGAAGTAGAGAAGCTCGAGGGGTAAATAACTAATACATCCACGTTTATGTCATCTATGTAATAATATCCAATATTAATATTACACTAATTGGCCGATATGTTGTTGTTTTTAGCACATTTAATGATAAGGTGTGGTCGAATAGACAATACATAACAGATGAAGAACTAGAATAGGAAATGGGACGTCATTTTACTTCATAGTTGAGTGCATATGAAAGGAGCTGGGTAATTACTTTTTTATATGCACTTTATACAGTAATTAATGGAACATTGAATTTAACTTCTTATCTTATGGTATTTAGGTCGATCGTCCAGGCGTAACACTAAAAAATGAATCTATTAGAACTCTAGCCAAGGGGCCAATTTATGCCGTCAAAATTTGGCCAAGCTATTATGTGAATGAGTTTAGGTTCAAGTTAACAAATGCTCCAATCAGAGAGAGCTTTCCGGATCTTGATTCGACAAAAAATAGTTGTTTGTGTATCAAATCTATAAACTACAAATATATCGATCCAGGTTATGATTTCTATGGTGTATTACAAAAGATTGTGGAGTTGACATATAACTATGGCATAGAGCTAGCTAATATCATGTTATTCAAGTTTGATTGATTCGATCCGATCCAAGATCAATATTAGAAAATTGACAAGCATGGTCTTGTGATATTAACTACCGGCGTCGATATCAAGGATACAAACCATTTGTCCTAGCAAGTCAAACTCAGCTCATTTACTTCACCACTTATCCTAGACGGAGAACAACGAGGTTGGACTTGTGGACAGTATGCAAGGCTAAAACCAGAAATACCTACGATATTGACGAAATAGCTTATCAGGAGGACGAGCTACCTCTCGTAACAAATACAATTGATATGGACACAACGAAAGTTCCTCATTACACGTCTAATCGTGTAGAAGAGGTAGAAGTATCCGAAGAGGAAAACGAAGTAGATGAAAGCGAAGATGAGGAGGAAGAGAAAGATGCAGACGAGGAAAACAAAATAAATGAATTTTTAGAAGATGATTGAAAATAAAATGTAAAATATGTCATGTAACATCTATTTAGACTTGTGAAATGTACTGTCATTTTGTTTAGCCAATAATTAATCTCTATGTTTCCATCAATCTTACCAAATAGTACCCATGACCTGAGCACGCCACTTGAGAGAGGCACAAATGGCTGTTAAGGAGGAAGTGGTACCTCCTGCTGTTGAGGAGGTGATACCTAAAGCAGAGATCGTAGTTAAGAAAGAAGTGCTACCTCCTATTGCTAAAGAGGAATTGATACCTCCTATTATTAAGGAGGAAGTGATTCCTAAAGTCGATACCGTTGTGAAGGAAGAATTGGCACCAAAAGGCAGTGGCATCGGGAGTTCCAGTAACCCAGCTCCTATAGCGGATCTTGATCACCTGGACCCTTCTTATGCTTAGTGGCGGAGGGACTGCTATCTGCCCCGTAGATCGTAGGGTTATCTGATATGACTTTTAACTGAATTTGTCTATGGTAGACTTATTTTTGGATTAGACTTGGACGTTTCTGGTTATTATCTAGACTTGGATGTTTCTGGATGACTTTATGGTTATTATCTAGACTTGGATGTTTCTGGATGTTATTATCTAGACTTGATTATTATCTAGATATTCAACGGAGGGTTGCTTCGGGTCTATTTTTTATAAATTGTAATTTGTTAAATGCATGCATGTTTGATTTAGAATATGTATTATATTTCTTGTATATATCTATTTTTTCATTATATGTTATTATCAGGAATGGCAGAACGAAGAGGATTGTACCTCGTTCAGTCCTGAGGTAGAGGAGCATCCCGTCCAGGTAGAGGTTCCACTGGTAGACGGAGTGCTCCTCGGTTTTCGACTGATGGTTCCAGACCCTCATCTCCGAGTACTCTAGTGTACCGACCAGTCACATCTCTGACTGCGTCGACGGTACGTAGCAGTACTCCTGGGACGGGCAATTCTAGGCCTGAGACTATTACCCCGTCCAACGTTCCTTCTGCTGACGACACTACGGAGATAGAGGAGCAGATGGAGGAGGCCGAACCTAATCAGTCTCAGTATCAGAGCGATCCCCATGCGCCCCTCCGGATGAGACGAGAATGGAGATTTGGTCCAACGGACCTACAAAGTAAGTTAATTAGTTAACATTAATTTATACATATATCTATATATTCATGAACATAATTATCGTTGTATGGAGATCGTCTCCCGTCGGTTCAGAGGTCATTGGGGCTATTTCTAAGGTCCAACTACGGTGGCCCTTGGATCAACTACTCGGATGCCTCAGAAAAGAGAAGGCATTCTGATTTGCCACTTCAAGGTAACTAAAGTATATTGCTTTTAGTATCAATCATATTTTATGCATATTATATAACTATCTTAATTCTTATAGAAAATATATTTTTATCCACCACACCGGACTGAGATGACCGAGAAGCAATTTCCTGCCATTGTCGCCAAGTTGATCTGTGATGCGATCGACGACCAGAAGGCTGGAGAGCTCTCCGGAAGATCGATCCAATTTTGGATCATGTCTGAGCAGTGGACTACGATGAGTGCTACGTTCGACGATCCTAGGTACAAGGAACGGTCAGAAAAGGCGAAGGCGACTAGGACGAGGGCAGAGAAGTGGTGTGGTAGCTCGATTCCCATGATAGAATATTTTCGTCGCGTGGTATATATTTTATTGTATATATATTATTTTAATAAAAGTTGGAATAAAATATTTAATTTTAATAACAAACAAATTAATTTTAACAGATGTAGAGGGATGAGGACGCCAACATGGTGACCGTCTTCCTGGCTACCCATCGGAAGGACGAAAAGCTCATCGATGATAGGGCCACGTATAGCTATGTAAGTATTACTTTATGTTTTATTAACTTTAATATAACTTAGAAAATATGTAATAGATATCCATATAGTTACTATTAAGTACCTTAGACATTAGCAACTACGACGATTGGATAGTAAATATTATGCTTATCGAGATGCGTACCTTTCTAGGATGAGTTTCATAGGCTACGTGAGTGTGCGAGTGCTAATGCACTTGCAGAGAAGGGGCTGATGCTTCCTCGCAGCCCCCTCCGCCTCAGTCGGAGGACGAGATCTGGATGACCGCTGTTGGTGGTCTTTAGAAGGGTATGTACTACAGTATGGGATCCTACGGTGCCTTTGTGGCGACATAGCCATCCAGGGCCCCCTCTTATAGTGTGCATTCCCCATAGTCCTCACAAGAGTCGGTCCGAGTCGAGGAGAGCTTGCATCGCCAGGTTGCTGAGCTGCGTGACGATATGTTGCGTAGGATTGCGGAGGAGCCCCAATCTCAGCCACAGACGGACGAAGTGGCGTTCACCGTACGATTTGATATGCTCGAGCACACCATGAGGGAGAGGCAGGGGACCATGAGGGAGATGAGCGAGAGGATGGATTGTGCCGTTCAAGTGGTACAGGGGATGCAGTTGTCCATGGGCGATCAGCTTTCTAGGCTGACGGTTGTTATGGATTCATGCAACTCTAGACTGCTAACCATGGAGCAGACGCTTCATGATCGTGCGTCGGCATCGACACCGACGGTATCGGTTCCACTGCCTCCTCCTTCTCCTTCTCCTTCTCCTTTTGATGAGCCGTCACCAGTGACACTTACACCGGAGCAGATAGGTTTATATTGTCCCAGATACAGGGCCGTACTCCTCCTCCTCTTCCTCCTGCTGACCAGCCGTAGTCCTTCATTGGAAATATTGTTATGTATTGTGCTTTGCTGACCCATTCTTGGGTCCTTATATATTTATTTTATACATTTAGTGATAGTGAGTTATGTTGACCCATTGTTGGAACATTATTGGATATAAACTCATTTTATAGTTGTTTGGTAGTGGATTTATCTCCACCCGGCTATCTTATGGCTTTCTTATCTTTTGATTCGATTTATTTGATTACTAGAACATTTTTATCATTTGTCTCTATATTTATTTTATCGGTAATAAGTGTTCCACCGAAGGGGTTGGCAAACCCAGGAAATTCTATGGAGGGTTGCTTCGGATCTACAATTTATAAAATGTAATTTAAATTGCATATAGATTCTGGATGGAAAACAAGCAAACATAATTTTTTTTTTTGCAGTTTAGCGACGTTCAGCTACGCCTAGCAACGAATGAAGACATCGCTAAACGTGTATCCGAATGTAGCTAGTCTGTATCGCAGACGTCACAAACAGTCGCTATACGTCGCTGGTTGGCTGACATGGAAAATTTTGCCATGTTAGAAACGTAGTCACTAAACGTCTCAAATAATGTTGCTAACTACTGAAATGTCGGCGACGTTTAGCAACGAAAAAGGACGTCGTAGATTAGCTACTTCTCGTTGCTAAACGTCGCTATGCACTAAAAATTAGCGACGTGTTTACATCGTTATTGTACGTCGCAGTAGCGACCAATAGCGATATTTTTTGTGTTAGCGACAACGAAATACGCGATAAAGATTTTTGTCGCTAAATTTGTCGCTAATTCTGAATAGCGACGTTTGTATACAGTTAAGCGACGTTTTTAGATGTCACTAAAGAGTCTTATTTTGGTAGTGTGAGTTAAAACTTTTAACGCAGGTCCATCTAAATTTGGTAAGGTGGTCTTATTCTTTGAACTCTAAGGTTACCTGTTTATACAGAGGCAACTAGTCCAACTTTGCTCCATTGTGGTGACTAGTGCTAGAAGGAGTGGATGTTTGTGATTTTCTTTTTGATCTGCATGGACTTAGGGTGAAAGTGGATTGAAGAATACTTCTATAACATTGTTCTAATATCTCTGCTGACAGACAAAATATACAATCATTTTATACTACATTACCAAAAATAATGTAGTTAATGAAACAGGGGTTGGCTTTGTCCCATAGAGTGGATGCCTTTATTTTATCATAAATTAGCAACCATGATAATTTACCCGTGCATCATAATTTTGTTAGTGGCTTTAGAAAGAACCCATACTTGCTTCATAAGTTTCTAAGTTATATTGGCTATACTAAATGAGATTTTAGGAATGTCGATCCATATTAGATCCTATTAAATTTCCAAAGTAAACAACAGATTACTGACCTAGCACTGCACTATGATTGCAGCTGCCTCAGCGCATTTTCGAGATCTTTTTTTTGATAGTAATGTCCCTGTATTTTTATTGAAATAGTTTAAGGAACAGGAGGAGATCCCTCATACTTTGGAGATTCCTCAACAATACATTGGACAATACAATTAGGGGGTTGGAATAGAGATAAACTCGATCGGTTCTCGAGAGCAAAGGCTGCACAGAGCGTGGGCCGCTTGGTTTCCTGTTCTTTTGATGAACTTGAGATCAATGTTCTTCGTAGTCGAGAGCTCAGCTGTGATGGTGCCAAATAGGTCACCCAGTCGCCATTGGATGATGTGGTTCTCTCCTCGGAGGATCCTAACAGATGTGAAGGAATCGCTTTCAATGATGAAGGCTCGATTGCTCGTAGTAGCAAGAGTCTTAGCCAGCAAGATTCCTTGAAGCATAGCATGGGCCTCCGCTTCTAAACTGATCTCCAGGTAGTTTATCGAGGTGGCGTGCCAAGTCTTAGCACTAACGAATGCTCCCATGTGGTCTCTGGCTATCGCCCCAGCGGCACAATAAGATGAAGATGTAGTGCCGTCAACATTGATCTTAATGGTCCCCTCAGGCGGAGGATCCCATCGGGATTTATCAGCCATGTCTTCCTTCATTTTGTTGATATCTGCCAATCTGAGAGCTGGCCCTTCCGAGAAATTATGTAGATTCTCATATGCTAATCTCACGATTGATGATGAGCTTGGAGCCGTGCGGTCAAAAATGCAGGAGCAACGAATTTTCCATATGGCCCAGAGAATACATGATCCCATTATGAATGCCTCAATAGAATGTTGATCCGTAATCCAGGATTGTAATAGGCTATCAACCTTCCAGTGATTCTCAACTCGTAGCCCGAGATTGCTTCTAAACCACACCTCTTTAGCCACTTGGCAATAAAGGAATAGGTGATCCTTGTCTTCGTCCCAGGTTGCGCAGAAAGGACAGGTGCGACTATCAGAGGTTACGCGCTTGTTGATGGCTGTGTTTAAAGGGAGGGCATCCCTACTGAGCCGCCATATAAAGACTTGGATACGAGGCGACAGGTTCTTTACTTTCCATATCCGGCTCCAGAATGTCGATTCTGGGGTGTGGTATGAGCAACCCGGCTGTTGCAGACGAATGGATTCGTACAGTGATTTGGCAGAGAAAGCACCAGTCCTCGTGCCCGTCCAAATGAGGCTATCAGGTTCGTTTCTCCCACTGAGTCTGATTGCCATGATGGCTTTTGCCTCCATCTCTGGGAACAACGAGGATATTAATCCAGTATTCCAGCTTTTGGTTTGGAGATTCATCAGGTCGCAAACCATTTTTGGTCCATTAGGCGGCAGAGATATCCGAGGAGATGATACCCAGGCAGTGTAGGGATCCAAGGATCATCCAGGATGCTAACCCACCCCTCATTGATTCTCCAGCATACCTTGTCCGATATGTTGTTGCGGATGTCCAAGAGAGCGCGCCACGTAGGAGAGTCTCTAGTCGATTTTTGAGCATTCCATATAGATTTGTTTTGGAGATGGACTCCTTTTAGTAGACGAACCCATAGAAGGTTAGGATTCTCGAGGAATCGCCATAGTAGCTTCCCGATTAAGGCTTCGTTAACCCATTCAGGATTACGAAAGCCTAGTCCGCCCAATCTTTTAGGTTTCATGAATTTATCCCAAGCTAGGAAGTGCATTTTCCTTTCGTCTGAGTTGTGTCCCCAGCAGAAATCTCTTTGCATTTTCGAGATCATTGTTGGAAGTATTTATCAAAGTTGCATGTAGTTAGGTCTCCATACATACTTTATATATTTATGTTTTTTCTTGTACTTCATCAACTTGATTATGTTATTTTTGCTTATATTTGCCACTTTCTCATATTTGAGATCAACTATTTCTTTGTTGTGTACTTTGTGCATGTTCTTCTTCTTTCACGTTGGTTTGTGATGTTTTGTTATTAATAATGTACATTGTACAGGTGGATGAGGAACCTGCTATTAAACAAATACAAAAATCATGCTTGCAAACACAATCACTTATCTATTGGCCACAATCATGCTTGGCATCATATGATTTTTTTTTATCATGCTTGGCATCGTAGGTTTTCTTTATCATTTTCAGGTAATTATGTTTATATAATGTTGATACACCCTATTCTATTGTTGATACATCCTATATATTTTTAGTGTAAAGTATTTATTGAGAATGAATTCAATTGTAGTTGTAGGAACAAATTAACAGAAATAAACTATGAGGAACTCCCTTCAAAGATGCCTTGTATGGATTTGCTTGTGATACATGATATGGTGTTAAAGAAGCTGATGAGAGAAGGATTTTGATGAGAAAGATAGGAGGATTTTGATATCGTACAAACCATATATTTTGGTCTATTTGTATATATGGTTCTTGGATGTTTGCATTGTACAAACCGAGTATTTATCAATATAAAGATTCTGTATTAAAGTTCTTCGATGTTTACGATGTTCTTGGTTTATGTTAATATTATATACGAACTTGTTAGTAAATAATATATAATTATAAATAATTTTGCTAAAAAACAGAATAACTTTTTTTGACGATTTTTTTTGTCAAAAAAGGATTTTTTTTACGATTTTTCACAGTCATCTAGGCCACAGTCAAGAAAAGTCTTTATTTTTCTTGATGGTTTATGGTTAAATTTTTCTTGACGATTTTAAGCTGTCAAGATATTTATTTTACCTGACGGTTTGAAACCGTCAAGAAAAACAAAATCAGAAACCATCAGGAAAAATGGAGACTTTTCTTGACTCTGGCCTAGATGACGGGCAGAACCATCAAGAAAACTTTCTTGACGGAAAAAAACTGTCAAAAAAAGCCATTTTTTGTAGTACGAAGAGCAGTTGGTTGGTTTATGGGATACTAGCGAGAAAATGCTTAGAGGGCAGACGATTAGACTGGCTCGGGTTGCATGGAAGCACCATTTTCTGGAAGAATCTACTTGGAAGCGAGAAGATTCCATGCGGGAGCGATATCCACATCTATTCGCGGATTCCGGTAAGATTAGCTTAATTATTCCTATGTTGTAGATTTTGCATGGTAGTGTTATTTCAATTTCGAGGATAAAATTTTCTAAGGTGGGCAGGTTGTAAGCCTCTAATTTTTAAATTTTGTTTTTAATCATTTTTATTTTATATGGATATTTTAAATATTAAACTATATTTTAAGTCAATAATGACTATAGTAGTATTTTTTCGTAGCTTTGATTTTTGAAGTACAAAAAATATGGATCTCTCAAATCTAACTCCATATTTGAATTTTAGATACGTCCACCTTTAGTTTGATATATCATATCTCATCCAAATTTGTTTTCCAACATTATTTTGACTTCGCACAACTTTGAGTCAACTTAGGCCATTTGGCCATTTATCGTAATTTTAGACCCAATTTTTAACATGAGTTTGGGACTCGACGTAAATCAAAATCGTTTGACCCAATATATGGTTTTAAACTATTTAAGCCAACAACACATATGCCTAGGGTGTGCCATCCAATCGAGTTCTCATGTGCTATTTATTTGTAAATGGCACATGGGACTCATTAGTTGACATTTCGGGTTCAATTTGACTAGAAAATTTATTCGAATCCTAACATAGTCAACCCTACTTGTTAGAGCCTATCAAAGGTTGCCAAAAATTGATTATATATATTTAATTGATTTTTGGATACTAATTTGTAGCCATGTGTAATATTTCCTATATTTTTGACTTGGTTAAACAACACACCCAATAAGGAAACTCATTACTATATTAATCTTTTGGAGGGCCAAATCCTAACCAAATTAGTCCAAACCAAAGACCAAATTCCCATAATATAAATCCTATCAAAACCCTACATATTAAACCCCTCTATATAACCGCTACCCCCTCCTTATCTCTCCAAACCAAGCTCTATTTTCTTTGATATTTTTGCACTTTCCTCTTCACCCGACAGAAACTCATCACCCCGACCTCTTTCAACCCTCCTACCACATTCATATCAACCCTAGACACACCCCCTAACACACCAGCACCTTCTCGAGGAACCTCAGTCACTAATTTGGTACGTACGAGGTGCGGATGGCACCCGAAGTCGACCAAACTTGTGCTGAATTCGTCACAGCAGGTACACTATTTTGCATCAAGGGTTTTGTGTACTTTTCGATCTCATCTTTTTATAAAACTAAAACTGATGAAAATATATCTATGTCTATTTTTCATGTCCCCTTGTCCATCCACACAGTTCCGAATGATTTGTCCGTGGCATGAATTCTACGACTAGGTATCCAGAACGTACCAGATCTGTTGCGAGTAGATTTTCATCTATTTTATTTAGATTTCATCTTCCTAATAAATTTTATTTGACACTAGACATCGAGAGCTTTCCAACGCATATCTATTTGCTAATTTTTGAGTTCGTCTAGTATTTATTAAAATTGTTGACATTTACCGTAACACCGTAACTCCACAAATTATATGTTCTTTGTATCTTGATACTCCATATATCTTTGCTAAATTATTTGTTGTGCTAGGTTTGATGTTAAAAGTACTATTTTAACTCATTTCTATAATTTTTTTAGAATTTAATATTTTTAAGTAATTATTTTTTCGGGTCTCAACTAGTAGGTCAAAATATGGTAATAATGGCATAGTATTGACATGGACCTATTGTGCACGAGTTTCCACCATTAAAATAGTATTTTTGGGTAATATAAATATATTTATAAGTATTTTTTCAGAAATTAAAATATTATTTTATATTAATTATAGATTACTTATAAGAAAATTTGGTACTATATATGTTGTGTGGTGTTGTACTAACATCATGACAACGGTTAGGTATAGATATTAATATAGTCTATTTGTAGTAAGTCGAGATAGAGTATTAATAACAGTGCATTATTATAGGTGAACTTGGAGGAAGTAATGAAGACATCGGAGTTGGTCAGGCATACACTCAGACAACGGTTACAGGCAAGTATACCTTGCCGTGGTTTAGATTATTTTTTTTCCTTTCTTGTTGTTTATTGGTTAGCATTGCTTGACGTAGGGACGTTGATACTTAGTGTCTATTTCGTAGACGGGTACTGATGTCATGATTGATGGAACTGAGGATTCTCAAGACCACGGATTGGTGTGCATATTGATCGATAGAAAGTTAACAGATTTAAAACATGTTCTAACCCTTCATAGAAGAAAACTAGTTTTCACAAATTATATCTGTGATGAGCAGAAGATGATAGTTTCTAGCAACCTCGAGCAGTCAGCGACCCTAAGATCTTCTGCACGTATTCTTTCATCAGATTGGACGTCATGTGGACGACGATCTCCCAACCATTTCTTCCATTAGCTGCCCTCCATTTCTCTCCTCTCGTGATGAATGAATTAGAGAAAGATACTCTTCTTAGGATACATATGACGGCCAGAGAATAGAGGGTATATATAGGCTACGGTAGGGACCATAAGAAGAAATTAGGTTTAGGTCTCCTGGCGGGTCTAGGTATCCCGTGTTCAGCCCGAACACATAACCTTGGCATGTTAACAATATCTCGTTCCACTAAAGAGCTATTGTTGAACTACCTTCATAATCCCAAATTACGTTTATGGGCTCCTTTTATCCCCCATGTTAAGATGTCGAATGTCCGTCAATCAAAATAAGTTACTGACAGCTACATTAATCGACATCTTTTATCCTTAAGTAGTACCACTCAACTTTATTTGTCATATCGGATAGAATCCACCTAAAGGGTTTATACGACAATTCTTATGATTTCCTTAAGGGGATACCATCAACCCGATACATCGGGACATGGATTCTTTTTATAATCAATAGCTCATCAAACACATAATCCTATTATCCAATTCATAGAGATTATTGACTCATTATGAATCTCACTCTTTTATGAATCAAAGTAATGCACACTACATATACATGTCTATTATTATATCCAGATTAAGAGCACAAACATCCATAATAACATAACTATTTGTTCTCTTATGTAGTCAGTACAAAGAGAACAAACTCAAGTGGTCATGTTCAATACACACAAAGTGCACTAGTATAAATCTATAGTCAAGATAAACTAATGTCAGATTATACTATAACCTTACCATTGGTTTGTCCAAATCCATCTAGGTTGTGAACCATTTATATATTGTACAAGGAACTGATAATATGATCTTCAGTATGTCACCACACACAATATTTTCTGAAATATAGAATATCAGACACTTGCATTAACATATAACAAATATAAAATGCCAACATTTGCCCATATAATTCTCATTCAAAAATAATAAAAAAATATAGTTAATACAAATGTGATGCTTTTAGTATATAACCCTAATAATGATGATGACACCGAGTATTCACATTAGGCATTACGTGCATATTGACATGTCTATTGACATGATTGACCACAGGACACCGACACATTCATGATATAAGGTTTACATGATTATTCGTGGTATTGACCTCGTAGTAGTATTCTAGATTATTCATCATTATAGTTATTATTATCAAGATGACTGTACGAACTTGACATTTCAAGACTCTATACATGGGGTTGGGGAGAACTTGACTACAGTATCAGACCTATTGTCGTATGGCATGTTGTTTATGTGACCCTTTAGCTCTGTAGTAGATTAGAGGTTATCATTGTCGAGATTGATTGTCCTTGGTCCCAAGATACGGTACTGGGGACAATATCCTGTTGAGGAGCTTGTGACCCTCAGTGGAGATGTCTGATATTCTAGGAAAGATTCTCACTTGTATAGCACATAGACCAGATACATAGATTGCCTTAAATCATATGTTCCACATCTGTACCATGCCATGTATATTATGTACCTTGCTAGTCCCCTGAGGACCTGGCTGTTTCCCAGGCTTAAAAGAAGCTGAAGATTACATCGATATTTACGGTTCGGGAGCTGAGACCAGAGATTTACCAACACAGGAGGGTGAGATAGTGCCAGAGGATTTCTCGTGATCATGTCATTTCCTTGTTTAGACTTTCTACCTTATTTTCTTTTATTTCAACAGACTTGTAGTTGACTATCACTTTATTTCTCTTGGCTGTTGTTTTGGGATGTCTTTTTCCTCGTACAATTATATTTTCTTTATGGTTGGACATTTGCTACATTTATCACATTGGACTTGATTACTTCTTGGACTTATTCTGTAGGGATATGACTAGTTATATATACCTGTGGACTGTGTTATGTTTCTGGGTTGATTATCATGATTTACATCTTAAGCATTTCGTTAATGGGTTTGTTATGAGGTTGGCCCATTGGTGACATGCTGCTAGCATGTATGCGTATACCTGGTCCTATGTATTTTGGGACTGGAGCGTTACACTTTATAACTAGCAATAGTTGTCTAACATTCTGACTAGACCCACCAAAACAAGATGTCGCCAAAGTGACCTCTCTTGCGTAGGTAGTCTATGAGGGATGTCAGATGTTTTTATGTGTACATTCATGCGAGTATTAGCCGGCCCAAAGGAAGGATAATACTTGGCCGAATCATTGTAGAGGCTAAAAATTAAACTGTGCCACCCATTAATGTATTCAATCATCAGTTGGTGCCAAAATATTGTATTGTGCCAAACAAACAAGTTGTGCAGCATCAGGCTGCGCCAATGTCAGGTTGCGCGAGCGATACGTGGTGCATTTCCTCGAGAAGCTGTAACGGCATCATCATTATCTGACAACTGACAGCACGGAGATTAAGGAAAATCCATTCAAATCCCGTACAACACGATACTCGAGAAGTTTTTGTCAGCATGTAATTAATGCTGACAGCTGGTTTGCGCAAGTCACTGTATGGCGCGAGGATTAATCAGTACAGCACAGCCTAGTCAAAGGCGCCAATCGTTGAGTTGCGCCTATACGCAGCCTAACAAATTGGCGCTACTTGATCAACTCTTATTTTAAAACAGGGTGACGTGGCGCGCAAGCTATTAACTTCGCAGAGCGTGCCCACTACACCGCCCACGACCACGCGCATCTCAATCAAACGATGCCACACGTCTACAGCAGTTGGGGCAAACCGCTCGTGCAGGTTGTTACGTTGCGCCCACGCGGAACCTGATGAAGCACGCGCAAGGTGATCAAATGGTGTTCAGGACAGAGTGACATGGCGCACAAGCTACTAACTTCGCAGAACGTGCCTACTACACTGCTCACGACCACGCGCATCTCAATCAAACGATGCTACGCGTCCACAGCAGTTAGTGCAACCATTTGCGTAAGTGAACAGGAGGCGCACAACCTGAAACACGCGCAATCCAGAATAACTGCTAAACAGTTATTTCAAGAACTCTATAAATATAGTTTCAAATCAATCTCAAAGCATCAAGAGTGATCATAATATCCTGCTAAAGTGTTGTTACATCCTCCAGAGGCTCGTGTCTTCGATATCACATCGTCCAAGGGATAAAGTGATCGTCTTCTGATCAGATTCCTATAGTTGTACTTCCCTAGAAATCAATTGTACTCCTGTACTCTTTTTCTTAGTTTGTAATAAAACTTTTGTTCTTTGCAAACAAAATGACGACTCTGCTGGGGACGACTTTCTCCTCCGACGAGAAAGTGACAACTCAATGTGATACCGCGTCAATCGACAAGACGCAAAAGACCCCAGTCGTTCAAGTCGACCAGACAGCCTACGAGACCATGATCAATGCTGGGGGTGCCAAGTGCACTGCTGCTGCTTAAGAGCAAGGTGCGCTCTGTTTGGACTCCTAAGTCCTCGGTGGTGCAATCTCCTGCCTCTGTGCAACTTGCGCCCATCACTGCTTCAGCACAACTTAAGGGAAACAGCCTTTTGGCTAATCCCTCCACTTCTCCGATTTTGAAATCGAAGGAGACTCTGTCTCGATGCACTGCTGTCCAAAATAAGGGAAAGTGCCCTTCGGCCTTCTCTTCCCTGGCTCAACCTGCATCTGTTCTTGCTTCTGTGCAACTTGCGCCCATCACTGCTTTGGCGCAACCTAAGGGAAATATCTTTTTGGCTAATCCCCCTACTTTTTTGACTCTGAAATTGAAGCAGACTCTGTCTCGACACACTGCTGTCCAAAATAAAGAAAAGCGCCCTTTGGTCTTTTCTTTCCTGGCGCAACCTGCGCATGTTCCTGTTCCAGTGCAACTTGCGCGTGTTCTTGCTCTGGCGCAACCTGCACATGCTTCTGTACTAGCGCAATGTAAAGAGAAGCACTATTTAGTGATTCCCTCTTTGCCACTAAACCAGAAGTTTAGTGAGAAATCACTAAATCAAGGTAAACGCTCTTTAGCTTTTCCTCATTCTGCTCGAGTCATTGACTGGGTGGAAAGTACTACCAATTCAAATAGGAATTCTATTCTCCTTAATAGAGACAACCAAATCTCTGTCAGGAAGATGGGTTCTATTCAGAATAAACCTTCCATGCAAAAGGGCATTATGCCTACTCCAAAGAGATTAGGACAGGATCTACCAACCTTATGTATTTTAAGATCCCGACGAGGCTAACTACTAGTATCTCAAGTAGATGCACAAGTAGCTCCTCTGTCAGACTTGCGCACCCATATCAACAGGTGCAGTCAGGGTCAACCTCGGGAAATCATAAGATGTATCAAGCGCAACCGCCACCAATTGCTAACTTGCACCAGAAGAAGAATGCTGAGGTGAAAGATCCTATGACTTATGCTAACCAGCTTAGCACGTCCTTGTACACTCAAGGTACAGGACACCTCAGGAACATGAATCATGTCCCGAATATCATCAAAGACTACATTCCTGCAACTTCTTCTCGTCCTGTTAGTGACCTCCGTGAACTCTTAATACAGAAGCGAAAGGTTGTAAATCCATCCCGTCTAGCGGTGGTCCAACAGCAAGAACATCATTGCAACCACCATCATGAAGTTGTCATCAAATGTTGCCGCCAGTCAGCCAAGCGGTCCGTCTTTGACCGTTTGAATTATGTTCAGACTCCTAAACCAATTATAGTGGACGGAGATGAATTACTCTTTGCTCCTATCAACATGACATCTCGAAGTACTGGGTAGAAAACGTCCAAGACGTAATGCATCCCGCAATCCTAGTCAGCAATACTTAGATCAGATTCAGGAATCCGGTGAAGGAGTATACCAATATACTAGATTAAGAAGCCGAGACACAATCGGTCAAAGGAATCTTCTTGATTCAAACCAAGATTCCTTCAGTCAAAAAGATATCCCTATCACTTATTCTGGGGGTAGTTCTTTATGTGACTTTGATGCTGACAGTGAAAGTTCTGAAAGGACCATTCTTTTCACTAGCTCGTCTTCAAGGGCTAGAGAAGTGACTGCTTATGCCGTCACAGAAGATCAAGATACCTCCACTTCTTCCAGTCAAGAGCAGAGAATTGCTGCTTTGGAGGCTAGTTTGAAGAATATGGCTGAGATGATAGCAGGCATGCATGTTGTGATTATGGCACAACAAACAGTTCCACCAGTCGCGAATCTGATTTCGACTCAAGAACCTGTGACAACATCAGTTCCCACCAATATTGATCTGGGGGTACAATCTCCTCACACTGCTTCCATTCCTGCGCAGGGTATTCCAAGTCAATCCGGTGCAGGGGGTGGTACTTATCATGCGGTACCCCCTCCTAACACATTGAATCAATCCACTACTCCACAATCAACATTAGATACCAATGAGACCGTAAAACTTTTACGTACTCAATTTGAAGCTTTCAAACAGAAGGATGGCCTGCAGAAGCTTAGGATCAAATAGCCCTATCCCATAGAATGGAAAGAGGTCCAATTTTCTCCTAAATACAAACCCCCTACTATTATGTTGTTTGATGGCAACACGTCTCCAAGTCAATACCTCAATCACTTTGAAGTAATGACTGATCAACTTCAACCAAATGATGCTATTCTTACTAGAGTATTTGTTGGCTGTTTAGCTGGTGCAGCATATGACTGGTATCGTAGTTTACCAGATGGGTGTATAACCTCTTTCGCTGGCTTCAAACAAATGTTCTTGGAACGATTTTATGAGGGAACCAACGACATGACTATGTCTGCTCTCATCAAAATCAAACTACGACATAATGAAATGACTGAACGTTTCATTGAACAGTTCCGTCGTGAAGCATTCAAAATGCCTCTCGGAACTCCAGATGCTTTAACTATAGACACTTACAAATCAAACTTGTTGCCTATAATCAGCATGTGGACATGATCAACACAGTTCCAGGATTGGCCTTTTTTCATAATGAAGGTCAAAGCTGCAGAGGAAAGCGCTAACAAATTCAAGCAATTAGGCATTCAAATGCCTAATCTTGATAAAGATAAACGTGCTATGCCAAATAATAATGGCCGTCAGAACAATCGCAAAATAAGGAAACTTTGGCTATTAACCTCAAAGGCAAAGAAGCTCTAGCCATCAATGTAAATCAGCCAACATCTACCCCTACAACACCACCACAACGGGCACCTCGTCCAAAAGAAGAATACTCTTTGGATGAAGATGATATCATGAGTATCTTTGATTGCCTCATCAAGAGCAATAAACTCCAACTGCCAGAACCTAAACGGCCAGATGAAGTTGGTAAGACTGATCATCCTAAATATTGTGTTTATCACAGGTTTATTGGACATCCAACTCGAGCGTGCTATGTTCTCAAGGGTAAAATTCAAGAGATGGTCAATTCCAGTACAATCACTCTCCAACAAGATGAGAAAACTATAACGGCTAATATCGTCTCTTTACAGTTTGGAGATTTTCCAGCTCAACTTGTGCAGGACGACATCATCCCCATTCCGAGAAATAATCTGGAAATTGTTAATCTTCCACCTGCATGAACATATGGTCTTGTTCCTCTGTCTACTGATAAATGGGAGATCATATGGATCCATCCAGATTTAGTGGCAGACTTTGAAACACCATCCTCTTCCACCAAGTCCAAGAAGGCCACTAAAAATAAAACATGTCATATGATTTCATTTGGTGAGCATTGTCTTCCACCTCTAACTGCTACCTTCATCTCGGCAGCAGATAATCCTTCTTCGTCTTCCACTGATAAGACAACATTGTCAAAATCAGAAGCCAAATACCAACCAGCTTTCCATCTGTACAGTCCACAATCTCGTGAACTCATGACAAAGATGAGATATGATCTACAAAAGGCCTCTGGTTTGAATCATGGAAAATGATCTCATGTACCTCTTTCTCTATGTCTTTCTCACAACCAATCTTGGGTTGGTTTGGGTTACTGGACAAACTCTCCATCTTGCCAAAAGAAACCTTCTAAAAATAAAACCCAGGCAAAGAGTTGCAATATGGTGTCCTTTGAGCCTGTATCCAAAGAAGAAGTCTTAACTGGTACCAGGTCTGGAAAACCTTACCTAAGAGACTATTCAGAAGGTCAAGAAGACCCTGCTCCAGCTCTGGAGGCTCCTCAAGCATCATCTTCTCCTGCTATCAATAATCCATCAGCTTCATCACCCCCGATAGAGCCAACTCTTCCCAAACCAACGACAGCCGACAAAGGAAAACAACATGTCCGTTTCGACAAAGTATTAAAGAAGACTTCAACCTTGGGACTTGAGAAGCCGTATAACTTTGATATACTGGCTCAGCTGGCTAATACTCCGGCAAGATTGTCAATTTTTGAGCTACTCCATCTTTCGAGGGAGACTCGAGAAACGTTGAGTGAAGCTTTAACGCAAGCTGATACTTGTCTAGCACTTCTCAAGAAACCAGAGGATGAGCCTATAACATGTCTTTATTGTCATAGTGTGATGGAACTAATGCCAAATATCACCTTTACACAAGACGATATGCTGTTAGAAGATAATTGTCATGATCGACCCCTCTACTTCAGGGAATATGTTGATACCATGAAGGTTGATCGTATCTTGATCAGGTCTGCACTTAGCATCATGCCAAGGACTCTACTAGATGCATTGAAGATTCCGTACACAATCTTTTGACAACCATCATGACAATCCTGGGATTCAATTCTGGGAGAAGTGAACCTTTGGGAAAGATTCGCCTGAAAGTTCAAATAGGCAATCTTCGTACAAAGGTTATTTTCTACGTGATTGATAATCGCGGCTCTTATAATGCTTTGCTGGAAAGACCCTTTCTGCATGAGCCTAACATTGTACCATCCACTTTTCATCAATGCTTCATATATGAGGATGTCAATGGAGAAGTCCAAAAGGAAGTAGCTGATTTAAATCCTTTCAGGGGTTTTGAAGCATATTTTACGGACTCTCGGATGTACAAAGAGGATTTCATGAAAGTTGTATTGGCAATGGATAATGAGGAAGATCAGAAACATACTTCAAAAGATGTTCTCATGATCCCCGTCTAAGGACGTGCTATTTGTCCTTCTTCTTCTCAGACATTGACTATACATCTTTTCTCTCATAACAAACAGCCTCCTGCTGTAGAAAAGGAACAAAGAGAGCTCACCTCTTCTGAGCCTCTTGTTATCGACCTTCGTCGTAACAAACCTTCTCATTCTCCTCCTCTGGTTATCAACCTTACTAAGCCTTTTGTGAAGGCTAAGAATCATGTTGTAACTGATGATGTACAAATCAATAAAGTAGCATCTCCTTTACAGTATACTGATGTCTTTTATTATACTTGATGTTATTTAAAAATGTTAGATAACTTCGAACCACTTGCCATAGGAGCAGTTGAAGCTTCCCGAAACGAAGTATTGTTCGAGCCAATGCAGGACTCCTTCTTCTCAGTTTCTTTCAGGAAGAAAGATGAACTTCCTATCCTTTTTAGTAAAGGAACAGAACAAAAGATCACGCCCGACAGTGAAGAAGAAAATCACGATAACAGAAGACTTCAACTACGTCGTTATAGTCAGCAATCAAAAGACATAATTCAAAAGATGGGCTATAATTTTAAAGCTAGTCTCAACGGCGGCAGATGAAGGCGAACTCCTATTTGTATTCCTGCTCCAAAAAAAAAATCACAACAATACTACAGCAAAACGAAGCGGGGATTAGGTTATACTTCACCGACTCCGACTTCAGAAGCCTCCGAATCCGAGGAAGAAGAACGATCTAATTCTTCTGATTCTATCTCATGGGATTCAGACACCAGTGTAGGGCACGTCCACCACGTGACTCTATCTTCCAATTTGGTGATTGCCGAGTTCTCGAAAGATGACGAAAACTTTACCGAAGCTTCTGAATCTGATCCTTGGGCACAAAAGATGGATAATCAATGGGAGCTTCGCTTTGAGCAACGTGAGCCACCTACTGAAGATCAGCTGGTTCAAGTCAATATTCGAGATGAAATTTCCCTAAAACCGTTATTTGTCAGTAAAAGCCTCCCTGAAGTGGATAAACAAGAACTAATCCAACTCATTAGGGAATATATTGATGTATTCGCTTGGAGAGATAAAGACATGCCAGGGTTGGATCCTCAGATCGCTACCCACAAGCTCAACATTCTGCCAAATGCGAGGCCAGTCAAACAACAACAACGTCGGTTTCGACCTGACATGATGGAAGCCATAGAAGCTGAAGTTAAAAAACTCATCGTCTGTGGTTTCATTAGATAAAAATAAGATTCAGACTGGGTGGCAAATGTTGTCCCAGTTTTGAAGAAGATAGGGAAAGTTCGGGTCTACATTGACTTCAGAGACCTTAATGAAGCCTGTCCCAAAGACGAATTCCCTCTCCCAATCACTGATGTCATGATTGACAATACTTGCGGATTTGAACGTATTTCCTTTATGGATGGATTTTCAGGATACAATCCAATCAAGATGCATCCAGAAGATGAGAAACATACATCTTTCCGTACTCCTTTTGGAGTCTATTGCTACACTGTCATGCCATTCGGTCTTTAGAATGCTGGTACAACTTATAAGCGGGCCATGAGTACCATCTTTCGTGATCATTTACGAAAGATTGTTGAATGTTATGTTGACGATATTGCTGTCAAAAGTCATTTGAAAGAAGACCATATTCAAGATTTTAGAACTATTTTCGATCTAATGCGCCAGCATCAACTTAAGATGAATCCCACCAAGTCATTCCTAGGAGTCTCTAGTGGCAAATTTTTTGGATTCGTTATTACCTCTAAAGGTATACACGTTGACCCTGAGAAAATTAAAGCCATTCAAGAGATGCATCCTCCACGCAACCTAAAAGAGCTACGAGGATTCCAGGGACGGCTTGCGTACATCATGAGATTCATCTCAAATCTCTTTGGACGCTTAGACCGTTCATTCAACTCATGAAGAAAGGCGTGTCTTTTATTCGGACTGAAGAATGTCAGCAAGCATTTGAAGACATAAAGCGGTACTTGATGAACCCTCCAGTTCTAGTGCCTCCAGTATCAGGAATACCTTTCCTGATGTATGTTCGAGCAATGGACCACTCCCTAGGTGCTTTATTAGCTCAGAAGAATAAAGAAGGTCATGAGCAGGCTATCTACTACCTTAGCCGCATGATGATTGGAACTGAGCATCGATACACTCCAGTAAAAAAAATGTCTAGCTTTGATGTTTGCTGTTCAAAAGACGAGACATTATATCACTGGACAAACTTTTCATGTTATTTCTAGAGTTAACCCTCTCAGGGTCCTGATGAAGAAGCCCAGTACGCTCAATTCTAGGCTTGCAACATGGGCCATATTGTTAGCACAATATGATATGATTTATGTTCCTCAAAAGTCTGTTAAAGGTCAAGCCCTTGCTGACTTTCTAGCAGCTCATCCAGTTCCCGAAACATCTAAACTCTACGATGAGATTCCAGATGAAACCTTGGAGTCCAACATGATTTCAAAAGAAATTCTTATTTGGTGTTTATTCTTTGATGGTGCATCCAGAATTGGACCAAAATGTGTTATCGTTGCTGAAGTTGGAATCGTTCTCGTCTCACCAGAAGGGTTAGCTATCCAAAGAGCTTATTCTTTAGATGAGTCGTATTCCAACAATGTGGTTGAATACAACGCTCTGCTCATTGGTCTCCAATTGGCTCAACAATTGGATATTGAGTATCTTGAAGTTTACGGAGACTCCAAACTGATTGTCAATCAAGTTAGAGGCACATACGAAGTTCGACATCAAGATTTGGTTCCATATCATGATGCTGCAATCAGGATGACCACTTCATTCAAAGTCTTTTTCATCGAGCATGTACGCCGAGCATGTAACATAGAAGCTGATGTACTCGCTAATCTTGCAGCAGTATTAGCAATTCCCGTCTGAAGACAACAAATGATCGTCATCACTAATAGAGAGTTATTTTGTGTCCAGAATAACTTAAATATGGAAATTAACAACCCAAACATGGGATTTAACAATTCAGTTGAAATTTGTGCCATCAGTGAGGACTGGAGGACTCCTTTCATAGACTTCGTAGTCCATGATATCCTACCCGAAGATCCCAAGGAGGCTACAACAATTCGACGATGGTCACTCAGATTTTACTATAATCATACTACAAAGGCACTCTACCGACGAACATTCGACGGCTTACTCCTACGTTGTCTTGCGGGGGAGGAAGCAAAACAAATACTTCGTGAAGCTCATGACGGTGTTTGTGGCGCACATCAACCTGGTCCTAAATTACAGGATCGCATTCGCCGTTGGACTATTATTGGCCCTCAATGGTATCTGATGTAATCGAGTATACAAGGAAGTGCCGAGCATGTCAAATTCATGCTGACTTCATCCATCAACCATCAGAATTTCTTCACCCGACGGCAGCATCTTGGCCCTTTGAAGCTTGGGGTTTGGATGTCATCGGTCTTATTAACCCTCCCTCGTCTCGAGGACATCGGTTCATATTAGCCATAACTGATTACTTCTCAAAATGGGCTGAAGCTATACCTCTAGCTGAGGTCAAGACAAGCAGCGTCATCAACTTTATCAAGCATCATGTGATTTATAGATTCGGTGTTACTCGGCGAATCATTCACAATAATGGGCCACAATTCATCAGTCAGAAGTTCACCCGATTCTGCGATGACAACATGATCAATAATATTGCTTCTACAACTTACAAACCTGCAGCTAACGGGTTGGCACAAGCATTTAACAAAACCATCATCAAACTCCTCAAGAAGTTTGTTTCTACCAACAAACGAAACTGGAGTGAAAAGCTTGGAGAATGTTTGTGGGCTTACCGTACTACTATACGTACTCCTACAGGCTGCACACCTTTCTCTTTGGTATACGGATGTGAGGCTGTCTTACCATTGAAAATCCAGATCCCTTCCCTAAGAATTGCCATTGCCAACGAACTCACAACTGAAAACAATGATCGCCTGAGACTTCAGGAGCTTGAAGCGCTTGACGAGAAACGGCTCCTAGCTCAACAACATATTGAGTTATACCGGGCTCGTCTATCAAAAGCCTTCAACCGTAAAGTCAAAGTCCGAACATTTCAAAAATGAGAACTAGTTCTAACCGTCAGACGTCCTATGACTATGACATATATGAGCAAAGGCAAATTCGAAGCGAAGTGGGAAGGACCCTACATTGTAAGCAAAGTTTTCTCCAACGGAGCTTACCAATTGACTGGTATGGATGGTCGAGTCGCCATGATGTCCATTAATGGCAAATTTTTCAAGAAATATTATGTTTGAAGAAAAAAGAAATATCAACACAGAGACTCAGAATGTAAATAAAATTCCTTTTTATTTGCATAAATTTAAACAGAAGGAAATACATAAAATTAACGAGGGCCGGAGCCCTCTTGATTGAAAACGTATTTCGCAAGAAGCTCGAAGATATTATTTCCTGATGACACCAGCAGTTCGCAGGCGGCCTTCCTCAGAGCTTCTTCCTCGACAGTACTCCCAGGCTCCACCAGCTTGGCAAAAATGTCCTCCTGCTTCTGTCCAGGGACACCCGAGCTTTCTCTGACTTCTGGCTGAGTAGGCGGCAGAGGCTCATCAGAAGGAGTGTCGAAGGCGGCTTTGATCTTTGAGATGACTTCCGTTTCCTTAGGCAAATTTTCTGAAGACATTTACAAATAAGAGAAAAGGAGTGAATGATGCTTTCAGAAAAGTTCTATACTATTTATAGACAGAAAAGCCAAACATTCTGTCTCAGGAACCGAAACAACCTTTCCTCAAAAAGGCATGTTCGTTCATCTTGTGAAGAAATATTCATTTACTCTTTGTCTCGAGAATCGAAGCAACCTTTCCTTAAAAAGGCATGCTTATTCATCAGTCTTTTTCATTTCTACTTCATTGCGGGAATGAACCTACATTTATTATTTATTTATTTACTTCTTTCGTAAATAAAGCTACAGGATAATAAAAACTCAAAATTCCTGTGGAGTCTATCCAAATCATCAATTCCATCTTTTGAAACCCAGCTGTTTTAAAAGATATCTTTTCTTTTTGATAAACCCGTATTATCACAGATATCTCGTCTTTTTAGACATGATATCCTGCCTTTAAGACCTAACCGATTTGAAGATCATCAATAAAAAAGAAAGAAAGAAGAGTTCATGTCCACATTACCTCTGGATTCTGTTTTCTATCATCATATCAAATCAAATCATAAAGAAGAGAAAATTATTTTTTATTCCTTCTTTAAAAATATAGATACATCTTAATGAAAATATATTACATCTCGGATTTTCATTCTAAATATAACAAATGAAGGTCTATTACGTCTTTGGATCTTTTTGTTGAAGCCAGTTCCTTGTCATCTCGACTTGAAGCAGCGAGCAAGGCAACGGAATCAACTCTGGTGTTCTCTCTTAGAAAGACGAGAGGAGAACCCCAGAGTACAGAAGCTCAAAGATAAGCTGCTGTCAATACAACCGGTGGAGAAGAGACGACCCGTCATGAGAACTAGGAATGAGATCACCCTTGTGATACGATTTCTAATTCTGTGTCTCCACCATCGAACTCTCCAATGTATAAAGACCTTTCCTACCATCTTAGGAAGACCCTTATGGAACATGGAGGGTCCTGAGCTGTCTGATCTGAGCGTCAGAATCACATGAGCTGTCTGATGTGAGTGTCAGAAGAATGCTCCCCACAGCATCCAAGTCGCCGATGCCAGTTCTGAAGAAGCTTGCCAACCAGACTTCTGCAAATTTCAACAAAGAAAGAAAGGTTAGCAAAATCTAAACTGCGCACCTTTGATCAACAGGCGCACCCCATCAGAGTGAGCCTATAGGCGCCTATGATAAAACATGCGCCTCTGACCGAAGTCAGGCACTGGATTACAGTGCACGCCTCTTCTCAGAATTTCAGGCGCACGTCTACAACATGCGCCTCATTTCTACAAATCAGCGCCTGTCTTCAAAACAGTCTCAGTAAAAAGTGGCACAAGTAAACACAACTCATGAATGGCACTCATGTGTGGAAACCACTGGTTCTTTGTTGGGACTTACCATCAAAATCAACTGTGTTTGTGCTGAAGATCGTCGATGGTATAGTGCACGACAAACCAACATCTTAAGACGTGGTATGCAGAAGAACAACATCGAATTTTGGTGGCGCAGAAAGGCTCATGAACATTGAACTCTTGACCGCCGATGGGATTCTGCGAAGAACCATCTCCATCAACAGAACAAAAAAATTAAAGAAAAGAGTTCATGGACATTTCTTTTTTATTTCTCCTATCAGCTATTTAAAGAGCTTAAAAGATGTGAATGGGCGTGTTATTCTAGGAGCCTATCTCGGGAAGAACCTAAACGAGAGGTGCTCAAACCACACGAAAATTGCCACTTGTTTTTCAAACAGCAAACATTTGAATTGGTCAAAATGGTGCATTTGCACGCGCCACTTAACAGTTCACACGAAAAGGTTTGCAAAAGGGCACCAGAAATAGATTTTTCATTCTTTTCTTACAAAAGAAAAGGGAAAACAAGTCTATACAAAATGAGTTGCGCAAAAGACAAAAGAAAAAGTGGCGCCCCTAAAGAAACCATTACTTCTTCTCGTCTTCTTCACCAGCTTGGCGAAGAGAAGCGCCTAACTCGCGCATACTACGAATCCCTGAATGATGCATCAGACGAAGAAATCCTTCTGCGTCACCGCGCTCTTCAGAAGAGGACGAAGGACCACCGTTCAGACGTTTGACTGCTGGGGTCGATCCAAAGTATTCTAAGAAATTATTTGCTCGCAGTGATCGGTCAGCTTCGGACAGGATCGTAGGTGCGGTGTCAGGCCTTGTCTCCTGAGCTTTCACTTCGTCATTAATGCCGGTCGCCATCTCCTTCTTCTTAGGTGCCATGGAAGTACAAAAGTGATGAATGAGTACAAGGACCTCTCCCTATATATAGCCAACCAACGCTTCATATTCCCCATGGGAAACCGAACATCATCAATGAAACTCGGAAAGACGAAGAGGAGATCGAATGTTTTCAAGAAGAAATTTATTATGACGGTTGAGCATTGACTGGCGCAATCCAAATAAAACTAGCATAATTCAAAGTATTTCAAAACTTTGAAGTATTTTCAAGTTTCAAAAACTTTAAAGGGGATCTGGTAGAGGCTAAAAATTAAACTGCACCACCCATTAATGTATTCAATCATCAGATGGTGCCAAAATATTGTATTGCGCCAAACAAACAAGTTATGCAGCATCAGGCTGTGCCAACGCCAGGTTACGCTAGAGTCAGGTTGCGCGAGTGACATGTGGCGCATTTCCTCGAAAAGTTGTAACGACATCATCATTATCTGACAACTGACAGCACGGAGATTAAAGAAAATCCATTCGAATCCAGCGCAACGCGACACTCGAGAAGATTTTGTCAGCATATAATTAATGCTAACAGCTGGTTCGTGCAAGTTACTGTATAGCACGAGGATTAATCAGTACAACATAGCCTAGTCAAAGGCGCCAGTCGTTGAGTTGCGCCTATGCGCAGCCTGACAAATTGGCGCTACTTGATCAACTCTTATTTTAAAATAATGTGACGTGGCGCACAATCCATCAACTTCGCAGAGCGTGCCCACTACACTGCCCACGACCACGTGCATCTCAATCAAACGATGCCACGCGTTTACAGCAGTTGGTACAAACCGCTCGCGCAGGTTGTTATGTTGCGCCCACGCGCAACCTGATGAAGCACGCGCAAGGTAATCAAATGGTGTTCAGGACAGAGTAACGTGGCACGCAAGCCACTAACTTCGTAGAACGTGCCTACTACACTACTCATGACCACGCGCATCTCAGTCAAACGATGTCACACGTCCACAGCAGTTAGTGCAACCATTTGCGCAAGTGAACAGGAGGCGCGTAACCTGAAGCGCGCACAATCCAGAATAACTGCTAAGCAGTTATTTCAAGAACTCTATAAA
Organism: Iris pallida; assembly: GCA_029216955.1. Lineage (NCBI taxonomy): Eukaryota > Viridiplantae > Streptophyta > Magnoliopsida > Asparagales > Iridaceae > Iris > Iris pallida. Next base: position 6,285,410 of record JANAVB010036820.1, on the reverse strand, counting down.
TAGAGTTTCAAGTCAATCTCAAAGCATCAAGAGTGATCATAATCTTCTACTAAAGTGCTGTTACATCCTCCAGAGGCTCGTGTCTTCGATATCACATCATCCAAGGGATAAAGTGATCGTCTTCTAATCAGATTCCTATAGTTGTACTTCCCCAGAAATTAATTGTACTCATGTACTCTTTTTCTTAGTTTGTAATAAAACTTTTGTTCTTTGCAAACAATTATATACTTACCTGTGATGATAAATGTATGCAATTATAAGGTTTACATGTGAATAATAACCCAATCCAAAGGTAGGCTTATTATTTGACATGAATTATTGTCAACGTTTGATCATTACACCATGATTACCACATATAGTTAATATTACTATCGACAGACTTGATATTAACGGTGTATTGGGTATCTTGAGATGGGGTTCACCATTATTTGAATCTGTTTGACTACTATTTTTTGTTATTAATTAGAGCATATTTATTTTTCTCTTTACAGCTAAGGTTGCTACAATATCTGTCAATTTGAATTTGATTTTATACTTAATGGGACAAGCTTTAAAGGTAAAAAAGGACATAATAAAGAAGCTGCTAAGGGTCCAGCTCAAAAGAAATAATAATATAAAACTAAGGGTTGTTTCTTTTGAGACAAGTCGGGACACATAAAGAAGAAATGTAGAAAATATCACGCACGACGTGTAAAGAAAAGTACATTTCTAAATTTGGTCTATTCTGAGGATAATTTATTTTCAGTACCAAGAAATACGTGGTGGTTAGATTCTAGTGCTACTACCACATTAGTGTTTCTAGACAAGGTTGTCTGATCTACCAAAAGTTAATTGATGATGAAAGATACATCTATGTGGGTGACGACAAGTCGGTAGAAGTGAAAGTAAATGGCATCTTAGGTTATTATTGGGAACTGATTTTTATTTGAATTTTATAGACAATTTTATTGTACCGTCTTCCAGACGGAATTTAGTTTCAGTTTCCTTATTGGACAAATTTGGTTATTATTGTTCATTTGGAAACATTACGTTTAGTCTATCTTTAAGTTCAAATATTGTTGGTAGTAGTTCCCTTAATGTTTATGATAACCTTTATTTGCTTGAAATCGATATCTTATAATAAAATATTGCATGTAGAGTCACGTGGTACTCAATGTAAATTAAAAATAAAAATTTAGCCTTATTATGGCACAAGCGATTAGGTCACATCTCTAGAAATAGAGTTGAACGACTTGTGTCTGATGAGATTTGGGTTCCATTGACTTTATAGACTTTAATGTCTATATTGAATGTGTAAAGGGAAGATAGACTAAAAATAAATTATAAGCAGCTATTTTATTAGCTATGTTGACTGATCAAGGGGTTAATAATTATATGATCATATACAAAGGAAAAAGTTTGAGTCGAGAACTGTAATATTTTCAGGATGTTGAGTTTGGGGCAGAAATAATGTTACGGACTTGTCTTTGCAAGAGGAATCGATTGCGATTCCTACTATCACTTTTGGTAATGTGCAGGATTCGTGATGATCAAGAAGTGAATTCAGAACCTCAATAAGACAATGTCGAATTACCTCTACAATTCGTTGTTGAGATACCTTAACAAGACAATGTAGCGGCACCCCCATTCAAGATAAGATAATTATTTCTAAGGAACAAACTCAACAACCTCGAGAACCGTAATATTAAGATGGTCCACCAGAGAAAGGAGAAATGTAATTTTGGATAATTTTTTCATATTTCTCCAGGAACATGAGAAAGAGTGTAGAATATTAGAAGATGATTCAATCAACTTTCATCAGGCCATGGAAAGTTCCAATTCTCAAAGTGGATTGATACAATAAATAAGGAGTATAAGTCTATGCAAGACAATAAAGTTTGGGAAGTCCCGTTACCAAAAGGTGTGAATTCCATTGGTTACAAATGGAAATTTAAAACCAAGAAGGATTCGAAGGGTAATGTGAAAAGGTATAAAGCACGTCTTGTAGCTAGTAGCTTTAATCAAAAGTTAGGGATTGATTTTAAAATGACTTTCTTTTCTATTTCTTTGAAAGACACTTTTCAAACAATCATAGAACTTGTTGCACATTTTGATCTTGAGTTACATCAAATGGATGTCAAAATGACATTTCTCAATAATAACATTGACGAAATAATTTATATGGTGCAACCAGAAAACTTTGTCAGAAGACCCAAAGAATATGGTTTGGAAGCTGACAATATCTATTTATGGAGTCAAGCAGGCTTCTCGTCAAAGGTACTTTAAATTTCACCAAGTGATTATCTTGTTTGGTTTTGAGATAAACACTGTTGAAGATTGTGTGCATCACAAGTTCAGTGAGAATAGATATATTTTTCTGGTTTTGTATATTGATTAAAGTATTTACTGCAAACCAAGTGACACATGTCGCTGAAGGAGACAAGTTTAGTCTTAATCAAGTGCCCTAAGATTAGCATTAGAATTAAAGAAATGTAATAGATTTTCTGTTCATGATCAGTTGTAGTCTAATGTATGCTCAAGTATGTACGCGTCCAGATATTGCGTACATAGATGGGATATTAGGCAGATATTTAATCAAATATGGGATGGATCATTAGATAGCAGCCAAGGTACTTAAGTTATTAATAGAGAACAACAAATTATATGCTCTTTACGGGAGATTGGATAATTTTGGAGATCATAAGATATTCCGACTCTAATTTTTGCTGGATGTCAAGACAGCAGAAGATCCACATCAAGTTATGTTTACCTGTTGACTGGTGGAGCTATATTTTGGATGAGTATCAAACAGATACTCATAACTTCTTCCACCATGGCAGCAAGGTTTATAGCATGCTGTGAGGCATCCATTCAAGAAATATAGTTGCCAAATTTTGTCACAAGACTACGCTTGCAAGAGGGTGTTAAAATACCTCTCAAATTATCACTACAATAAAGAACCCTTTTTACAACGTTGAAACAACATTGTAAAAGATCTTTTACAACGTTTAATAGAAAGTTGTTATATCCAGGGTTGTAAAAGGAGTGTATCTTCCACAATGTTTGTTTGAATGTTGTAAAACCGTTGTAGAAGTTCTTCCCACAACAATTTATAAACATTGTTGAAATTTATACAATTTGACAAAAATCTTTCTACGACATTTTGTAGGTATTGTAAAAAATAATTTTTAAAACATATTACAAGTATTGTAAATAGAATTTCAACAACGTTCTACAGCTGTGGTAGAAACAATATCTACCATGTTCAATAAATGTTGTGCATAAATTTTGTACAACAGTGTGCAAACATTGTAAAAAAGAGTTTACACAACTTTTAAAAAATATTGTATATGTTATTCAATCATGTTTGCCAAATGTTGTAAATAATATTTGTATATTGTAATTTAATATCAACAATTATTTAACAGTATTGTAAAAGAAGTTTACAACGTTTAGAAAAGTTGTTAAAATATTATCTTACAACAAATTTTAAACGTTGTGAATTGTGTTTCCATTATATATATATATATATATATATATATATATATATATATATATATATATATATATATATATATATATATATATATATATACACAATTTATAAATAAAAATATATTGGTTGTAATTATAATACAAATATATTCTTCTAATTCCAACAAATTTGTCTCATCTGGAGCATACTGACGGGGAGCATTCTTTGCTGCTTGTGCTACATGGAAATGTTTAACTGCTCCTCGTACTATCAAGTTTGGCAGTAAATCATTAATGGTACATTTTACATAAAAACAATTGGGGCATATTCATGTCTCATTTAGTGCCAGTCGTATACTTGGAAAATCATAAGACATGTACAGTTAAAGAAAGACAAAAAAGGCTTCTCATAAGCCTAAACAACATACTTAGTAAATATAAATGTAAGAAGGAAATGATATAGATTATTTAAACACCAAAATACATTCTACACTACAAAAAGTGTGTATATATATATACAAATGACCTCTAGCCTAGTGGTTTAAGAGAGCTGCATGTGACCCGAGTGGTCAAGAGATCGATTCCCAGTGGGAGCGTTCGCCACAATTACCTTCTTTCAATATATATATATATATATATATATATATATATATATATATATATATATATATATATATATATATATATAAGTATGTGTGTGTGTGTGTATTGATCACGTTGAAAATAGAAAAGTAGAGTTTAAGTGAAAAATGATCAAGATATTATATTCAAACATGCAATTGGCCCACAAGATCAACATCTTAAATTTATCACAAAAACTATAGTGACAACAGGGCATCATAACAGCCATTTTCAAGAATTCCTTACAAAGGGAGAACCTCAACTCTCTTCCCAAATCCATGTTCAACTCTGGAGAAGGCATGAGAACACTGTAATAAGAGGTTAAAAATTAGTTAGCTGGGCCAAATCATCCTTGGAACTAAAGGAAGAAGCATAAAAATATCAAAGTTAAAATCTTACTCATGCAACTTCTTATGCACGCCACTATTGATGTCTGGCTTGATTTCCACATTATTAGGTTTGTTACAGAAGTAATCCCCAACAACTTCTGGCATTGGGAACAAACATGAAAAATAACCACAATAAACCTCTTTTTTAATAAAAAAAAGTTTATACATAAAAAGCAACAATGACAATTTCCTTTCAACATAGCATCACAGTCACTTCTTTGTATGTTTTAATGTCTTGGGGTGGAAGCCTTGTAGAACCTATATCAATGACAACCAATTTAACCCGCTTTACATGCAAGAACAATGTGAGCTCATATAACTTATTGAAATTTAGAAGCAAGAAATGTCTCGAATAATGAACTTGAGCAAATAAATATGTTATTTTATTAGAGGTAGAAAAGAACTACATAAGTTACAGGAACTCAGACCATCAAGGAAAACTAAGGCAACGATGTTAGTTTCACAAGACAAACATGAAGCATGGAGTTAACATAACCTAAATTGTAAACAGTGTAAAATCTTATAGATTGCATCCCTGAAATTCTATTGAGGTCAAATTAGCCCGAATTAAAATATTTAAAGGAAAAATCTAAATCACATGATAAAGACAGATAATTGGGTCATATCCATTTTAAGTTGTCTGGAAGGGGTTGGTTTTTACACCATCCACAACTGGTACAACCACTCATATTTGTAAGTTGGTTGAGATTTTCTTTCTTAATATTACTTTGTAGCATCCTAGACCCTACTGAGATTATTCTTTCTACTCACCTCTTGAACCAATAAAAGTAATTTGATGACTACATAAAAGTTTGTAACTGCAACAACTTCCATAAAATGGTTCTCCGAAAAGCTTCTTTCAAACTAAGATTTTGTAGACATAAAAGCTCCAAAACTAAAGTGAGACCTTCATTGTAATCCATGGTAAACATGATGGCACCATGATTCAAAAACTGAGAAAATCAAATATCAAAGTCTACTCACAACATAAGTATTACAATCTAACACCCACATAAATTCTCAACCAATTGCTTCTCAGAGAACCACATTTGTAAAATGTCATAGTTGGATTTAGTACAGAAAACACCCCTCTAAATGCTCATATTACCAAACCTCAAAATAGGTTTCAAAGCATTTCAAACCTAAAATTCCAATTAGTATTCTATATGACAGCCGTCAAACCTCACCAAGGAATCATGCCAAAAAATAACACTAGAGTCCTCAAAGTTGACTCAGCTAGGCAAAAGTGTAGCTTTCTGCACTGAGTCGCCTACTGAATTATGGGAAAGCATAAACAGAGGATTTAAAGTTGTTTTTATTAAAGCAGAAATTAACAGGGGCCCTTGCCATGAAAGTACTCTGTCTGGGGCGCCTATGCCCACTTGCACACTAATCTGTCTCTGTTAGGCATGGTCTACTTGTTTGCCTCTCCAATTGTTTTGGATATAAGGCAAGCTAAAACCCCCCACCTTAGGCTTATCTAGACCCCATAGTCATGAACAATGATTAGTTCCTTTATTACTGTCTTGCTATTTTAGGTAAGTTAATGGTTGGGGAATAACACTTGGTTAATCTTTTTAGTTGTATACATCGATTAATTGTTTGCTCAAGTCCACCCTTTGATTGCATGATTTAATTTCTTTACTGTAATCAAGAATCTCTCTCATATATATACATACATATCAGAAGAAATCTCTAATGTGGTAATCATATTCAAGGCAGAGAAGACTATTGGGATTTGCTAGGATCCTCCACACACACCGTACCCGGCCTGGAGTCTGCTTTAGAAGTCTTTAGAACACAATCCTAGAAGTAGACTGACATCAGGTTGAGTGGTTTAAAGGAAACTTCTTAAAGATGAATACTTGTCTTTACAAAGCTATACTCAAGAGGGTACTAATTAAAGATAAACTTATTCAACATGGTGTACAAGTAGACCTAGATTGCCTTCTATTTCACTTATTTCACGAGAGTATAGAACAGACCTTCTCCATATGCACTATATAGACTACAGTTAGGCCTCAAATACAGGAGTTGTAGACTGGAGGAAGAAATTAGGGAAAGAGCATGGAATAGCTCTAAAAGTTCAACAATTATGAAGATGCATGCTAACTGTTATTGTTTGGCATATATCGAGAGAACAAACGATAGGGTATTTGTAAGTGAGCAGATTCAAAGAAACATCGGTAGGTATTTCTAGGCAATATCCTCCTCGATCTTTCGTATAATTGAAGTAGTCTAGCACCTCCAAAGGAAATTTGTGAAACCCGTAATTTTTAATTAATTAATTCAGTGTACTTTTATTTATTATAATTAGATTAAAATTATTAATTCTGGAAATTTTAGTCAAAACCCGTATTTTTCTAATTAATTAATATTGTGTTTATTATTTATTTTAGTTAGATTAAAATTATTATTTTAAATATTGGATTTTTGTTTGTCTGGCCAAATTTCGAACCTGCACCCGAGATCCGAACCCATTTCCTAACCCGAATCTACCTTCGGATTATTTTAAGTAACTAAGTTCCTAATAAAAGCAAAGCCTTTTTATTAAATTTTCATTAACATTTTCTCTCTCATCTTTCCTTTAATTAGGAAAGGAAACTTTTTCTTTCCCCAAACCGTAGCTTCTTCCTTCCCAAACGGCCGAAGCCGACCTCCTCCCCCAAGTTAACGATGGTGGCCATGGCTCTCGGCCTCCCGAAACCGCAGGCCCATCCTCTCCCGTAACCTCTCTTCCCTTCCCCTATTTAAACCCTTCTCTTCATTCTCCTCACCAAACCCTCTTTTTCCCAACTTCCAAGCCCTAGATCCATCCGGCTCCTCCCGGCCGACCCCGAGTCCGGCGCACTCCTCCCGACCGACCCCTGTGCGGTGCCACCCCGTCGACCCTCCCCGCGAGACCGAGCGCTGCCCTCCGCCCGAGTCCAGGCCGGCTCGTCCAGGCGACTCCGGTGACTGCGTTCCGATCCGCGCGGCCTCCCCGCGACTGTCCCCGGCGTCGATCCCACTCGGCCCCGATCCGAGGCCGAGCCCATGCGAGCCCCGTGTTCCCTGTCCAGCACCCCGCAGCCGTTCTGTTCCCGTGGTTTTCCTCGGCAACCCGCGGTTTTCTGATCTTCTATCCCGAGTTCGATCTTCTGTTCCCGTAGGCGTGCTCGGATTTGTTGTCCGATTCCGCTTCGGTACGAGTAGCGCCCAAGGTTGTGGAAAGCGCTAGGCGCTAGTCGGGCGGGTACCTTCCGCCTAGCGCCTAGCCCGCTTAGGCGGGGTGCCTAGGCGGCCGCCTAGATCTAGGCAGTTCAAAAAGTAAAAAGAATAAAAAATATATATATACTAAAAATGCATTTAAAAATTCATAAAACCCCAAAACATGCATAGGCGGGCGTCAGGGAGACTAGGCGGGCACCTAAGCGGGCATCGGGCGGGCACCCGACGCCTAGCGCCTAGGCGCCGCCTAGGCGGTCTAGGCGGCCGCCTTTTAGAACAGAGGTAGCGCCGCCGCGATCCGGCGAGGCGCTGTTTCGAGCTATTTTCAGACGTCCGTGGATTTTCTTTTCTCCATTTTATTAACATCTGAGAGCTCTAGCCGAGCAACCCAGGTATAATTGCTTTCCCCGTTTCCGTTCCGTAGTCGGTGATGATTCGATCCCCGATCTCGTTACGGGATTCGGTTTAGATGATTTCGGGTTTTCCGAAGTCCATTTCGAAAGAAGTTCTGGCTTGGCATTTTTGTGCTGTGGTTTGGAAATATTGGTTTTGAGTGAATAATTCTTCTGTTGGTTATGGTTCTGGGAGTTTTCAGAATTTTCGAGTTTAATTTCGGTTTTTCGAATTTCGAAAACGTGCTGTGGATATTATTTTCGGGTTTCGGATATTATTATTATTTTCTGGTTGGAAATTGGGTTTCCCTGATATGGGACTTGTATTTGGTGTTTGTAGCACATTTTTCCAGTTTTGGGTTATCCCGAAAATAGAGGGAATGCTACCAAAATTTATAAAATTTATAAATGGATTTCAAATCGGTTTTCGGAAATATTTTATAAAATGTATTTTTTGGGCGACGACCATATCGGTCAATGGGCCCTTAGCAAAATGCAAACGAAACCGGTTTTACCCGGACGTTGAGGCATTAGCTATTTTGACGATTGGACCAAGTCTGAGACTCGTATTATATTTTAATTTAATTTAATTCATTAATCTTATTTTTGTAATTAAATTGTAGGATAATTTTTAGAACTAACCAATGTTTATTCTTATTTCAATTCGTGAAAATGGTCTGTAAGGGCATAAGCCCAGCTTTTTATTTAATATCTGTGGTTTTGTAATATTGTGAAATTTTATTTTATTTATGGTTGGTTGATTGACGTAAAACGTAAAATGATAATATAATTATTTTATAAAATCTAAATATCATTTTCTCACAATAAAATAATTAGGAAATTACAATTTTATTGCAAATTCACGTTTTCTCATTTAAAGAAAAATATTAATTTTATATATAATACAAAATACAAAGTTTTACCAAGTAAATCAATAACTACGAGTTTTTTTTTTCAAATACAAAGTTAAAATGACTTTTCTTCATAAGATAGTAACTCACCTCGATAAGCGCGCTCTAAGTAGAGTTGTAAATAAAACTAAAATTTGACTAGGGTTCTGTTCTAGCGATTTCAACTAGCACACCTAGATATGGTTCAACATTGGTTCTAAGATATAATTCTCAAATTGTAGGATTTCAAGAACATACTTGACATCTTCTTCGGTTCAGACATCTCAATCCAGTCATAAAACAAAGGCAAGTACATTTTGTGTTAATTTATAATTATTTAGTAATCGTTTTATTGCAAGTTTAAACCACGATGCAACACGGAACTCTCTCTGAGAGCATTGACTGATTGACTGTTGGGTACTGGGGGGTAGTGTAATGAGTATGACCACATCCAAAGTAGTATACTGACTGTGTTAGCTTACCCCCCACACACACGGGGATAAGCCATATCGTATCAATAGGATACAACTGTACAACCCAATCCGGTCATATTCATTGCCTATTCACATCACAATATTTTAACTGCTGGAAAACTGTTTATTTTAAATTGTTTAAAAGTGCATAACTCTATTATTATTTCAATTGTTGAATTATCATGAATTGTACTTTGCTCCCTCCTGATTGGAGACCAACATTTTTAGGTGATTGCGTCATCGAGGATCTGATGTCTAACTCTGGTCCCGCAGAACTTGGAACCCCAGATTCTTAAGAGCTGGATTAGTATTTATTTTTCTTTTGGAAACAAGTATAATAATTGAATGTTGTATTAATTTCAGGCTTTTCAAATTGAATAAAATGTTTTTTTATATTTCGTTAGAATTTTATCTGCATATGTTTCACTGCTTGATACAGCTTACTGCCGCCGTCTCAACAACGGTGCAGGCTGGGCATGATCTGATTCGACCCAAGAAATTGGGACCGGGCCGTGACATGTTTTTAGTGGTGGCCCATGCAGGTCAGATCTGTAAATTGGTCTAGTCAACTTAGTCTAGACCATCGCGCAGTTCTGTAACTTGACCTAGGGATAGTAGAAACTTTAGGAAAACAGACTTTAGAAACAACTAGAACACTTAGATGATATACACCATGTTACATTATAGGGCTGAAATTATTTACTTAAATATCTATTTTTGCCTGCTTATAGATTCGTAGGATACCTTGTTTGTGTTTGTACCTAAACCTTATCTAGATTAGGGTGATTGTACCTTTGAGTGTCCCATGACTTTTGAGATTATTTTCCTACCATAACTTTCAGGTTCTAGTATACCTTAGGATTCATATTCTTTTTGGAATAAGATTGAATTCTTTGGTCTTCTTCTTCTTTATCAAACCCAAATTTCGAATTCTTCATTACTTCTCTACCTTTAATTGAAATCTTGATTCGTTCGCTATGTAGAATTTCGAATTCTCTTAGCAACCCTGATAAATTCTTATCTACCCAATATATATCTACAACCATTATCCAACCTTTTGCCTTGATCTCCTTTCCAATTGACTAACTTTATCGGAATCAATCCTGAATCAAAATTCTTCTGGGATCATTTAAACCTCAAGGTCAATTATTACCAGAAGAATTAGTTTAATTCATGATTCTCGTAAAGGGGTTATTTTCAATTTCAATGTTGATTGTTATCTCCTGAGTTATTCCAAAGACCGAGAATATTCTCATATGTTGACTTTCTCCATTCAACTTGAAACCCTACTCTATCTATGCAATTTTTTTGATCAAATCAAGGCCTAGAAAGCTTCTATGATCATGAAGCAGGAATGGTCAGAAAATTGATCACATTTTTGAATCCATTCTATTGTTCAATTTCCTTTAGTCGAGGAGATTTTTAGCTGTCCCAAAGCTATTTAATTTCTTGGTGTTACTAGACAATTTCAATTTGATTTTCTTGAATCAATGAAACTTACCTTCTCTCAAATTTCCAACTTTCCTTAGTTATGGAATTATTCTTCTCAAAATAATTTTCTGTATTCCCTGAGTGATTTGTCAGGAATATTTTCATTGGTTTTTCTTACTTAATCCGAACCTGTGATGCTTCTATCTTATATAGTGTTTGACTAAATTATTCAAATCAAGGTTGATCGTTTCATCTTTGGAAAAGAAAATCGGAGAACATATACTCCTCTTGATTTTAGCCCCAGTCTCTTGAATCTCAAACACATATTTTGATAAATCCCTTGATCTCAGAAGAACAGTCATCTATATTTTCTATTCTGTTTAGAACTTTATACTCGTTTGAATTTTTGAAATTCCTCTGAAATTCACATGGACAAAGCTGAGAAAATATTTAGCAACCTAACATGACTCCGTACATTTACGTAATAGTCATTTATCTGAATTATGGAAAACTGCAAGTTTACTGCAGCTAGTTGTGCATTGGCGAGGCATAAACTCTAAATTGAAATAATGACAGGTAATCGTTAGGTTTCCAAATATTATTGAGACTTTGTTCTATGTTTGCTTAGCCATGAAATGGATAAAGTTGGAAGATTACTCGGTAAACTAAATTATTCAAGTTATGGAGTCAAAAAATTCATTGCAGTCAGGTGTACACTGGCGAGGCATGAATTTGAAACAAAGTGACTTGAAAATAGTAGTTTTTGAATATTAATAAGACTATATTCGTATCATGGTTATCTCTAATCATTCTGAAGATCTGTATCCTAGCACTTACTCCCACCTCCAGAAATGATCTATCGAATTATATTCTTGTCATATTTTTTAATCATTCTCACCATCTTAAAATCGTACAACTTGTTGATTCTTTCTAAGTCACAAACTCCTATACCTCATACCAGTTTGAATTGAAAATTGTTCCTCATTTCGGAAAATTACATTATCATTTGTTTCTCAAATAAATTGATGTCGTATTTTATGATCTTTCTATTTTATTTGATCTTATTTTAAAACTTTAAACTCGTTATGATTATTTAAATTATACTTCGATGTTTACTCATGATTTTGATCACAACAAAATATTTTAAACTCTATCTAGAAGATTCTAAACATGTTTACTTTTTATCTTTATATTTAGCAATCATGCCTCGAATCTGATTATGCCTGATGAATTAAATTGGAACGATCTATTGAAGGAACTTATGGAGTACATGAATTATGAGATAAATATGAAACACTCGTGATTGAACTTAAACCTAGGAAGGCATAAATTAATGATGTGAATGTTAAGCAAATGGACAGTGTGGATTAGAGGTAGTTAAATGATAAGTATGGAGATGCACTATAGGAAGATGCATGATGAATCAGGAAAGGGACAATCAAAACATGAAATTATGGAGTTAAGATGTAACTAATTAAGGATTACAAATCAGAAACCATAGATAGAAAAGTTGTAAATAATACAAGGTGGGAAGTTTTTAATAAGATTTTTACAGAGAAATGTTTAGTCAAATGATACAGTAAAATCAAGATGAAGGATTCGAGCTCAAGCATGATAATTAAATTTTGTTGAGATTTCGGGATCAAATATGGAAATGTGGATTTAGAATCAAGATATTGTAACACCCGCTTTTCTAAAATGAGGATAATTTTGAACTTTTGTAAAAGTTTATTATTTAATAATAGGATTTATGATTTATGGGAATTTTTAATTAATTTAATACTATTTAAAATTGGTGAATTATAATTTTGATGTGTTAGCTAGTGAACTCTAGAACTGTTGAGCCTAGAGACTAACCATGACCATGGGGACCTAACCATGTGATTAGAATGACTATTTACAACTTTTTAGGCTAAGGGTATTTTGGTCATTTTGTGACTTTTGAATTATTTAGGATTTTGATTAATTGGTGAATTTTAGATTATTTTAATAATATTTAAATTAATGTATTATAATTTTGGTTATTTTTCATATTTTAATATTTTGGAAAATTTTTATATTTTTAATATTGTTTTTATTGGATTTGTTTAGTCGGGTTTGAGTTTCGTCTCGTTCCGATTTGTATTGTGATCCGGGTAGCTTAAACTCTAGATGGGACCCAATATTAAGTTAAGCATGGCTCACAAGATCCAACATTAAGTTAGTTAATTAAACTAATTTTTATCATGTTAGAATGGTTAAGTTAGAGACTCAAAACTAGATCATTTTGACCCCAAACTTGAACCTAGTCTAGACTTAACCATATGAGACTAGAGAGGGACAATTAGGACATTTCCCATTAGCCCTAATGGAGTCTTTATGGCAGCCACCTTTAGGGGAGAATGATTCATTTCATTCATTACAATCTTGCCTCTTTTATTTTCCTTTTGTTCTTTACCAATTTTAGAGAGCCTTCCCATTGATTTGATCTCCAAATCAAATCATTCCTTCACCAAACCTTCCCTCAATCATTCCCATTCTCCAAGGGAAGGGTGCTACCAAGGATTGGAAGAGGAGTGCAAGGAGGAGTGTCCACTTTGAGGGATCTTCGTATCAGAGTCGTGTCCTAAAGGATTTATTGGGATTCCACTCCCAATAGGTAAAATCCATCCTCTAAATCGATTTCTTTTGCATATAAATTAGTTTTGAATTCGTAGGATCCATCCTCATGCATGTGTCCCATTTAGATTGAAATTTGAGGCCATTTGGAGCTCTCTTGAGGATTTTAGATATGTGTCTTGTGTCATACTTGATAGATCCCAAATTAGGACACCCCATGTGTATGTATGTATGATAATAGTTTAAATAGATATTTAAATTCAGTTTTAGAATGGTTAGAGAGTGGACTGATCTTAGTTAGGATGGTTAGAATGAGTTTCATTTGGATACCTATGTTTGTATCCAAGTATCTTGGCCTATATGTGTCCTTTTGTCCAAAACAACTCAAATTCGTCATAATATTCATCCACGTTTTTATTAACCAAAGCAACTTAGAAATGTCATAACTTTTAGCTTAGAACTCTGATTTATTTCTCGTTTTTTTAAAAGAACCGTATCGAAGTTAGATTTCCAAATATATATTTTAATAAGCCAAATTCTTTCTGTAACTTTCTGTAGAAGTATTTGAGTGTCAGCTGTACGAAAGGCGAACATGTTTCGGTATTTTCGCAATTTCGGGAGCTTCCGGACATGAAAATGCGATCCGTTTAAAGTTTCGAAAAGCTAACACAAAGGGCTACGACATACTTTAATCCTAGAATTTAGTGAATGCCCAATTGGTACAGTATTGGTTTTAAGTAGAAGAGTGACTATACGATATATGCATTTTGTGTAACCTATGAGCCTATGTAGTATGGATATTAAATGAATATAGAGTATGTAATGCATGATATGTTAGATGAATGAAATGATATATATATGATATATATCCTCTTTACATTAATGTATGTATATATGGTTGAATGCAAGCATGTAGGAATGCAATTAATATAATGTATGTAAGCAATGCATAAATGCATGAATGAAAGAATGATATACAATGTATGCATGAAAGTATATAATGAATGCTAGATATGAATGCAAGGTATACATGTAATGATAGATATGAATGCATAATATATAAATAATATAATATAATATACAATGATAGCATGTATGGTAATGTAGAATATATGATGCAAGTATGTATATGTCCACTGTTTCCCTTTTTCTGACATTTTTCTTCCCTTCTCTTTCCTTTTCAGTTTTTTCTCCCTTTTTTCCTCTTCTATTTTTACATGTTGTATACAATGTATATAATGTAAAGATGAATGTATGTAATATGCATGAATGACATGTATGTAATAAAAATAAGTATATGTATGCAACTTAATGATATGTGAATGGATATAATGCCTGAACTGAAATATGCATGCATATGGAATATGAATGAATATATATTAGACAAGCCATGCAACCCCTTTAACTTGATGTAAAATCTGAACACACTTGTACACTATAACCCTTTCTTGAAAATGTGAATCTAAATAATGCAAACACTTGTATTAACACTTACACATTGGTCTTAATGCTGATTTAGTTTCACATGATGTATCACATGCACACTTGACACTTAAGACTATCACACTCTATCTCTTAGCATCTTAATACATGACTTGTTGTATGATATATATTGCCTTGTTATAGCCTAATATCTATAGATGCCTTAACCTATTTTGGATGTATATATATATGATAAATATATATAGATGGTTGTGAGTGATGGCTTGTTTTGCCTTGTGTTGTTGTGTGCTTGCTAGGATAGACTAGTTAGGCTTAGTGAGACTTGCTGGGATTAGGCTTGACCTAGTTGACCTAGTTTGACTAGTATTGAGGACTAGAGTTGACCAAGGTTGAGTTTAGCCTAAATTGACCCCAAATATCATATAGATGCATTGTAGCAGTCTATTTCCTTATTTTAGACATGTTGTGACTTGTACTGTTCTATAGGAGACAGACACCACTTCTCGGACAGTTGATATTCTTCAGATACTCAGAATACAGACGAGTACATTCTTTGATCATTTCATATCCTGTTAGAATTATTCTCCTGCTTTAGATGACTTTACTTGATGCTGTCACGTTGGTCACACGGATTAGTACTATATGGATCCTTTCTTGAGATGTTATCCCCTCAGGGAGCATCGGATACTACAAGTTCTGTGCGTTTCACTTACATTGTGTATCACTATGCTTCATGGTTCATTGAATCACTTGTGACATGTACTTTCATGATCACAGAGTCTTTCTTGAATCACCCATTTATGGACATTCCCAGAATTACCCATTTATGGGCCTTCCATGTATCATCCCTTGTGGGCCTTTGCATGGAATCATAACATAACCTGGCTGGATCTTTGTGTATTGATTGGGGGTACGGGAGAGTAGAAGTAGACATGTGAATAATATCCAAGTAGTGTAGTTCCCAGAATTAGTCCATAGTATAGTTCCCAGAATCTCCTATGCCATTCACTGTAGAAGCATGAAAAAGAAGGGATCTTTCTTTTAATCCCACATCGGAAAGGAGAAGAAGAGAGCTCTCATTTCACTCTATATATTGAGCCCTCTTTCCTCCTTTGAAAAGGGCACCAAAAGAATAAATAAAAAAAAGGGAGCCCGTTATCCAGGGAGCCCGTTCGAGCCACAAGTTGCAGTTGTTCTTCTCTTCTTCTGGGTCGGCTGCAAGCTCTTTTCTCGCTGTCATGGCGAGGATAATTTGGACTCTGAGTACTATGCGCCCCACGGGCTGGTACGAAGAAGTCCAAGGCGGCACGGGCCATGCGCCGCAAACGTGCTATGCCAACAGTAAACCAGAAGCATGCGTTCACAATCATGTGCGCTGCTGATGGTAAGCTGTATAAGGTCGACTCAGGTGCTGCTGCGCCAGAAACGAGCCAACCTTCAAAGTCCTTGTCTCACTTGGGCGCATCTAATGCGTTCACAACCAAGTCGAACAAGGCAAACCCAGTGGTCTTGAACTCCCGCGCCTCCTCTGATTGTGCGTCTGAGGTTCGTTCAAGTCACTTTAAATGTTGTTCCCCCACTACTGATCTGGAGATCAGGGGGTGCAGCATTCACTTGACCACCCCGGCGCTTGGCTTTGCCATGCGCCTTGAAGGGGGTGCGAAGGTGGCGCTCTCACTTGACCACCCCGGCGCTTGGCCTTGCCATGCGCCTGAAGGGGGTGCGAAGGTGGCACTCTCCTCCAACGATCTGCGCAACGTGATCACTCACAAACGCCGATCAGGAGAGACGACCAACAAGCATAATACGCCCCTCACAGGGCACACTTGTGCTACGGTCGCCATCAACTGCTGCTACTGCAAGACAGTGGCTCCACCACCAAGACAGTCTGTGTTCAAACAGTTGCAACATGTTGTACCTGTCTTCCATCGTATCACTCCGTCCCGTCAGAGTGAATCACTTCCTCGTCAACACACAGGCGCATCTGCCAGCCTGGGGCTCTTCCATCATAATGAGCCTTAGGCACATTTATGTCCATTCCAACTCGGCGAATCTTAGTCTTCTGAAGGAGTTCACCGTCAAAGCTTCTTCGAACAAAGAGAGTCATCATCCACAGTACAACGTCTTGACAAGGAGGAGGATCAGTGGCAACCTTCCCGAAGTCGGTGCAATGAACTTGTATTTATGATGAATGAACTCGCCTCCTTCAAATTCAGCTAAGTCGGAGAGCCATCAAAGCTCCGAAGAACTCAATAGCCGGACCAATAGAGATATGCCATGCAAGAGACGCGCCGGTCAGACAGCGCATCACACGAACGCGCCCTCCGGCATCAGGTGCATCACACAGACGCGCCCTACAGTACCCGGCGCATCACAGAGGATGCGCCCTCACATCTCCATGCCAAGTGGAACACCAACCAATGTGCCCACTCAGCTGTCCATCGAACGTCACAAACATTAAATGCTGAACTGACACCAGAGTTGGCAGCACGTTTCCCAAAGTCTGAACAGTTGACAGCTTTTTCAGAGAACGAAGCGTCGGCAACGTCAGCATCATCATGACTCTATTCCGACGGCTACTGCCACGTGGCCACCCGCATGCGCCTCTACGACCATGCGTACAAACCCGCATGCGCCTCTACGGCCATGCGTCCAGACCAGCATGCGCCTCAAAAGCCATGCGCCTCAGGCCCTTCACTGATCCCTAAAGACAGAAGAAGAGTCTCCGGTTGAAGCTTTGCATGCGCCTCAAAAGCCATGCGCCCCAGACTGATCTCTGATCCCGAAAGACAGAAGGAAGGTCACCTGCATACGCCTCAAAAGCCATGCGCCCTAAATGGTTTATAACTCCTAAAGGTTATGAGCCGCAGTCTCCTCCCGCACCCAGATCCAAGGCGCAGCCCACCAGATCACTCCTCTCCACCAAATCCGAGATCTTCGAGCCATGGGTCGATGACACATGTCCTTTGACTCAACTCGTCCAAGATTTCAGCAACGGAAAGATCTTCTCTTCTGCTACGTGCCGGCTCACAACAGCAGTATGAAGAGTTCAACCTCCCAATCAGGGCGCATCATCCGTGCGCCCCCATCAGCAACTTCCACGTGGCGTTCCCACACACCGGCGCATCCTACATGCGCGCATGAGCAGCCAGCCTGCAAAACTATAAATAGAGGGATCATCTCCTTCTCACCCACGGACAACACAGAGAATCCACAACGAGCATACAAGAGAGGCAGATACAGACACTCAACGTCTTCCTCCTCTCAGCAAGCTCCAGCACCCAGAGCAATCCACGCCTTCAGAGAACCGATAACCGTCGTCAGCCGGTCAACGGATTCAACGCATTACCACTCGCTCCATTGGCACTAAGGACCCAGCTTAAACAAAAGTGTACTCCTAGGACTACGTCTAAGTCCTACATTTGTAACACTGTTCTGTTTGTATTAAAGTTTTCAATCAAACAATTTTAATGGCAAACATTCACATGTTTATATTGTACTCTGACTCACTAGCCATTGTTAGTTCTCTACTTATAGCAGATATTTCTATTACAGTTCTCTCTCTGTTTACATTCTGTACTTTCTTTCAGTTCATGTATCTTACTTTACTGCATGATTATATTTTCTAACCTGCTATGATCTGTTGATATGTATTGTGCTCGCTCCTGTCCTGACTGGACCTGTTGATAAATTTTACAGATAGCCTAGAGGTTGCCTGCTAGCCTAGAGGAGACACAGTAGAGGTTGTATAGTTAGTTATTTCAGTTGTATTGAGTTGTATTTATTTTATGGATTACTGTATTGAGCTTTGAGATATTTTCTGGGTTTGTGTATCTTAGACACTTAGACTTCTATCTGTTGTATCTCTTTTGGATTTCATGTTTTACCTATCTTTTATCTTGCTCTACCTTAGTTGTGATTGAGACTGTTTCTGCTATGTCACCTCCATTCGGAGAGTATATACTGTACAGGTACCTTTATATTGTTAGATGTTTGACCTAGGA
Source organism: Iris pallida (assembly GCA_029216955.1). Classification (NCBI taxonomy): domain Eukaryota; kingdom Viridiplantae; phylum Streptophyta; class Magnoliopsida; order Asparagales; family Iridaceae; genus Iris; species Iris pallida. Next base: position 6,266,506 of record JANAVB010036820.1, on the reverse strand, counting down.
CAGCGTTCTACCGTCGACACTGCGGCGTAGGCTGGACGTACCCACGTCTCGTGCCCTTACTTTAGGGTGCGGGTCGTGACACGTTTTTAGTGGTGGCCCATGCAGGTCGAGTTTATGTAGTAGTAGTCGAACTAGAGTATCACTACAGCCTGCAGTAGGATTATGATATTTTTGAGGGTACTCAATCACACTAGGAAAACTCTTAATCAGATTCATTTTATCTAAATTTGCTGTATATTGTCTTCCCTTGAATATAAACTGTCCTCCTTTGAATTTTTGCTTCATTCCCAGTAATTGTTTCTTGTTTTGATCTGTCTTTATGATGGTTATGGAGACATGATCTCATCGCTCCGGTCCGGGGAATACTATCGAGAGGCTGGCCACCTCTCGTCCTATTCATCAGGGCCTCGAGACCGCAGCTCCTGTTGTGCCGACTCAGGTTGGCATTTCTGCTACATTGGAGGTGCACCTCTGTCTGTACAGAGACTTTTTCCCGTCATTTCCGATTTCTCTCAGCAGCAGCAGTTCATGCAGCATCATCAGCAGACCAGGGAAAACCAGCAGGGCGCGCTATCGTCAGGACAGTCGAGGATGCACAGACCATTAGAGATCTTGCTGCAAGTTCCTTTCTTCTCTATTCCATTCCCGTAATTGTCTCTTATAACTATCTTGAAATTCGATTCCATCTGTTCCTTGTTGACTGATCAATTTGTTCTGTTGTTCCTGTGTTATGTTTGCTTTTTTCTTCTGAGAAAAAAAATCATATGGGCTAGATCACCCAGTTATGGGATCTAGAATCTTCGATAGCCATGTTAGCTGGCATAGTGAGGACATATAGTCAGATTTTGGACCTATTTCTCGGGTGTGGAAATTTAAGGTTTTTGCCGTCGCATTCGACAATGCAGAAATTTTAAATACCATGAACCTAGAGGTATGTACCTTAGTCAAGGACTCTGTTATTATCGTAGCCTTGCTTACTAGTATGACGAGAATTTGGAGCACCATGATTTTGGATAGACGCTTATGATTATCAGATTGTACCTTAAATGCTCTTGAACAAGTTTTCTCTACTTTTGTTCAGTCTTTCAAAAAAAAATTGTTTTGTTTGTTTTGTTTCTCATTATTTAACTTAGCAGTAGGAGTAGCTTTAGCTGTATTATAAACCTTTGTGTAACTTCTTACTATGAATCTCTTCTTAAAATAATGAATCGATGATTTTGTTAGACCTTATCTTGGATTTGATATTATAGCTCTGGTTTCAAAATGGTTCCTTCTTTTAAACAGATAAGCAGAACAGATTTTATCGTTATTTCCTTCTTGCTATTATTCTTGTATTAAATAATAATAATAATAATAATAATAATAATAATAATAATAATAATAATAATAATAATAATAATAAAACTGTCTTGATTACATCAATCACCTGCTTTGCAATCTTGGTAGGAATCTAAATGTTGGTCTTGATATAGAATTTGATTTTTATATTGGGACATGAAAATATATATAGTTGACACAGACTCTTTGTCTGACACGTATGCATGCTACACTTTGATTATCAAGCCATCTTAATGCATATTAATTTGTTGTTGATGTTTAAATTCTTAAAACTCCAATATTCCGATACAGTACAGTATCAGAGACTGGTTCTCTGTTTTTTCAGTTTAAATTCGTAATTTAAATATAAATTTTATGTTATTAGTTTTGTTTACATCACTGCACATGTATCTTATACACAAGGTTTCAATTCTTAAAGAAATTGGTTGAGTTTTGTGTTTGAACTTGTCAAATCTGAGACTGTGTGCATATTAACCCTTAATACTGGATTTTAAATATTAGTTCAAATTGCTGTTTTTTAAATGTAATATTTTGAGGTATATACATTGTTGTATGTAGGGATATAATGTTAGGTTTCATATTTTTACATGTTAGGTTGTGATAAACATTGGGTTGGTTTGATGTTCGAATTTCTTCAAAATCCTAAAACTGAATACATATTAACATTTTTCACATTGATTTTAAATGTTTAGTTCAATTTCAGATTTAATATGTAATGTTAAACTGAACTGAATGATTGAACCCTTCATTTTAAATTATAACCCCTGTACTCTTGACACTCTACACTAATGTACACTAATGTTCACAACTGCCATGTAAACCTAACCCTTCATCTCTATGTTATGTTCATATATATATATATATATATATATATATATATATATATATATATATATATATATATATATATATATATATATAGTTTATGCATACATGTTATGCATACATGTATAGTACATGTTATAATGTATATAGATACATAACTAAATATCTACCTCTCTCTCTCTCTCTCTATATATATATATATATATATATATATATATATATATATATATATATATATATATATATACATACATGTTATGCATACATGTATAGTACATGTTATAATGTATATAGATACATAACTAAATATCTACCTCTCTATACATATAGATATATGTATATATATGGTTAGCCATGCATGTTATGAGTAAATAGGTTGTGCATTGTAGATTGTTTAACCAATATGTCATGAGTAGTGTAACTTGATAGCTATTGTTTTGAAACCCAAATCCTCCTATACACTTTCATGTATATTTCACACACACACACACACGTCTACTATCTAACCCTATGAATATTTTCACATACACCCATACACACACTAACCACATAACCTTTACATAATGCTAGCTTTTTTCTCTCTAACGCTCTCTCTCTCTCTCTCTCTCTATATATATATATATATATATATATATATATATATATATATATATATATATATATATATATATATATATTGTGATGAGATTTCAATGCAATTGACTTTCATTCTTTAACTTTTGATTTTGATTTTTCTTTGAATAGTACCCCTTTATAGATAATTGGTAGTTATCTTATTTTATTTTTTGATAAGTACCAGTTTTTATATAGGATGGTAGACTGCCTTACAGTTTAGATGATTTTTATTTCTGTATCTTTTCCAGTTTAACACCCCTGATTGCTTGTATGTTTTGATACCCTATGACCGTTTTGGTTTAACATAACTAGTATACCTAGATAAGACTTTCACTACCACCGTATGCCATGACCCTGTATGCCATTCTTTTAAATTGTATGATTTAGGTAAGTTCTGAGACTTTGATTGTTGGGGACGAGACTCTAGAAGAAGTACGACCATCATAATTTCGAGGATGAAATTTTCTAAGAAGGGTAGACTTGTAACACCCGCTTTTATAAAATGAGGATAATTTTGAACTTTTGTAAAAGTTTATTATTTAATAATAGGATTTATGATTTATGGGAATTTTTAATTAATTTAATACTATTTAAAATTGGTGAATTATAATTTTGATGTGTTAGCTAGTGAACTCTAGAACTGTTGAGCCTAGAGACTAACCATGACCATGGGGACCTGACCATGTGATTAGAATGACTATTTACAACTTTTTAGGCTAAGGGTGTTTTGGTCATTTTGTGACTTTTGAATTATTTAGGATTTTGATTAATTGGTGAATTTTAGATTATTTTAATAATATTTAAATTGATGTATTATAATTTTGGTTATTTTTTATATTTTAATATTTTGGGAAAATTTTATATTTTTAATATTGTTTTTATTGGATTTGTTTAGTCGGGTTTGAGTTTCGTCTCGTTCCGACTTGTATTGTGACCCGGTTAGCTTGAACTCTAGATGTGACCCAATATTAAGTTAAGCATGGCTCACAAGACCCAACATTAAGTTAGTTAATTAAACTAATTTTTATCATGTTAGAATGGTTAAGTTAGAGACTCAAAACTAGATCATTTTGACCCCAAACTTGAACCTAGTCTAGACTTAACCATATGAGACTAGAGAGGGACAATTAGGACATTTCCCATTAGCCCTAATGGACTCTTTATGGCAGCCACCTTTAGGGGAGTGATTCATTTCATTCATTACAATCTTGCCTCTTTTATTTTCCTTTTGTTCTTTCCCAATTTTAGAGAGCCTTCCCATTGATTTGATCTCCAAATCAAATCATTCCTTCACTAAACCTTCCCTCAATCATTCCCATTCTCCAAGGGAAGGGTGCTACCAAGGATTGGAAGAGGAGTGCAAGGAGGAGTGTCCACTTTGAGGGATCTTCGTATCGGAGTCGTGTCCTAAAGGATTTATTGGGATTCCACTCTCAATAGGTAAAACCTATCCTCTAAATCGATTTTATTTGCATATAAATTAGTTTTGAATTCGTAGGATCCATCCTCATGCATGTGTCCCATTTAGATTCAAATTTGAGGCCATTTGGAGCTCTCTTGAGGATTTTAGATATGTGTCTTGTGTCCTACTTGATAGATCCCAAATTAGGACACCCCATGTGTATGTATGTATGATAATAGTTTAAATAGATATTTAAATTCATTTTTAGAATGGTTAGAGAGTGGATTGATCTTAGTTAGGATGGTTAGAATGAGTTTCATTTGGATACCTATGTTTGTATCCAAGTATCTTGGCCTATATGTGTCCTTTTGTCCAAAACAACTCAAATTCGTCATAATATTCATCCACGTTTTTATTAACCAAAGCAACTTAGAAATGTCATAACTTTTAGCTTAGAACTCTGATTTATCTCTCGTTTTTTTTAAAAGAACCGTATCGAAGTTAGATTTCCAAATATATATTTTAATAAGCCAAATTCTTGCTGTAATTTTCTGTAGAATTATTTGAGTGTCAGTTGTACGAAAGACGAACGTGTTTCGGTATTTTCGCGATTTCGGGAGCTTCCGGACACGAAAATACGATCCGTTTAAAGTTTCGGAAAGCTAACACAAAGGGCTACGACATACTTTAATCCTAGAATTTAGTGAATGCCCAATTGGTACAGTATTGGTTTTAAGTAGAAGAGTGACTATACGATATATGCATTTTGTGTAACCTATGAGCCTATGTAGTATGGATATTAAATGAATATAGAGTATGTAATGCATGATATGTTAGATGAATGAAATGATATATATATGATATATATCCTCTTTACATTAATGTATGTATATATATGGTTGAATGCAAGCATGTAGGAATGCAATTAATATAATGTATGTAAGCAATGCATAAATGCATGAATGAAAGAATGATATACAATGTATGCATGAAAGTATATAATGAATGCTAGATATGAATACAAGATATACATGTAATGATAGATATGAATGCATAATATATAAATAATATAATACAATATACAATGATAGCATGTATGGTAATATAGAATATATGATGCAAGCATGTATATGTCCACTGTTTTCCTTTTTCTTACATTTTCCTTCCCTTCTCTTTCCTTTTCAGTTTTTTCCCCCTTTTTCTCTTTTCTATTTTTACATGTTGTATACAATGTATATAATGTAAAGATGAATGTAAGTATGTAATATGCATGAATGACATGTATGTAATAAAAATAAGCATATGTATGCAACTTAATGATATGTGAATGGATATAATGCCTGAACTGAAATATGCATGCATATGGGATATGAATGAATGTATATTAGACAAGCCATGCAACCCCTTTAACTTGATGTAAAATCTGAACACACTTGTACACTATAACCCTTTCTTGAAAATGTGAATCTAAATAATGCAAACACTTGTATTAACACTTACACATTGGTCTTAATGCTGATTTAGTTTCACATGATGTATCACATGCACACTTGACACTTAACACTATCACACTCTATCTCTTAGCATCTTAATACATGACTTGTTGTATGATATATATTGCCTTGTTATAGCCTAATATCTATAGATGCCTTAACCTATTTTGGATGTATATATATATGATAAATATATATAGATGGTTGTGAGTGATGGCTTGTTTAGCCTTGTGTTGTTGTGTGCTTGCTAGGATAGACTAGTTAGGCTTAGTGAGACTTGCTGGAATTAGGCTTGACCTAGTTGACCTAGTTTGACTAGTATTGAGGACTAGAGTTGACCAAGGTTGACTTTAGCCTAGATTGACCCCAAACATCATGTAGATGCATTGTAGCAGTCTATTTCCTTATTTTAGACATGTTGTGACTTTTACTGTTCTATAGGAGACAGAAACTACTCATCGGACAGTAGATATTCTTCAGATACTCAGGATACAGGCGAGTACATTCTCTGATCATTTCATATCCTGTTAGAATTATTCTCCTGCTTTAGATTACTTTACTTGATGCTGTCACGTTGGTCACACGGATTAGTACTATATGGATCCTTTCTTGAGATGTTATCCCCTCAGGGAGCATCGGATACTACATGTTATGTGCGTTTCACTTACATTGTGTATCACTATGCTTCATGGTTCATTGAATCACTTGTGACATGTGCTCTCATGATCACAGAGTCTTCCTTGAATCACCCATTTATGGACATTCCCAGAATCACCCATTTATGGGCCTTCCATGTATCACCCCTTGTGGGCCTTTGCATGGAATCATAACATAACCTGGCTGGATCCTTGTGTATTGATTGGTGGTACGGAAGAGTAGAAGTAGACATGTGGATAATATCCAAGTAGTGTAGTTCCCAGAATCACTCCATAGTATAGTTCCCAGAATCTTCTATGCCATTCACATGTTTATATTGTACTCTGACTCACTAGCCACTGTTAGTTCTCTACTTATAGTAGATATTTCTATTACAGTTCTCTCTCTATTTACATTCTGTACTTTCTTTCAGTTCATGTATATTACTTTACTGCATGATTATATTTTCTAATCTGCTATGATCTAATGAGTTGTATTGTGCTCGCTCCTGTCCTGACTGGACCTGTTGATAAATTTTACAGATAGCCTAGAGGTTGCCTGCTAGCCTAGATGAGACACAGTAGAGGTTGTATAGTTAGTTATTTCAGTTGTATTGAGTTGTATTTATTCTATGGATTACTGTATTGAGCTTTGAGATGTTTTCTGGGTTTGTGTATCTTAGACACTTAGACTTCTATCTGCTGTATCTCTTTTGGATTTCATGTTTTACCTATCTTTTATCTTGCTCTACCTTAGTTGTGATTGAGACTGTATCTGCTATGTCACCTCCATTCGGAGAGTATATACTGTACAGGTACCTTTATATTGTTAGATGTTTGACCTAGGACAGCGTTCTACCGCTGATACTGCGGCGTAGGCTGGACGTACCCACGTCTCGTGCCCTTACTTTAGGGTGCGGGTCGTGACAGATATACACATGTTGATGAAAATGGACATCTAAATAAATTACAGAGTGATCACGTATGGGTAAGGAATGATAAATTTTTCTAAATCACGACAAATTTGAGTATAGAAGTATGATGTTGGATTCTAAAATATGATATCGGGTTACCGAGGCTTGATACTGAAGTATTAAGACAAAACAAAGTGTATAAAATCATAGAGTTAAATTTTGTATATATTAGCAAGCTGAAGAAAGTATAGTATATATTGGAGGAAATATTATATGTGTTTAGTATGAAAAATGTGGAAGACCAAATTTTTAAGATCGTGACGGTAATTGACAATTCAGGAATGAAAACAGAAATTCATAATTGTGGTTAGTGACTATGTTTCTAAGGAGGGAAGAAAATTATTTCGGAATAGTGGATAAAATTGATAGACATATTGCACTAGATTGATCTGCTATGAGATAGTAGTCCAGTTAGGCATGAGGCTACTGAGGATGAATACTTAGACTGCTTGAGGCATGAATGCATGATTGTACCCCTAACCCTGCTTTAATTTCGAGGACGAAATTTCCTAAGGAGGGAAGGTTGTGAAACCCGTAATTTTAAAATAATTAATTCAGTGTACTTTTATTTATTATAATTAGATTAAAATTATTAATTCTGGAAATTTTAGTCAAAACCCGTATTTTTCTAATTAATTAATATTGTGTTTATTATTTATTTTAGTTAGATTAAAATTATTATTTTAAATATTAGATTTTTGTTTGTCTGGCCAAATTTCGAACCCGCACCCGAGATTCGAACCCATTTCCTAACCCGAATCCACCTTCGGATTATTTTAAGTAACTAAGTTCCTAATAAAAACAAAGCCTTTTTATTAAATTTTCATTAACATTTTCTCTCTCATCTTTCCTTTAATTAGGAAAGGAAACTTTTCCTTTCCCCAAACCGTAGCTTCTTCCTTCCCAAACAGCCGAAGCCGACCTCCTCCCCCGAGTTAACGATGGTGGCCATGACTCTCGGCCTCCCGAAACCGCAGGCCCATCCTCTCCCGTAACCTCTCTTCCCTTCCCCTATTTAAACCCTTCTCTTCATTCTCCTCACCAAACCCTCCTTTTCCCAACTTCCAAGCCCTAGATCCACCCGGCTCCTCCCGGCCGACCCCGAGTCCGGCGCACTCCTCCCGGCCGACCCCTGTGCGACGCCACCCCATCGACCCTCCCCGCGGGACCGAGCGCTGCCCTCCGCCCGAGTCCAGGCCGGCCCGCCTAGGCGACTCCGGCGACCGTGTTCCGATCCGCGCGGCCTCCCCGCGACTGTCCCCGGCGTCGATCCCACTCGGCCCCGATCCGAGGCCGAGGCCAGGCGAGCCCCGTGTTCCCTGTCCAGCACCCCGCAGCCGTTCTGTTCCCGTGGTTTTCCTCGGCAACCCGCGATTTTCTGATCTTCTATCCCGAGCCCGATCTTCTGTTCCCGTAGGCTTGCTCGGATTTGCTGTCCGATTTCGGTTCGGTACGAGTAGCGCAGCCGCGATCCGGCGAGGCGCTGTTCCGAGCTATTTTCAGTTGTCCGTGGATTTTCTTTTCTCCATTGTATTAACATCTGAGAGCTCTAGCCGAGCAACCCAGGTATAATTGTTTTCCCCGTTTCCGTTTCGTAGTCGGTGATGATTCGGTCCCCGATCCCGTTACGGGATTCGGTTTAGATGATTTTGGGTTTTCCGAAGTCCATTACGGAAGAAGTTCTGGCTTGGCATTTTTGTGCTCTGGTTTGGAAATATTGGTTTTGAGTGAATAATTCTTCTGTTGGTTTTGGTTCTGGGAGTTTTCAGAATTTTTGAGTTTAATTTCGGTTTTCCGAATTTCGGAAACGTGCTGTGGATATTATTTTCGGATTTTGGATATTATTATTATTTTCTGGTTGGAAATTGGGTTTCTCTGGTATGGGACTTGTATTTGGTGTTTGTAGCACATTTTCCCAGTTTTGGATTATCCCGAAAATATAGGGAATGCTGCTGAAATTTATAAAATTTATAAATGGATTTCAAATCGATTTTCGGAAATATTTTATAAAATAGATTTTTTGGGCGACGACCATATCGGTCAATGGGCCCTTAGTAAAATGCAAATGAAACCGATTTTACCCGGACGTTGAGGCATTAGCTATTTTGACGATTGGACCAAGTCTGAGACTCGTATTATATTTTAATTTAATTTAATTCATTAATCTTATTTTTGTAATTAAATTGTAGGATAATTTTTAGAACTAACCAATGTTTATTCTTATTTCAATTCGTGAAAATGGTCTGTAAGGGCATAAGCCCAGTTTTTTATTTAATATCTGTGGTTTTGTAATATTGTGAAATTTTATTTTATTTATGGTTGGTTGATTGACGTAAAACGTAAAATAATAATATAATTATTTTATAAAATTTAAATATCATTTTCTCACAATAAAATAATTAGGAAATTACAAGTTTATTGCAAATTCATGTTTTCTCATTTAAAGAAAAATATTAATTTTATATATAATACAAAATACAAAGTTTTACCAAGTAAATCAATAACTACGAGTTTTTTTTCAAATACAAAGTTAAAATGACTTTTTTTCATAAGAAGTAACTCACCTCAATAAGCGCGCTCTAAGTAGAGTTGTAAATAAAACTAAAATTTGACTAGGGTTCTGTTCTAGAGATTTCAACTAGCACTCCTAGATATGGTTCAACATTGGTTCTAAGATAGAATTCTCAAATTGTAGGATTTTAAGAACATACTTGACATCTTCTTCGGTTCAGACATCTCAATCCAGTCATAAAACAAAGACAAGTACATTTTGTGTTAATTTATAATTATTTAGTAATCGTTTTATTGCAAGTTTAAACCACGATGCAACACGGAACTCTCTCTGAGAGCATTGACTGATTGACTGTTGGGTACTGGGGGAGTAGTGTAATGAGTATGACCACATCCAAAGTAGTATACTGACTGTGTTAGCTTACCCCTCACACACACACGGGGATAAGCCATATCGTATCAATAGGATACAACTGTACAATCCAATCCAGTCATATTCATTGCCTATTCACATCACAATATTTTAACTGCTGGAAAACTGTTTATTTCAAATTGTTTAAAAGTGCATAACTCTCTTATTATTTCAATTGTTGAATTATCATGAATTGTACTTTGCTCCCTCCTGACTGGAGACCAACATTTTTAGGTGATTGCGTCATCGAGGATCTGATGTCTAACTCTGGTCCCGCAGAACTTGGAACCCCAGATTCTTAATAGCTGGATTAGTATTTATTTTTCTTTTGGAAACAAGTGTAATAATTGAATGCTGTAGTAATTTCAGGCTTTTCAAATTGAATAAAATGTTTTTTATATTTCGTTAGAATTTTATCTGCATGTGTTTCACTGCTTGATACAGCTTACTGTCGCCGTCTCAACAACGGCGCAGGCTGGGCATGATCCGATTCGACCCAAGAAATTGGGACCGGGTCGTGACAAAATTTGTTTAGCTGATTCGAATTTAGGACGATTGGATTAAACCAAGATTTTGACTAGAATCAGTTAGTTGGATGTAAAGTTAATAGAGCCAGTTGTTGTAACGTTATGAAAGCCAGTTGTTCAGGCACCCAAGGGAATGGCAACTTTAAACGACCCATCTAAGCAGTCTGTTGATTTACCAAATATAGTTTATTAGCTATAATTTTCGTTATGCATTTTTTTAACAAGGTGTCAAACTACATTTAGAAACGATAAGCATTTGATATTCAGGTATCTTGGGCCAAGCTCAATTTACAAGTGTTCACTATAAATGTCAACCATTGAATATGGGGGTTGATCCTTAGCCTAATTTGCAATCCGAAACAACATAACTGTTGAATGACAACAAAAATCTTTTCTATCAAATAGAGCAATAGAATTAAGTTCCTTTTCTCTGTTTTAAAATATCCAAAGATGATCTTCTTGCAACGATTTAGCAAGGTTAGTCAAATTAAAACATGTGTTGCAAATTTGTCAGACAAAAAAATGGCATCTTCTGATCAACATGCTTTCAGTTATTGAGATAAATTCTATGGCAGAAGACCAAAATTCTGGTATATAACACATACCTTGAAAATTTTGATCCGTTGTAAATTGATACTCTCCAGCATACTTGCAGGGGTGAGCATTCTTTAAAAATTGCCGAAATAAGTTTACTTATTCATCAAAGAAAAAAAATTGGTCACTATCTGTCTCTTGATGAAAATTAAGATCCTATTTATTAATAGAAGTAAAATACCTAAGATGCATAGATACTCAAATAATGTCGTGTCAGTGTCGGCCATGACATTGAACTCTAAAATACAGTAAAATATGCCAAAACTATAATGTCGTGCCTGTATCTTTATGTCATCATATATTTTGCCATGCAGCATATTAAAAGGCCTGTGACAATTTTGATATATAAATATTTATAAGAATGTGCTGGGAACCTTAGAATCGAATCTGAAAGAAAGACTATTGATCTATAAATAGACTAAGAGAACATGATTGATAAAAAAACTCCTCAAATCACTAAAAAAAGACAAGATGATAATAGTCTCCAATAACTTTGAATCTTATGTTCACACAACGATATACATCAGGAAGCACAGAAATCCAAAGTCTGTTGCCATATCCACTTCAGATCATTTGGAACATGTAACAGACAACAAGACACTCAAAATACACCAAGACAAGCACTGGAATCTAATAATTTAAACTATTAATTGAGAAGCAATACTTACCCAGATTGCTACAAAAATAAGGCAAAAAGTAATATATCAAGTTCATACCGGTTCCAACTTTTATACCGTTCCAGATGTCATACTCCTTCTCCCTCAACAGATCAATGCATTTTGGATAACAAATGCCTTTGATGTTTGAGACTCCAGTTTTACTCCAACAATGCACATCATTACTAATTAGCAGCCTATTGTGAACCCTGGATAAAGATTATACTAGTACCTGAAAGAAAAAAAAATAATGAATTCTTAATGCCAAGACAAATTATCTAACTAGTATCTGCGTAGAGCACTAGGTTCACAACACATTTACCATAACCATAATGGACCCAACATAGTACAATTATTATTCTTCCAATTATAATTGAAGCAAAACTGCATAAATCACCAGCAATGTTTTGAAATTGTAACGTAATAAAGATTTGGATATCTCAAAAATTCTATGTTGTTCCACATCTTTGTCTTCTTTATATTCTCTAACAGCAAAAATTTGCCTCTTAGCTAGTTACTTTCATGTTTTCTTCATTTAATCTCACATTCTTAGCATGGATGTGCAAAGCAACAATTGTTATCATTACACCTGTGGTTAATGTGAAGATCTTTATATGTCCCACAATATTTGACCCATGGAACACCTTTCGAGAATATGTTAGTCAAATAAAGTAGTAGGTTATTATATACCAACAACTTCATTCTAATTCTACAATTGTACATCAAATCCACATTAAGCATTATATAGTGATCAGTTACAATATTGGTTGTTGACAACTGCTGCAAAATATGATTGAAATATTGGTAAGTTAAAGAAACAAAAAGAACCTATTATATCCACATTTAATACATGGACACAACTTTAAGGCCCCCAATCAAGCAAATCCAAAAAATAAATAAAGCAAACCTCACAATGCACCATTAAATCCATCAAGTAGGCAATGCAATCACTCAAATTTAAGCAATTTTACCATAAAAGTATGATATCTTCTTATTGTATTTTGGAGTCTGCGTAGCATCGCAATGCAACATAAAGGAACAAAAATTAAAGGTCTTTTACCAATTAAACATCTTGCATCGACACTCAAACAATAGGTCCCGTGTCTGTATCGTGATGTATTTGTGCCCGTGAAACATAACAATGCAATACAAATAGAATATACCTAAATCGTGAGAAACAGGACAAACCTACGAGAGGCTAGCAAGAAACGAGAGCATTGCCCCCTTTGCGAGAGCCCCCTGCCTACCGACCATTTTGCACATCTGCGAACAGATCTTCTAGTACGCCGCTCCACCCATATTTGCCAACAAAAACTAGTCACACATGAATCGAATGCTAAAAACTCATAATTTTACTATCAAAGTCGACCAACAATCTAAGAAAGAGAGAAAGAGGCGACCTCCTCTCGTCATATGGTCTAGACTACGACTCGCGGCTCGGAGGGTCCAGTGACCCTACACTTTGGGTAACTGCTGAACGCGACGGAGTGGTTGTTGAGCACGGGAGAGGATGATGGTTCAATTGAGGTTGGAGGAAAAGAGGAGTGCATTTCGAAGCTCAGATAGTTGGTTGCTGAAACTGTTGTGGGGCGCATACCATAGGAACCTCTCCGACGGATCTAGATTAGGGTTTGGGGATGACATTGGATGGATTTGGGGTTAGGGATTTAGGATTGGGAAAGGGTATATAGGAGGAGAGGGAAAGGAAGTGGAAGAAGAGAAGGTGGGAGAAGGACAGGAGGAAGAGGCCGATCGAGAACTAGGAGATAGCACTTTCTTCGGAGGGATATGCATTTTTGGTGAAATAAAAGAGGGAAGGGTGAGATAACACTTTGTTTTGGAGGGAGTCGACTTTTTTGTGAAAAAAATTCTTTTGGATATGTTTTTCAAAATTTTATTTTGAAAATAATTTCCAGAAAAAGCTATTATAAAGTTATTTTCATAAATTTTTTTTTAAAGATTTTGTTTGGTTACATTCATTTGAATAATAATTTAAGGAATAAAAGTTAAAAAAATTCATTTGGTAAAATTTTTTTTAGAAAACAACTTTCGACTATTTTTCCAATGTTACATTTACCGAATCGACACAGCAAACACAATACGAATTGTACATGACATCATTTTAGCGTATCATAATTACCTTGCCGTGTTCGATAAGTGTCAAACACGATCCGTCCAAGCTGTGAGAACCACATGTCATCCTATGCATCACCAACCCGATCATCACCGTCGAACCCCTTTGCCACCGTGACCACCAGCTCCCCTTTCGCATACTCCGCGATGGTGTAGCGTAGATTACATTAACTTTGACTATATGCTCCAGTTGCAATATGTTTAACTTTAATATATGACCCAAGTTCCATTTTAGCATAAACATATATTACAAAAACCCTAGTAATTGCGACTTAAATGTGTTCTGGTCATCCGACCGTGTTCTCCGTATTGGTCTGCTAAAGGAACAACAACAAAAATAACATCATTATATCCTAATTCTTGGGGATTTGGGAAACCCAAGGCCTAGAAAATTAGAAACACTAGGGAATGTCTAGCAAATAAAGTACGCAGGTTTTGTAACCGCATATGAGATTGAATTCAAGCTGGAGAATTTTTTTATATTTCATCATCAATTAATATTTGCTATTGTATATAATTTGTATGTTTTATATCTAGATTAATTTTTGTATAACACATTTTGTAACAAATATTTGTGTACAAGCCCGGAAGGCAGGCTAGGCCTGCGCTTAGGGCCTCTTGCCCCAAGGGGGCCTCCAATTTGTTTTTATACAACAGTTTTTTTGGGCCATTAAAAAAAGACATCAGCTTTGTCTAGGCCACACAGGAAAAAATAAATGACAAAGGGTCTACCGCCTACCTAGGAAAGTAGGAAATCCAATAGTCCATGGTTATCAATTTTATTGCGGCAATTAAAATATAGACCTAGGAAAAAGAAGTCATGCCTCCATCTCCTCTCCCTCTCCTAAAAATTGCTCCCAACATTTTTTTTGGAAACAGCCTCTCCCAGGTCCCTTCCCGCAGCTGCATGTATACGCATTTGTTTCTCTAATTCTCTTCTTTAATTTCTAGCAGTCTTTTTTTTTTCTAGTGAAATTTATATAAATTTGTGTATTTGTTTGGCAAGTTGATAAGCTAATTTCCTCTCTCTTTCTCTAAATCTCTAAATAATATTTTCTGATAAACTGATTGATCTCTCTATATTATTTTTGCAGTCACTCGAGATGCGACCGGATCTGAAATCTGAAGACTTCACGGCCGCCGGGCCACGGGTCACGACAACGTTGGCAAGAAGAGCCGGCCCCTTGGTCTTTGCTTGAGACGTTGGACTTTATTTGTACTCTAATTGTTTTACATCCTTTGTTTGTTCCTCCATATATTTGTTTGTTTTCTTTTATTTTGATTTAGCCAATTAGAAAAATTGTCAAACATTTCTTCCATATTTGAACTATGAAATATTTGCTGAAATTTTCAACTTCACTGTCAACAAAAAGAAAAAATAATAATCATAAAATTGTGCAGTCTGATAGAAAAGTTTTATCAAGTTTACAGTGTTATCCAGAGAATAATTCATAATCAAGGACTAATTATATTATATTTTGGGTTTGTTGGATTTATAAAAAAATTATATAGAGGATTGAGGGCCTCATTTATGGGACTTGTCTAGGGCCTCCAAAATGTTGGAGCCGGTCCTATTTGTGTATTGCAACAATATATTCAACAAATAAGCTACTAGAGTCCCAAATGTCCTGATGCCAATACATGGTCGCAATGACAGACATTGTTCACTTACGTGGCCACCATCACCAAGTGTCTCTTCTTTCGGTGATATTGAACTATAAATGGTAGATATGTGACAATTTTACAAGGGAACATGCTTGATTAATCAGTAATTGGTCAAGATGAAAAGAAGTAAATTATGTTATCGACTCATTAGACAATAATTGGGTTAGATGCAACCAACGTTATTGTTGTGTTCTATCTTACTATTGTTTCGTTGCTACAGCAAATGAAAGCAGATGCAGACACACTGGTGCCACACAACATGTACATGTCATTGTTAGTAACAAACTGACTTACTTTGTTCATTCAAAGTTATTTATCAACTCAAACTAATTTAAAGAATATAATAAGACATCATATGCAACGATTGGAATTAATGATTTGTCACTAGTCACAACTTGTAATAATTAATTTAAAAAAGTCTCTATTTTTTGTTTTTTTTTGGGGGGGGGATGAAAAAAAATGAAGAAAATTCATTCCCCCCTCTCCTCCTCCCCCATGTAAGCAACGTGTAATTTTTCATTGGGTATCTCTTTTTCTTGGCCAAACACATGGATATGCAATTTAATATAGAGGAAAGATAAATACATCCACAAAATTTATTTATAGTGGCAAAATAAAGATAAATTTGCAATATTGTGAAATAAACAGCTTTTACAATATTTTATAAAATTTGTTGCTTATAACCATTTTAAAATATTTTTTTAAACATTGTAAAAAGAAAATACATACACAACGTTATATAAAGTTGTAAAATAAAATTAACTTTACAATATCGAAAAAATATGGTGAAAGATAGAAAGTTTACAACAGTTGATAAACGTTATTGAAAATGACATTTTTTACATTGTTTTCAAAACATTGTGAAAATTAATAACTTTGACAGCATTCAATAAACGTTGTTAAAATTAATAACTTTTACAATGTTAATAAAATGTTATTGAAGACAGTAATACACAACATTTTTAATGACCATTACAGAATTTTTAATATTTGATTATAAAACGTTGTTTGCACAGATATTTTACAATATTTTTATAATAAGGGTTGTAGGACCTCCCTGATAATTTAACAACTAGTCCAACTTTGCACACAACTTTTAAATATAACAAATGTGTATAAAATTATAATTTTTAATATAATTTAACCATGATCTCAACATTGGACCCAATCCATTAAGCAATAAAATATTCCAACCAAATAAACTGATTATTCTGTTCGGTTCGACTCGGTTTCGATTTTGACTACTTTCGGTTCGATTCCGGTTTTAGATTTTCATAATTTTAGTTTATTCTATTTTGACTATTTCGGTCGGTTGAAATAGAATAAACCAAAAGCTCACCCCTAGTAACTTTCACCTTGTGTAATGAATAATATATTGTATCATGTTGGATCAATCTATTGCAAAACACAAGAAGTATATCATGTCTGCTAAAAGTCCATAGTTGTTTTAGAAAAAAAATTTGAGTTTTTTTTTAACAAATTCGGGATATAATTCAGTTGATTTACTTATATGATCTTAAAAATAAATTCAAAAGGGGAATTAAACAAACTGATAGGACTAAAATCTCCAATCTTTGTATACACTTTATAGGCAGTAAGATATTTGCATAATAACTTTTACGTCTGCCTAGGGCCGACCCTGAGCTCATAGGGGCCCTAGACGAATTTTCAAAATAGGGCACCCATAGAAAAATAATAATAATAATAAGTTACTACAAAGATTTGAACAATTGACATTTAGTATACAAGTCTAACAAACTAATCACTACACCACGATAACTTTCCATAAAGAAGGGCCCCATGGTACATAAAACATATAAAATTGGATACAAAATTATTAACATATTTATGTTTAAACTATTTTTTGCGCCCTCATGATCCGTGGGCCCTTAGCAGCCGCCCTGGGCCAGGGCCGGATCTACGTTTGGCAATACCAGAACATAAATTTTGAATCAACCTAAGGAGATGAGGATCGAGATCCAGCAAGATTTACAGTAGAAATATCAAAAAGATATTTAGCGATATGGTGTTATATCTTTTCAGATCCCATACTTCCTTCTTAAGCTCCTCTTGGTCGAAGAGCTTCATAGCTTTCGCATTTAAACGTATATAAGTTGTACAAGCATGTAAATAAAGAAAACTTATTTATCTCAATGATTATGCTTTAAAATTCGAATAGTTGTTAGATATTTTTAATGATTAATTCATTAATTGAATATATGACATAGCCTAAGTTAAAGCAACATTTTATAGAGTAAAATAGAGGTGGAGTAGTCATAATTTTTACAAAAATGAATATTAGGATGATCAAGAAGATGTGGAAAGGATTTGTGCAAGAAACTAATACATTAGGCTTGTCATTCGAAACCATGGAAGGGATAGAATTCAGCATGTTACATATCCATTTAATCAAAAGCTGCTAACAAGTGAGATGTCGACCTAATAAGACCAATATTTCAAATATTAAGATAAATTTACAACATTGTCTAAACATCGTAAAATACACATCTTTTACAACATTTTATAAAAGTTGTTCAATACCTTTTTGAAATGTTTCATAAATATTGTAAAATGCAGTACATACACAACGTTTATATAAAGTGGTAAAATAAAATTATTTTTACAACATCGAACAAATATCGTGAAACATAAAAATTTACAACAGTTGATAAACGTTGTTGAAAATAACATTTTTATAATATTTTAAATACATTATGAAAATTAATAACTTGGACAACATTAAATAAACGTTGTCAAAATTAATAAATGTTACTATGTTAATAAAATGTTGTTGAAGACATTGATACACAACTTTTGTAAATGACCATTGTAGAAGTCTTAACGTAAGAATATAAAACGTTGTTTGCACATGTATTTTACAATATTTTTACAATAAAGGTTGTAAAAGACCCTACATATTTACAACGTTTTCAGGAAGTGTTGTAGATGGAACATTGTAAAAGGATTTTTTTTTTGTAGTGTATGGTGTGACAATAACTAAGCGTATTGTATTCCAATAACAACATGATCTTGTATAAGTCAAAGGATATTGACATGAAGTTTCTATTTGTTAAGGAAATAATTCAGAATGGTTAAAGTGTCCATATAGCACATTAGGACAAACTCCATGTTAGTGAATCCGCTTACAAAAGTGTTACCACCAAAGGTCTTTCATGAGCATAATGTTCATATGGGTGTTATCTTAATTAAAAATATGGCAATATAGTGGAAGTTTGTATTTTAAGTATTTTGTGGTGCTATTTGATTTTGGACACGTTTATGTATTAAAGTATTTTGGATACTTATCTGATTAGATATATGAAAATTTCAGTTTATTCTATTTTTATTATGTTAAAGTATTGATCTCACTAAAGTTAAGAAGTGCCAGTTGAAAATAGACATGTGTTGATCACATTGGTGTAATTTTTATGCTACGTATCCATGATTGATTTATGCCATTTAGCTATATTGGCGTATGTGACCATTGATGGTTTAGTTACGCTAGATGTGATGAAGGCCGCTTTGATCCTATGTTGATATGGTTAATGGACAGATTGTCCGGATGTACCCTAAGGATTAAGATAGCAATTTATGAGCTCACTAAGGTTAACACAAAAGGTTACATATGTGGCCAAATGAGAGATTGTTAGAATTATTCAATAATAGGGGCCACATATGTAAAATAATTTTGTTGGCTATCTAAATAGTTAAGCCAAATTAAAGTGGTCTATTTAAAAAATTAACTTAAGGGTATAATTGTTGTAAGCCCACTTCCTGATTTTTTATATTTGATTATGATTTACTTTTATGGTTATTTGGACCTTAGTAAGAATTATTTATCTATTATATAGTTTATCATAATTTTTAGATATTTTAGATAATTTTTAAATATCTATTTTATGAAGATTTATATATTTTATTGAATTTTATGATTTATCATATGGCCATCCGGGGTTATTTTTGGGACTCAGTATTTTATTTAGGTCCTAGAACCTCAAAAACTATTTTCTAAATTTTTTGGATTTTTTGGTATTTTCTGGAATTACCTTGATAATAAAATATAGGAAAAACCTATTTTCTAGGACTTCTGAAATTTATTGTGCTAGCCTAAGAGCAAATATTGACCCCAAATATTTTTCTAGGGTTCATTATGCTATTTTATATTTTCTAGAATTTTTCCATAATTTTTGGCAATATTTAAGTATTTATTTATTAAGGTTTATATATTTTTAAAGGCTTCCAATATTTATTATGAGACGATTTGGGACTAATATGAGGTAAAACATTTTTATTTATATTCTAGAAGGTTAGATATATTTTCTATAATTTTCTATAATTTTTCTGGAATTTTTAGGATTTTATTTGAAGTTATTTGGAGTTAAAATGATTTTTTTAATGATTTTCAATAATTAAATAATTAACACCCCCCTGGCCCACCGGTCGGCGCTCAAACCTGTCAGCCACCGCATCTCTCTCTCCTATATATATTATTATATTTGCCACCCTAATTCAATTCTAGCCGCCTTTTGTGGGAGAACTCATCTAGAGTTTTTGACTTCCCGAAACGATTTCCGCCAACCCCAACGTGCTTTTTGTGTGCCATTTTTGTTGTTGGATTCGTATCGAGTTAAGCTTTCTGAATATGTAATTTATTTTTGTATATATTATATCTATATTTCTGGAAAATTCGTAGAGTGTCGGTTGTCCGAAACTTCACACGTTTCGGTGTTTTCGAGATTTCGGGAGAACCAGAAATTGAAATCATGAACCGTTTGAAGTTTCGAAAAGTTACCACAGATCTCTATGATATATAAGTTTTCTAGAAATTATTTCGTTCATCTAGTATTTTAGTTATTCTGTTGAACTCAGAATTGATCGGTTGATCACCGTTTTGGTCACGATTAGCCATAACGGCGATATTTTTTGACCAAAGTGTGATTTTGCGGCACGGTTGATTCCAACGCACTTGTGGCACTGAAATCTACCAAGGTGCACTTTCAAAATCTAGAGTTTAAAGCGTTTGACTAAATAGTCAATGACACGCCTCGATTTGCGTGCTATAGTTTCCAAAATTGGAAACATGACTTTGATGGCCAAACTTGCATATTTAGATTATATTCAGATTATTATTAGGTTAAATTAGGTTTTTAAGTGAATTATTATAGAATTAATTATTATTAGATTAGTAACCCAACTAGCCACTATTTAGAACTAGAACATTAGAATTAATTTGTAGTTTTTGTGCACGGTTCGTGGTGCAATATGTGTTGTAGGTTGACAGCTTCTAGATCGACATTTCCATCATCCAATACTTGTGGCTATGGTTTAGGCAAGGACTCAGGCAAGTACATTATTGTATTTATGTTTTAGTCCATTATAATGTTTACACTATAGTTTTCTTGTTTGATATCCCGTTGAGTCATTGCTTGATATTCCATTGAGACACGATTGTGACACTGTAGTTGTCATATCCTTCTTAGTGTATCATTCATCGTTATTGATTGTTAGAGAGTCGGGAGGAGAAATACTCGGTAAATACGTGAACAAACCTAATTACCGTTACCGAATGATAGCTAAGTCATACACACCCACGTATGAGTTAGCCGTACCAATTACTGAATGATAGCCATCGTATGATGTGCCGTATTAGCCCAACCATTCACGTATTAAAAGGTATTTCACACACGCATAGTGGTTCCTATTTTTTCTTATCTAGTCTATTATCTTGTTAAGTTCACATCTTGCCAGTTCATATCTTGTTAGATCACATCTTGCTTGTTTACTTTTTGCCACTTTATATCTCGTTAGTTCATATCTTGCTAGTGCTAGTTCATATCCTAATACTTCTTGCCTTGCTAGTTCTTTATATATTCTTTACCTTTATGGTTTCTTATTGTTCTAACTTATTTTGGACTAACAACATTAATTGCAATATGGTTGTACTCTGCTCCTTTCCTGACTGGATCGTTGTTATATGTCAGGTTGACGTGCCTACTCTTGCGCTATGGACCATACGAGGGGGAGA
Source organism: Iris pallida (assembly GCA_029216955.1). Lineage (NCBI taxonomy): Eukaryota > Viridiplantae > Streptophyta > Magnoliopsida > Asparagales > Iridaceae > Iris > Iris pallida. The sequence goes on along the minus strand of JANAVB010036820.1, from coordinate 6,244,701 downwards.
TAGAGACTCGAAGGCTAAACCATAGAAGACTAGTTAGTTGTGTGGTAGTTTTCTATAAATATAAAAGCTTACATTCTTCTTCAAATGTAAAACTTATATATTTTGTAAAGTTGATTTAGTTGTTGTGAATGAGTAGTTAGTATTTATGAGCACTTTATTTATTGCGGGCTAGACAGCGTACTACCGTCGATATCGCGGCGTAGGCTGGGCTTGGACATGTCTCGTATCCAAAAGGCGGGTGCGGGCCGTGAAAAGTTTTTATGGTGGCCCATGCAGGTCTATTTTCGTAAAAGATTGCGAACTTGTGGTAGTACTTAAGTTAATCGTACTACTGCAAGCCTGCAACTATGATGCTCATCCACAATTAGGTTTGATTTGATTTTATGAGAATGAATAGGACTAGGAGTCCCTTATTCAATTTGACACTTGGATAGTTAAGATTGTTAAATAGGCCATATGATTTAGCCAATGATTTATTGAAGTCTAGGTATGGATAAATCGAAGAATTTTTCTAAGAGAATATGTTATTTTGTTTTGATATGTTGGTAGGATCCAAGGTGGGTAGAAGATACGTTTGGTAAGTTAGGACTTCATAGAATGCAATTCCTAATTTTGATCATTTTTGTGCCATTTTATCTTCTGCCTTCTCTAAACCTCGTTTTATTTTCAAAAATATTTTGTGATCGTTTTATTTTCAAAATTGACACTTTTATTCAAGGACATATACTTATATTTTCTTATCATGATTGACTTGTTTGAATTTATAGAAACTCCTTAAAATTTTTATGGATATAGTTAAAATAATTTTCGATGACTTACAATGGTAAACAGATGAGCACTGTTCCCATTTATTTGAATTATGGCGACTGCGGGTTCACTGCAGTCAGCATCGCACTGGCGTGGCATGATTCCTAAGTTAAAATAATTTTAAGTATGCGTAGGTTGTCGAATATTACTAAAACTATATCCTAGTTGCATTATTTGATCCTTTGATTTATTGTGTCAATATTAGATAGAGTTGATAGAGTGTTCGATACCATATTATATTTGAGTCATGATACCAAGGGTTTACTGCAGCTAGATGTATACTGGCAGGGCATAAATTTTCGGTAAAGTGACTTCATGTATACATACGATTTTTGAATATTATAGAGACTACATCCTTCCGACATATGACTATTGATTTATTTCTTATTCTTTTTCTTTATTTCTTGAACATTTTATCTTATCCTTCTATTTTTGGAATGTTATTTGGCTCCTAACAATCTTTAAAGCCTATTTGATTTTCTTTTGCTAGATTCCTAATTTTATCAAGATGTTGATTCTTAATCGTATCCTCCAAAATTTCGAGGATGAAATTTTTCTAAGGTGGGTAGATTTGTAAGCCCACTTCCCAATTTTTTTATATTTGATTATGATTTACTTTTATGCTTATTTGGACCTTAGTAAGAATTATTTATCTATTATATAGTTTATCATAATTTTTAGATATTTTAGATAATTTTTAAATATCTATTTTATGAAGATTTATATATTTTATTGAATTTCATGATTTACCATATGGCCATCCGGGGCTATTTTTGGGACTCAGTATTTTATTTAGGTCCTAGAACCTCAAAAACTATTTTCTAAATTTTCTGGATTTTTTGGTATTTTCTGGAATTACCTTGATAATAAAATATAGGAAAAATCTATTTTCTAGGACTTCTGAAATTTATTGTGCTAGTCTAAGAGCAAATATAGACCCCAAATATTTTTTTAGGATTCATTATGCTATTTTATATTTTCTAGAATTTTTTCATAATTTTTGGCAATATTTAAGTATTTATTTATTAAGGTTTATATATTTTTAAAGGCTTCCAATATTTATTATGAGGCCATTTGGGACTAATATGAGATAAAACATTTTTATTTATATTCTAGAAGGTTAGATATATTTTCTATAATTTTCTATAATTTTTTTGAAATTTTTAGGATTTTATTTGAAGTTATTTGGAGTTAAAATGATTTTTAATGATTTTCTATAATTAAATAATTAATTATACAGTCAACCACACCCCCTGGCCCACCTGTCGGCGCTCAAACCTGTCAGCCACCGCCTCTCTCTCTCCTATATATATATTATTATATTCGCCACCCTAATTTAATTCTAGCCGCTTTTTGTGGGAGAACTCATCTAGGGTTTCCGACTTCCCGAAGCGATTTCCGCCAACCCCGACGTGCTTTTTGTGTGCTGTTTTTTTGTTGGATTCATATCGAGGTAAGATTTCTGAATATGTAATTTATTTTCGTATATATTATATCTAAATTTCTGGAAAATTCGTAGAGTGTCGGTTGTCCGAAACTTGACACGTTTTGCTGTTTTCGAGATTTCGGGAGAACCAGAAATCAAAATCACGAACCGTTTGAAGTTTCGGAAAGCTACCACAGATATCTACGATATATAATTTTTCTAGAAATTATTTCGTTCATCTAGTATTTTAGTTATTCTGTTGAACTCAGAATTGATTGGTTGATCACCGTTTTGGTCACGATTAGCCATAACGGCGATATCTTTTGACCAAAGTGTGATTTTGCGGCACGGTTGATTCCAGCGCACTCGTGGCACTGAAATCTACCAAGGTGCACTTTCAAAATCTAGAGTTCACAGTGTTTGACAAAATAGTTAATGGCACGTCTCGATTTGCGTGCCATGGTTTCCAAAATTGGAAACATGACTTTGATGGCCAAACTTGCATGTTTAGATTATTTTTAGATTATTATTTAGTTAAATTAGATTTTTAAGTGAATTATTATTAGATTAGTAACCCAACTAGCCACTATTTAGAACTAGAACATTAGAATTGATTTGTGATTTTCGTGCACGGTTCGTGGTGCGATATGTGTTATAGGTTGACTGCTTCTAGATCGGCATTTACCTCATCCTCTACTTGTGGCTACAGTTTGGGAAGGACTCAGGAAAGTACAGTATTGCATTTATGTTTTAGTCCATTATAATGTTTACACTATAGTTTTCTTGTTTGATATCCCGTTGAGTCATTGCTTGATATTCCATTGAGACACAATTGTGACACTGTAGTTATCATATCCTTCTTAGTGTATCATTGACCATTATTGATTGTTAGAGAGTCGGGAGGGGAAATACTCGGTAAATACGTGAACAAACCCAATTACCGTTACCAAATGATAGCTAAGTCATACACACCCACGTATGAGTTAGCCGTACCAATTACTGAATGATAGCCATCGTATGATGTGCCGTATTAGCCCAGCCGTTCACGTATTAAAAGGTATTTTATACACACATAGTGGTTCCTATTTTTCCTTATCTAGTCTATAATCTTGTTTAGTTCACATCTTGCCTGTTCATATCTTGTTAGATCACATCTTTCTTGTTTACTTTTTGTCGCTTTATATCTCCTTAGTTCACATCTTGCTAGTGCTAGTTCATATCCTGATAGTATTCTTGCCTTGCTAGTTCTTTATATATTCTTTACCTTCATGGTTTCTCATTGTTCTAACTTATTTTCGACTAACAACATTAATTGCAATATGGTTGTACTCGGCTCCTTTCCTGGCTGGATCGTTGTTATAGGTGAGGTTGGCGTGCCTACTCTTGCGCTATGGACCATCCGAGGGGGAGATAGAGACTCGAAGGCTAAACCATATAAGACTAGTTAGTTGTGTGGTAGTTTTCTATAAATGTAAGAGCTTACATTCTTCTTCAAATGTAAAACTTCTATATTTTGTAAAGTTGATTTAGTTATTGTGAATGAGTAGTTAGTATTTATGAGCACTTTATTTATTGCGGGCTAGACAGCGTACTACCGTCGATACCGCGGCGTAGGCTGGGCTTGGACATGTCTTGTATCCGAAAGGCGGGTGCGGGTCGTGACAATTGTCATAGAAATAATTTATAGATACCGGAGATAAATCTAATTTGATGAGAGGCCAAATTAGAAATATCAAAACACACTCACACACACACACACACAAACACACATATATATGTGTGTGTGTGTGTGTGTGTGTGTGTGTGTATGTGTATTGTGTATTTATTAGGGTTATGGTCTCTAACTTATACGGCCACAAAAGAGAAGTTTTTCTCTGTTCTCTTCTGCATCTCCATCAATAGAGAGAGGAACAAAGATTTCATCTTTGTTATTAGGGTTAAGGGTCGTAGTGAGTTGGTAGATCGAATCGCAAAAGAGTCGTCTGCTTCAAGATCTATCAAGTCAATCAATGGATTTAGGTACGCTTTCGCATATTTTGTTCTTCATCTCATGAATCAACATGTAATAATTTACAACATCGATATCCGTGCAACATAAGGTATAGTTCATATCATCCCTCACTTATATTCAAATAATTTCTAGACTGTGATTTCTGACTACATGCTTGTTAAATGAATAAATAGATGATGATGGTCAATTACTCAAAACTCTATTCATCAGACGGTTCTCACAGCTGGTTATGGACTTAGCATGTGTGATCTATGTGCATGACTGGAGAAACTTAGGGATAGGAAGTCTCAAATCAGTGGTTGAGTTGTGTTTAAGAATGAAATGAACTAACTATTAAAAAAATACCTAAATAATAACTCTTATTACATGCAACTAAACACACCTTGAGTTAGAAAAAACAAAAATATCTATATCGACGATGCACCACATGGTCACACCCCCCAACAACCAACAATAATAAATAGTATTGTGTTGGATGGGGTTTCCAACCTGTATGAAGAACATTCTAGAGTACGACCAACCACATCCTTGTGTCAGAGAATCTTGGGAAGGCGAAGAAGACACACTGGATTCGATTAGAATCAGACTGGACATTGTATATATTTTTTGCTCTAAGTTTCCAGAACCTAAAAACAATATATTGCTTCGAAAATGAAGGCCAAAATCAAATATTTTTAAATACCATTGGATCTAGATCAACAACCATGATTCTTTGAGAGTTATAGTGACTTAAATATATGTTTACTAACCTAACCTCAAGTATGCAATTAAAGAGAGAGAGAGAGAGATCAAGCTTTTCAACTTTCGACCAAGGAAAAGGAGTGATTTGAAGTTTTAGGGCCGATTTTGAAGAGAGATCGATACAGAGGGTTCTATATCGATTCTTCTTCGTCATCTCATCTTTGGTAACCTTTTATTTGCTTTGTAATATATTTCAATTGTATTTGAAGAGTTGTGGTGATACATATCGGATTGGTGGAGAAGTTTGTAAAGGAGCCGGTGTACTTCTTTACTTCTTAGTGGAGACTTTTCAAGTAGGACTCTAATCATTCCGTGAATTTTTTTATCAGAATTTTTCACGTAATAATTGCATGTATTTGCAGTGTGGTTGTTTTTTTTTTTATAAAAATTTTGGTACCGTGGTGGGATATATTGTGCTATTTTTCTTTGATCCTCAATAGTTTCTTCCAATTTGAAAATGATAATTATTCGGTTTCTTCTGTATCCATTCCCAATAAATAGCATCTTATCTTAAGAATACCGTACAAAATCTTTGTTTTAAGTAGTCTCGGGTCATTGAAAGACTTGTGAGAACATAAAGATATTAGTATTTGGAGGACTAAGAAAATTGTGACCCTACTATCATACCGGCTAATTTGAAACTTGCAAAGATTCTCGAGCCAAGTTGTTTAAATTAATTAAACCAAATTGTCTCCAACTAAGACCCACTACCCCTCCTGCAAAGAGTACAAATAGTCAGTTGGCAATTTTGCCATACTACGTACCTCACACTTCCACAATCACTCTCAGTGTGCGTCAAGGGAGCATTCATTCCCTCAAAAGAAAGGGAGGCCTCTGCCGAAGAGAGGTCAGATCAAATCTTGGATATTGGAAGAAAGATTTTGTTAACATGTATTTTAAGAGCACATGTTAACACCTTAGTTGAAATCTCCAGGGATTGATTGAGAAGTAGTGAGTGAGTGACACTTCTGCTACAGACAATTTTTGTACGATTCTAGTGTGACTTGGAGTCTGTCCTTCCGGTAGGGCCGCTCCGGCCGCCTACTGCGGCGGAGTGCAGTAGGGCGGGTGTCACGACCTACACCCGTTTTTCGGACACGAGCACGTGAGCAAGCCAGCTACTTATCGAGCGGACTCCTGCCCCTCTCGAATACGCAAACGCTGTCAAGGCTATGGTATACTGCCAAGTCATGGCAAAACTAATCTATATCTCAAATCCACAATAAGTATACGAAACATGAATGAACACTATGGGTCATGGTCTGCAGCCCACTAGCATACATGTCTGATAAGACTCAAAGAATATAACAAGAGTCTCTAAAGTGAATCAATAAACAAGATATCTCATGATAAGGAATGTAAGCACGAAAGGATAACAATGTAATATTACTGACAAATACCTGAATCATGCATCGCAACCATCTACCCCCCGCTCTGCTAACTAACTCCATACAATCGCTAAACTTGAAGAGATCATCAGGTCCTCAGAGGACATAGCAAGATACATATAAACATGCCTATCTAGAAGTTTAATCATGCATGATAATATATAAACAGGATATAACAAGGAACGACACTTAACATGGCAAGAGACTACAACCAAACTGCTAACAAGTGACTAACGACAAGTGGCTACTGACAGGTGCGCATGAACTGGAATACAAGAACAACTACACGTAACTGAACTACTGAATGAACAAGCGAACACGAGATCAATGGAATACCAAACCCTCGCCCCGAGTGGACTCGTAGGTTTGAACTAATCACTAACCCTCGTCCCGAGTGTGGACTCTCTGGTTAGTACTAACCCTCGTCCCGAGTGTGGACTCGCTGTTATTCTCTGCTTTTAGTCTTGCTTTTAGGTTCGGCCTATGGAGGGCTCTTCTCGGGTTCATGGTGGTTCACATGAACCGAACCCCCACAAACCCCCACCTACCACCACCCCTTCCATTTAAAGCCCCTATCTCCTTCTCTCTCCTCATAACTCTCTTTCACTATTACTTCTTCTTCTTCCTCACCACTCTCTCCACCTACCAGGAGAAGGCAAGTACATCTTGCTTCTCCTTCACCCATTTTTATGGTTCATTTGTCTTCCACTTGTGATTCTAAGAGAGTTTACTACTTAGCATTTTTGATTTCTTTGGCTTGTTTCTTCCAGATCTAAGTTGTTGTGTTTTCGGTTGTCCATGGGTTTTGATCTCCCAAACTGGCGTGCTTTTCAGAATAGATAGTTTCATGTGGCAGAGCTTCTCATTCCACACCATTCTGAACTATGGGAACTTTATTTCTGGCTTGGAACGAAGGCTCCATAAGATTGGAGTTCGGGAGATTTAGTCACGCTCACGTTCTTACGTGTTAGCGTGAATTTTTAGTCACGCTCACGTTCTTACGTGTTAGCGTGAATTTTTAGTCACGCACACGTCTTTACGTGCGTGCGTGAATTTTGAGTCACGCTCACGTTCTTACGTGCCAGCATGAATTTTTAGTCACGCACACGTCTTTACGTGCCAGCGTGAATTTTTAGTCACGCACACGTCTTTACGTGCCAGCGTGAATTTTGAGTCACGCTCACGTCTTTACGTGCGTGTGTGACATTTGAGTTACGCTCACGCTGTGCGTACGTGAATTTCTTATCACGCTTTTCACGCTCATACGCTCACGCTGTGCGTGCGTGAGTTACTTTTCACGCTCACGTTATGAGTGCGTGAACCCTTCACGCTCACGCTGTGCGTGCCAACGTGAACCACTTTTCACGCTCACGCTGTTTATACGCTCACTCCTACCTACTAGACTTGGCGTGACTTGTTGGCCTTAGCATAGACTTGTTGGCGTGACTTGTTGGCCTTAGCATAGACTTGTTGGCGTGACTTCCTGACCTGGGTGTTTCTATTTGTTCTATAATTTATTCATTTAATGGGGGCATGATAATTCTTCTATTATATCCTTACACCTTTTTATGAACTCGATAATCTTAGCATGATTAATATTTTTAATATATATGGTTGTGTAGAACGTGCCCTGTGTCTTGATTGGTTTATGGATACCCAGTAAGACTGGAACTTAACCCTGAGAGTTATAGACTCGACCCCATTTAATACTAATTGACTTTCATGCCTTGTCACCATTGATGAAGATGGTTATCTTGACTAAAAATTGATCATGCGTTCCTAGTTGGCACTAAGAGACTGGCTAGTCGTCTTATTGAATTGAATGAATGAGACACGTTCATATTAATTATGAACTATTGTAATCGACTGGCTGATCCCGAATATTGACGTACAGGCACATGCAGGCTTCAATTTATTTATTTATTTATTTTTCTACAAAGCAGCATGTGTACTTTATGATCAAGGTATGATTTCTTCGTGGTTAGATTTGATTGTTGCATTACGCTATATAAGACCTATAACCTAGCCGCACGGGTATCGTTGTAGAGTTGCGCATATCGTACCCCGTACGAAAGTACTCATTTGAATGACCATGATCCACGACATGTGATTTCACTCAACGTAGAGACTATTAAGTTAAATAAAATAATGATTACATGGAGAGAATGGATCTCCGAGTTCTTACATGGCAGCCCTCTTGGGACTAGTAGTGCCCGACAGGCCGGCTGGTTCCCACAGATACTGTAAACCTGCCACACGGACAGGGAGCGGTATCTGCTTATATTATTATTTTATATTGTATATTGATGACGGGCGTCCCGCTGGGACTCGTCTAATTCATGATTGGCGCAATTGATTGACTGGATAGACTAGCCTTGCTCGCACATAGTAAGAACTGAGGAATCCCTATTTGCATAAGTTCAGGATAACTTGGGACTCACAATAGCAAACCGTAGGAGTTAATTGGCCGTTCAAGATGATTTGTTTGTGTACTGTACCTACTCTGTTGCCTAACTGAGATGATCAGAATGTCAGGACATGACGGGCCAACTTCTGTCCTTGTTTGGTTGGGAGGTTGGTTCAAAGTGTCGTGATGTTATGTGAATCCTAGTGGAAAGCAGAGATCTATTATTATATTCTCTTACTTACTGGTTTAATCCTTCATATCGTGCTTCCTTGTGGTACTTGCTATTAGAGGTCTAACCTCTCTGGTTTCGCATGGCCAGATTTAGAGCCGGTTTCCGAGGACTCAGCTTACTTCCACCTCCAAGATGGTCAATACTAGAGGAATGATCGCAGGAGGACTCGAGTGGGTTCCTTACTCCACCGCTCGTTTGTTATTTACTTCATACTTAGCCGTTTGGCACCGACATGTTAGTCGGATCGTCTTGTACTTACTTTTACATAATTATAACTAAGTCAGACTGCAGCTGATAATAATTGTGTATATGTTACTATACCATCTGGCTATGTTTTGTAAAGCCAGATCTCAAGAACATTTTGACTAAGCGTTTGGGATGCCTTACTGCTTTATCTTACATGTTCTCTATTTTTGCTTCTTGTTTGAATGATTGAGACAATAGATGTGAAGTGACCATAGTAAGACTTTCATGTAGTATACACCCCCTCGTCTGGTTAGACAGTATTGATCGTATTATACGGTATTCATCTACCCGTAATACTTAGCTGGCTGAGTCATTCCTCCGCTCTCCAGTATTCTGGTTCTGGGGCGTGACATTACCTGCCAAGTCATGGCAAAGCAAATCTATATCTCAAATCCACAATAAGTATACGAAACATGAATGAACACTATGGGTCGTGGTCTGCAGCCCGCTAGCATACATGTCCGATAAGACTCAAAGAATATAACAATAGTCTTTAAAATGAATCAATAAGCAGGATATCTCATGATAAGGAATATAAGCACGAAAGGATAACAATGTAATATCACTGACAAATACCTGAATTACGCATCGCAACCATCTACCCTTCCGCTCTGCTAACTAACTCCATGCAATCGTTAAACCTGAAGAGATCATCAGGTTCTCAGAGGACATAGCAAGATATATATAAACATGCCTATCTAGCAGTTTAATCATGCATGATAATATATAAACATGATATAACAAGGAACGACACTTAACATGGCAAGAGACTACAACCAAACTGCTAACAAGTGACTAACGACAAGTGGCTACTGACAGGTGACCATGAACTGGAATACAAGAATAACTACACGTAACTGAACTGCTGAATGAACAAGCGAACACGAGACAATGGAATACCAAACCCTTGCCCCGAGTGGACTCACAGGTTTGAACTAATCACTAACCCTTGTCCCGAGTGTGGACTCTCTGGTTAGTACTAACCCTCGTCCCGAGTGTGGACTCTCTGGTTAGTTCACGGCAAGGCACCCTCATCCCGAGTGTTGACTCTCTGGTGCAAGTATAACATCCTCGTCCCTAGTGTGGACCCTCTGATGTAAACACCCTCATTCCGAGTGGACTCTCTGGTGTAAGTCAAGTCAATACCCTCGTCCCGAATGTGGACTCTCTGGTGCAAATAATCGACATCCTCGTCCCGAGTGTGGACTCACGGATGTAAACAGATCAAGGCAATCACCCTCGTCCCGAGTGGACTCTCTGGTGCCAAGGAAACAATAACAAGGATTTAGCAGTTCAATTACACGTACTCGTTCTATGACACGACTCAAGCAAGGTACTGGTGAGACAAGGTACGACTCAGTCAAGACACAGTCAAGTCCAGTATAACTACACTGTCAAGTCAAGCATGACCATAAACTGGTGAACACGGTATGTAGAAACTAGATAAATCAAGTCAACTAGAAAGCTAATAAATCATATAAAATCTATAACAAATAGAGTATCTAATGATAATACAATAATAACATGAAAATTATAAACATGGAATTAAACTGCAGAGGTGTGGCATCTGCCACCCGATTATAATTTAGTGATATTTTTATTTTTATTTGAATAGTTTATATTTAATTTTGTAGGATCATAGGAGTTGTGACTAAGCCCATAGGTGATTTATGACCATCTTGTGGTCACATGATCTCTAGATAGGGTTTATATGCATTTTATAGCTATAATATATTTTATTATGATTTTTAAACATTTTTAGATATTTATTTATTGAAGATATATTTATTTCAATGACTTTCATGAATTACCATAAGATCATTTGGGACTATTTTGAGACAAGTTATTTTTATTTAGGTTCTAGGTGGTTAGTAATATTTTTTATAATTTTTTAGAATTTTTCTAAAATTTTTAGGCTGGCCCACCCGTCAGCCACCCGCTGAAAGCGGGCGGGCCCAGCTGTCAGCGGCTGTGGCTGCTGACTCAGCCCCACTAATTGGAGCTCGGCTCCATAACCGACTTTGAGTCGGCTTAGGTGAGCCGCTCGGCCATCTGGCCGCACGTTTAATTGAGCGGGTGCGAGGAGATCATGCCACGTCTCTTTAGCCGCCCACCGACCCCTAAGCCGCATATATATATATATTTCGGTTCTTTAAAAAAAAACCCTAGTTCTTTTGTTGGCCAATTTTGTGGAGATTGATTCCGGTGATCCCCCGACTTCCCGAAGCATTTTTCGCCAACTCCGACGTGCTTTTCGTGCGCCGTTTTTTTGTTGGATTCGTACTATCGAGGTAATCTCTCTAAATATGTAATTTATTTTTGTAATTTCTGAACATAAATTTTTGAAAAATTCGTAGAGTGTCGGTTGTCCGAAACTTGACACGTTTCGATGTTTTCGAGATTCTGGGAGAACATAAATCGAAATCACGAAACGTTTGAAGTTTCAGAAAGCTAACACAGAGCTCTACGACATATATTTTTCCCAGAAATTATTTCGTTCATTTAGTATTTTAGTTTTTCTGTTGAACTCAGAATTAATCGGTTGATCCCCGGTTTGGTCACGATTAGCCATAACGACGATATCTTTTGACCAAAGCGTGATTTTGCGGCACGGTTGATTCCAGCACACTTGTGGCACTGAAATCTACCAAGATGCACTTTCAAAATCTAGAGTTCACAGCGTTTGACTAAAAAGTCAACGACACGTCTAGATTTGCGTGCCATAGTTTTCAAAATTGAGAAACATGACTTTTGATGGCCAAACTTGCATGTTTAGATTATATTCAGATTATTATTAGGTTAAAATAGGTTTTTAAGTAAATTATTTCAGAATTAATTATTATTAGATTAGTAACCCAACTAGCCACCATTTCATGAATATAGAACTAGAACATTTGAATTGACTTATGGTTTTCACATACGATTCGTGGTGCGGTATGTGTTATAGGTTAACAGCTTCTAGATCGATATTCCCCTCATCATCTACTTGTTTCTACGGTTTGTGCAAGGATTCAGGAAAGTACAGTATTGCATTTATGTTTTAGTTTATTATAATGTTTACTCTACAGTTTTCTTGTTTGATATCTCGTTGAGTCATTGCTTGATATTCCATTGAGACACGATTGTGACACTATAGTTATCGTATCCTTCTTAGTGTATCATTGATCGTTATTGATTTTTAGAGAGTCGAAAGGGGAAATACTCGGTAAATACGTGAACAAACCCAATTACCGTTACCGAATGATTGCTAAGTCGTACACACCCACATATGAGTTAGCCGTACCAATTACTGAATGATAGCCATCGTATGATGTGCCGTATTAGCCCAGCCATTCACGAATTAGAAGGTATTTCATACACACATAGTGGTTCCTATCTTTTCCTTTACCTTGTCTATTATCTTGTTAAGTTCACATCTTGCCAGTTCATATCTTGTTAGATCATGTCTTGCTAGTTTACTTTTTCCCACTTTATATCTCGTTAGTTCATATCTTGCTAGTACTAGTTCATATCCTGATAGTTCTTGTCTTGCTAGTTCTTTATATATTCTTTACCTTTATGGCTTCTCGCTTGCTCTAACTTATTTTAGACTAACAACATTAATTGCAATATGGTTGTACTCTGCTCCTTTCCTGACAGGATCGTTGTTATAGGTGAGGGCGAGTATCTCTAGCACTTTATGTTATGGACCAGCAGTGGGTAGTGCTGATGTTGTTGGTACCGAGACTCAGGAACCATGGTTGATCTCTGGAGGGATCTAGATTTACCTTTATGCATGTCTTAGTTTATTTCTTAGACGGATCATATTTGTTCATGGATGGACGATATTTTATTGTTCTAGATTTTAGTCTCTTTGTCATTGGATTTGGATATTATTATTTCATTATCTATCGTACTATTGTTTTCCTTGGTTTGTGTCACTGCTGAGTACGATTTGTATTTGTGTTCTATTGTATCTGTAGAGGATGTTATTGTGTGTACTAGACAGCGTTCTACCGCTGATACCGCGACGTAGGCTGGGCTTGGACACGAACTCGTACTCGATTATCCGGAAGCGGGTCGTGACAAGCTTTTATGGTGGCCCATACAGGTCCGTTTTCGTAAAGACTGCAAACTCGTAGTAGTATTTAAGTTAGTTGTACTACTGCGGGCCTGTGAATATGATTAGATTTTAAGGACATCCTCCATATGTTTGATTATTGATCTCCACCTTTGACTTTAACCTTTCTTGATTTGCATCCTGCTTGAATCTTTTTGCCGTTTAACGTTTTTCTTTTATTGCAGCTAATGGATTCTCAAGGCAGGAACCCCACTCACTTGAACCTCCAGCAAACGTTGGCGGGCCTTCCACGAATGGAATCCCACCGACTCACGGAGGCCGCTTCACCTACTTAGGTGAGACACCCCCGCCGCAAGCTTCGAGATTTCGTCGCGATGACATTCCGCCACCTCCTCAGTTCCCTTCGCCGAGTCCGCCACCAGCACAGTTTCCTCCACCAGCACCCTTCCATCAGCCTGTACCCTTCCAGCAGACAGCACCCCTTCAGCATCAAGCACCAGTTCTGCCTCCAGCACCTGCGCTGGACAACGCCACGCTTCTTGGGATCTTTCAGCAGCTCATGACTTCCCAGATGCGGTAGGCTAACGTTTTCTGTGATACACTGAGGGAGGCTCTTCAGACTAGGGAGGCTCTCCCGCTGTACTCTGGCACTTTCAAGAATTTCATAGCCCTCAGGCCCAGGGAATTCAAAGGAACGGAAGGGATACTCTACGCCGATAACTGGTTGGAGAATGTGGACCACAACCTCTGAAGGGCCCGAATCCCCGAAGACAAGAAGGTCGAGATTGCTAGCATGCAGCTCTATGACATCGCTTGCACGTGGTACAGAGATGAGCCCCGATTCACCGTGCCAGATGTGACCTAGGAGACGTTCAAGGAGCTGTTCAAAACGAAGTTATATCCTGAAGCAGTCCGAGAAGAGTTGGAGAACGAGTTCGAGAGCCTGGAGCAGGGCAACCTCTCTGTCGACGAGTACACCGCCGAGTTCTCCCACCTCAGCCGCTTCGCAGATGCCATGACCCCTGCAGCCAAAGCCAAGAAGTTCAGGAAGGGACTTTCATATGAAATTCACATAGCCATCGCCACCAGCCAGGCCACAACTTACGAGAGGATTTTGAAGGTCGCATAGGAGGTAGAAACAGAATTGAAGCATAAGCAAAAGAGAGATAGAGACGCAAATAGAGGACTTAACAACCAATTAAGATCGACAAAACGTCCCAATATTCCGGAGGAGACTTCACCCCAGCACTATTACTGGCAGCCTCGTTCCCTACAACAACAAAATCAGATCCAGTCGATTATTACATGCTCCTACTGTCGGGGGCCAGGTCATCATTTTGATCACTGTCGTAAAAGGTTACGACAATGCTTATCGTGCGAATCAGCTACGCACCAAGTGAAAGAATATCCAACATCGTTTATTCATCGAGGCCAAACACCTACTCAGGGAGGACAAGGAGGACTGCAGCAGCAAGGACAAGATCAGGCATTTGTATCGGTAACCCGACCTGAAGGTATATGTAGTTAACTAAGTTCCTTAAAGGCTTTCTATAGTTATAGTTAGGCTTGGATAATGCTAGATTAGTAATCTTAGATTTTTCACATCTCCATGATATAGACTAGGAATTATTTTAGAGTTTGCCTGTAGAAGTTATTTAGTATGACCTGTTGATTTTTTAGGACAAAAATATTTTTAAGGGAGATAGTATGTGGCATCTGCCACCCGATTATAATTTAGTGATATTTTTATTTTTATTTGAATAGTTTATATTTAATTTTCTAGGATCATAGGAGTTGTGACTAAGCCCATAGGTGATTTATGACCATCTTGTGGTCACATGATCTCTAGATAGGGTATATATGCATTTTATAGCTATAATATATTTTATTATGATTTTTAAACTTTTTCAGATATTTATTTATTGAAGATATATTCATTTATTTAACTTTCGTGACTTACCATATGATCATTTGGGACTATTTTGAGACAAGTTATTTTTATTTAGGTTCTAGGTGGTTAGTAATATTTTCTATAATTTTTTAGAATTTTTCTGAAATTTTTAGGAATTTATTTGAAGTTATTTGGAGTTAATTTGATTTTTAAAACAATTTTCTGAAATTAATTACACAGTCAGAGAAGGCTGGCCCACCCGTCAGCCACCCGCTGAAAGCGGGCGGGCCCAACTGTCAGCGGCTGTGGCTACTGACTCAGCCCCACAAATTGGAGCTCGTCTCCATAACCGACTTTGAGTCGGCTTAGGTGAGCCGCTCGGCCATCTGGCCGCACGTTTAATTGAGCGGGTGCGAGGAGATTATGCCACGTGTCCTTAGCCGCCCACCGACCCCTAAACCGCATATATATATATATATATATATATATATATATATATATATATATATATATATATATATATATATAAACCCTAGTTCTTTTGTTGGCCGATTTTGTGGAGATTGATCCCGGTGATCTCCCGACTTCCCGAAGCGTTTTCCGCTAACTCCGACGTGCTTTTCGCGCACCGCTATTTTTTTTTGGATTTGTATCGAGGTAATCTCTCTAAAAATGTAATTTATTTTCGTAATTTCTGAACCTAAATTTCTGAAAAATTCGTAGAGTGTCGGTTGTCCGAACTTGACACGTTTCGGTGTTTTCGAGATTCCGGGAGAACCAGAAATCGAAATCACGAACCGTTTGAATTTTCAGAAAGCTAACACAGAGCTCTATGACATACATTTTTCCCAGAAATTATTTCTTTCATTTTATATTTTAGTTTTTCTGTTGAACTCAAAATTAATCGGTTGATCCCCAGTTTGGTCACGATTAGCCATAACGGCGATATCTTTCAACCAAAGCATGATTTTGTGGCACGGTTGATTCCAGCGCACTCGTGGCACTAAAATCTACCAAGGTGCACTTTCAAAATCTAGAGTTCACAGTATTTAACTAAAAAGTCAACGACATATCTCGATTTGCGTGCCATGGTTTCCAAAATTTAGAAACATGACTTTCGATGGCCAAACTTGCATGTTTATATTATATTTAGATTAATATTAGGTTAAAATAGGTTTTTAAGTAAATTATTTCAGAATTAATTATTATTAGATTAGTAACCCAACTAGCCACCATTTCATGAATATAGAACTAGAACATTAGAATTGACTTGTGGTTTTCATGTACTTGTGACTACGGTTTGTGCAAGGATTCAGAAAAGTACAGTATTACATTTATGTTTTAGTTTATTATAATGTTTACTCTATAGTTTTCTTGTTTGATATCCCGTTGAGTCATTACTTGATATTCCATTGAGACACGATTGTGACACTGTAGTTATCGTATCCTTCTTAGTGTATCATTGACCGTTATTGATTGTTAGAGAGTCGGAAGGGAAAATACTCGGTAAATACGTGAACAAACCCAATTACCGTTATCGAATGATAGCTAAGTCATACACACCCACGTATGAGTTAGCCGTACCAATTGCTGAATGATAGCCATCGTATAATATGCCGTATTAGCCCAGCTGTTCACGTATTAGAAGGTATTTCATACACACGTAGTGGTTCCTATCTTTTCCTTTACCTAGTCTATTATCTTGTTAAGTTCACATCTTGCCAGTTCATATCTTGTTAGATCACGTCTTGCTAGTTTACTTTTTGCCACTTTATATCTCGTTAGTTCATATCTTGCTAGTGCTAGTTTATATCCTGAAAGTTCTTGTCTTGCTAGTTCTTTATATATTCTTTACCTTTACGGCTTCTCGCTTGTTATAACTTATTTTGGACTAACAACATTAATTGCAATATGGTTGTACTCTGCTCCTTTCCTGACTGGATCGTTGTTATAGGTGAGGACGAGTATCTCTAGCACTTTATGTTATGGACCAGTAGTGGGTAGTGATGACGTTGTTGGTACCGAGACTCAGGAACCATGGTTGATCTCTGGAGGGATCTAGATTTACCTTTATGCATGTCTTAGTTTATTTCTTAGATGGATCAGATTTGTTCATGGATGGACGATATTTTATTGTTCTGGATTTTAGTCTTTTTGTCATTAGATTTGGATATTATTATTTTATTATCTATCATACTCTTGTTTTCCTTGGTTTGTGTCACTGCTGAGTAGGATTTATATTTGTGTTCTATTGTATCTGTGGAGGATGTTATTGTGTGTACTAGACAGCATTCTACCGCTGATACCGCGGTGTAGGCTGGGCTTGGATACGAACTCATATTCGTTTATCCGGGAGCGGGTCGTGACAAGAGGGAGGCAAGGTATCTTGCCTGGAGGTTGCACGCAGATCCAACCAAATATAGTCACTGTTAAGCCATAAAGTCCAAATCATCACAATTGTCTCCGAAAGCTGAAACAGACATTGCCAACATTCTCAGAATAGTCAAATTAGCTAGAATTGTCTGTCCTTAAGTCCAATTCTGGACACAGGGGCAAAATGGTAATTTTGGACAAAAATGATATCCATCGTTGGACCCGTTTTGCACCGAAAAGCGTGCCAGAGTTAATGGTCTCTAAAGTCGTTAAACTACATGTCTACGGATTCGTTTTGATGATACGAATCCAACGGTATGTCCAGTTTTGGATTTCGGTGGGCCGTGCACAAAATTGCCCGTTGAATCGGATCGTGGGGCCCGCAAAATGGTGATCCGATCAACTATCTCAGAATCGGACCAAACTTGGCATACAGGACCAGAAAATGATACGGTCCTGTTGGCACAATTTTCGTCTCGGTCTGACGAATGTGCACAAAGTAATTGAGAAATTTGTACAGAGGTCGATACGTTAAATTTTGACGGATACGCATCAAATTCGTCGCGCACACGCGACCAATTTGAATTCCGTCAATGCCCACACGTCCACGAAGCCGTTACGCACCTTCGATGCTTTCGGTTTGCGACCACGTCGCCTGATTGGCGGAACGCACGTAGTATCGAAGAATTTTATTGTTTTTAGAACAGGTTTTTTTCGTGAACTTTGGGATCCGATTTCTCGACGCGTAATCGATGAAATTGACTTCTGCGAATTGGGTTGTGGAGCCCTACATGTTGTCTAAAAGTGTGTTCAAATAGAATTTCTAATAAGTCAATGGGTTGGCAGGAATTCGCCTTCCAACTTAGGGTTTTGGATTTCGATTCCTGTTCAATTTTGAACAGTTTTCTTGCCAACTTCGAATCGATCTCTCGGGCATCTTACTGCTATACAATTAATTCTATATAAAGGGGTTTGAAGGTGTTAGGTTTGTGGTCATACCTGAATCGCAGATCGACAAACGATCAACTATGCGTTGCGAAAACACGTCACGAAGTGGCCTTCCTCGGCTGCAACTGCTGCTGTGCAACCCCGCGCGCGCTGTTGCATCCGCTCATTTTTCTGGCGAACGCCGCCATCGAACTCTGATGTGCACATGTCTGGGGTGGTCGTCAGGCGTCAGGGGAGGCCCTGGGTAGTCGCACGGTCAGTTTAGGGTTTTAGGTTTGCTGCTACTGCGTTTTCTTTTTCTCGGTCTGCCGATCTATATAATGATATATATATATATACCCACGCTCTCGGGATGGGATGGGATAGGGTGCTACTGCTGCTTGGCTTAGTGGGCTGTGGGAGGGGTTGACTCGGCTGGGCTTGGCCTTTAGGGCTGGGCTGGCTTTTGACTTGGGCTGGGATTCTCTTCACTGTTGGGCTGTTAAATTCTTTTGTTTTCTAAGCTTAATATATATGTATACATGTATATATACATTCACGTATATATATACATATACGTACACGCCTATATATATATATATATATATATATATATATATATATATATATATATATATTTTATATATATATATATATATATATTTATTTATTATATATATATATATATATATATATATATATATATATATATATATATATATATAAAATATATATATATATATATATATATATATATATATATATATATATATATATATATATATATATATATATATATATATATATATATATATATATATACACACACACACCTATATAATATACATTTATATATTCATACACATACATACATATATATATATATATATAATATATTTATATATACGTACACATACCCTCATATATATATATATATATATATATATATATATATATATATATATATATATATATATATATATATATATATATATATATATATATATATATATATATATTTTATATACGTACACATACCCTCATATATATATATATATATATATATATATATATATATATAATATATATATATATATATATATATATATATATATATATATATATATATATATATATATATATATATATATATATATATATATATATATATATATATATATATATATATATATATATATATCAATAAATTATAAATATATTTACATGCCTATATAATATATATGTCCTAGTATTTATACATATATGTACACCACAAATTCTACGTAGACAATAAAATATTCTAATTATAATCAATATTAATAATATCTAATAGTAATAAATATATTTATTTAATCACCACAAATAATAAAATAATTAAATGGTGATTTGGTGAATCCATACTATTCACCTTTATCCGGGTCCAGAAAATTGAACAAATATGGTAAAACAATATTAATAATAAAAATACCAATTTTTGTACAAATATTCAAATAATTAAAAATGTACATCAATACTCAAAACAATTTAGAAACTATTTGTACACACATAAAATATGCCTACATGGTCGTCTTTGGTCTCACTACATACCTACAAAGGCTTGGATTCGGTTCGGCCCAGTTCGGACTAAGTTGGTACAATCGGGTCATCTAAAATCAATATATCTAATTAATAAATAATTAATTCATCGGTGGGGGTTATGTCACAACTTGGCCTGGTTTTTCTAGTTAGGACACACTTATGGCTGGGTCTTCCTTGGCACGGCTAATACACTAGTCAAGGCACGCCACTGCACTATTCGTGCCATGATTTCTAGTCGTCTGATACTTCAAAACTCAACTATGGCTAAAGTCATCTACCGTAACAATTAGCTAAATAATTATTTATAAATTTTTTTTAGAAATCACTATTTAAATTAAATAAATAATAAAAAATATTTTAAAAAAATTTTCGGGAATGGGAGCTACAGCAGGGGCCCCTCTCCCTGGTGTCTCGGCCCCATTCATCGCTGCCCTAGAGGTAAGTGTATGGCTTCTTCTTCAGCACTCTTCCTCTGGTCCTGCTCGGGTACTCCGACCATCTTCCTCGGTCCTCTCCTGCCTTGGTGTTGGATGGCTTTGGGGGTCTCTCCACGCGGTGGAGTCGCGCTCACACTTCGTGTTTACCATAGTCTGTGTTTTCTCCGGCCTGGGTTGCTCGTCCCCCTCATGGACGGGAATCCCATATCTCCTCTGCTCCGGGAGGGTTCCTCGACGGGGCTCCCCTCCTCCACGTCGCTTCGCCCATTTGCTCTATCCTCTCGAATTTTCCCTACGACGTCGTTATCAACGTTGTACCATCTCGCCGGAGTCTCCACAGTTGTAGAAGCCGAAGGCTGCTGTGCTATTGCCGGTGGCGGGATCCCCCAAGTTACCTACCCTTCTTGCTTCCAACGGTCACTGCTCTGCTGTCAACATGGCGGAGACTTTCATTGGTACAGATCCGTTGGACCCACCTGATCACCCCCTTTTTGCCATTCACGTGGGTCCCAAGGCTGCAGACCTGTCAATTCAACCCAGTCTGCTGGAAGGCGATCAGATCCTATTGGGCCCCCAACCAACCTTTTCACCTACCAAGACACCCCTTCCCAATCGATCAACCTCCGCTCCACCAAACGTGTTACATACTACGAAACCTTCTTTTGTCGACATTCTACGTCCTGACCGCACCAAATCCAAGTCTCCCCTAATTCAGAACGTGCCTTTGGAGGATCCTCTACTGAAGCTCCTGATGACATTCATGGCATCTCCGTCTCCATCTCAAGTCAGGAGATAACTACCTTAGCTGCTCAATTCTCCCATACCTTTATCCTAAAATTTCCTTCTGGCTGCCCGAAAATCTCTTGTGCCCTGAATGCGTAGCCGGGTGGGGGCTCTCCAATGAGTACTCCGTCGCACCTATGGATCCCAGACACAGTCCTCCATTTGTTGAGTGCTTCTGACCATGACAAAATCTTGATGAAAAATATACAAAAAAATTGACTCTTACTGGGTCAAGTTGCTGAAATGGTCGCTGGACTTCAACTATAAGGAGGAATCTGCTATCGCATCGATATGGGTTTCTTTCCCTAACCCGTCCCTTCTGCTAATAAAAGGATTGCTAACTCCTTTGGGAAATATCTTGCCATGGCAGAAGAATTCCGAAATTTTGCCAAAGCCAACTATGTAAAAATCTGCATGGAACTTGACACTTCGAAGGAGCTCCCAAACAACATCCAAATCGCGGCGGGTAACAAAACACACACTCAGCAGATTATATATGTAGAAATGTCTTCTATTACAACTATTGTCGCCTACGGGGACATGAAAGTAAAAACTGTTTTAGAGCCCACCCAGAACTAAGAAAGAAAGTCGACAAAAAGTTGTCGTTAACCCACCAGCTCAGGACAGAAATGTCCATGATAGTGACCCTTCCCTATTAAGGTGTCACGCCCCGGTTCCCAAGATGACACGAGGCACGTGATACTTCTCCCCAGGCTACGCAACTGTACAATGAGTACCGAATTATTAGTAAAAAGAAATTTGGACAGAATTGAACATGTTAAGAAAAACACTTGTAATTACTAGGTACTTAAAGTGTATGCATAAAGGATGTCAAGGCTTTGTATTATAATAATAAAACTAGGAGTTGACAAGCTAAAGCTATGTAACAAACAATTTGATTTAAAGGATAAAATTTTTGCGCAACTAGTAAAAAAAATGTTTAGTGACATACAATTCAGAATATAAATTCGATACAATTAGTATGGACATATATATATTTCTATATGCATCAACCACTAGGTTCACTCCTACGTATCCTATGTTTCATGTATCTTCACATACACTCACACGTATACACATATAATGTAAGCAAGTGTCCATTTATTATTTGTGTCCTACAATTTATGTCCAAATATTAATTGATGTGTTGTGTCCATATTGTATCCCAATATTGTGTCCAAAATGTATATTCATTCAAAGTGTGATGTGTCCAATATATTGTGTCCAAATTATATAATCTTTCCTAATTCATGCAACAATCTTTCAAAAAATAATTTTGTTATGAATTCTATAAATTTCAGAATATTTATATAATCCATAATTATTCAAGAAAATTTAGAAAAATCAATTTGGAAAAATGTCTCAAGGAAAAAGAGGGAAGAGGAAAGAGGACTTGCCTTGAGCCTTGCTCTTAGAGTACTCTTCCTAGAGGAAAGTTCTCCCTAAAGCTCCAATTCCGAACCTAGGGCACAAATTTGGGAGTTTTGGGTTAAACTCAAAACCTAGAATTAATTTATCAAGAAATTGAAGAGGAAAGAGTAAGGAAATTTGTAGAAAAGAAGAGAAAAGAAGAATAAGAAGATGAAGAAGGGGGAGGGGGTCGGCCGGTGGCCGACCGGCCGGCGGCGCCCGACGGGGCTGGCCGGCCGGCGGCGGCGCCCGCCCGCAAACAGTCGCACGGCAGCAGCAGCAGCAGTTAGCGGCAGTAAGTAGCAGTAATAGTAAGGAAAGGAAAAAGAAGAAGAAGAAAGGAAAATAAGAATGGAAGAAGAAGAAGAAGAAAATGAAAATGAGGAGCATGAGATAAGGCGTAACAAACACACCCATAGTGAGTCTCCGAAAGACAACTTGATATAGCATAATCTTGCTCCTGTCAACGCCGTCCAAGAAGCGATCCTAATCAGGACTTCAAACGCTTTCCAAGCTCTGGAAGAGAAGTTTGACGCTGCTTAAGAAGATTGCGAGGATTCAGATGAATCGGTCGAAAATCAAGATCAAATGAACCAGATCAAGGACGAGGGGAGCGATAAAGGCTCACAAAGCAAGTAGGAAGTCTCTATCGAGACAGAAATAGAACAATCTCAGCCTCCATGTCATTTGATAAATGGTGCACAAGATATAATAGAGTCAGGTAATCCTACGAAGGCAAAAGCCGTGCACGTGCAACAAGACCAGAGTGAAGATGTCTACTTTGACGACCAAATTTTGTGAATATAAAGCTATCCATACTCAGACGCTTCTGTTGGGAGCGAATTCGGTGGGAACTACAGATGAAGAGATTGACCTAATCGAAGCCTATCGGCCTAAACTTGTTGAAATTGATTGATGAATTTTATTGATAATCTCATAGGCTTTATATAGCCATTACATGATAGAATATCTAATGGAATATCCTGTGGCATATTCTGGCATCCCAAATATGTCCTCAGGATATTCTCATACTAAATATAACATATTCTCATTCTAAATATATCAACACTCCCCCTCAAGATGGGTGAAAGATATTCACTAAGCCCATATTGTCACATCCTCTCATCATGCTGATAGAGTTAAGCTCCTTGGTCAATCCATCTGCTACCCGATATTTGGTTGGAACATAGCCCAGCTCTAGTAGTCCACCATCCAGCTTTTCTTTGATGAAGAATCTGTCAATCTCGATATGCTTGGTCCTGTCATGCTGTACTGGATTGTTGGCAGTACTAATAGCTGACTGGTTGTCACACCATAGCTTCATCTTGGCTCCGTGGTCCAGCTTCAGCTCTATCAACATATTCTTCAACCATAATAGCTCTGTGACTCCCAAGATCATAGCTCTATACTCTGCTTCAGCTGTTGATTTGGCAACCACTGACTACTTCTTACTCCTCCAAGAGACCAAGTTGCCTCCTACAAATATGCAGTATCCCGATATAGATCTCATGTCGTCAGCACAGCTAGCCCAGTCAGAATCACAATAGCCCTCGATGCTCACATGATTATTTCTTCTGAAAATCAGTCCCTTTCCGAAGGCTCCCTTCAAGTACCTCAGAATCTGGTATACTGCATCCATATGACCCTTCCGGAGGTCATGCATATAGCGGCTCACTACACTGACCGCAAAGCTGATATCAGGTCGAGTGTGGCTCAAGTATATCAACTTGTCCACCAATCTCTGATATCTATCCCGGTCAACTGGTTCTCCAACTTCAGCATCCAGTTTGAACTTCTGGTCTATCGGTGTCGTAGCTGGTTTGCATCCCATCATTCCTGTTTCCGTAAGCAGGTCCAGTACGTACTTCCTCTGATAAAGAATAATTCCCCCTGTATCTCGAGCAATCTTAATTCCGAGGAAGTATCGAAGAGGGCCAAGATCCTTTACCTCGAACTCCTTACCAAGCTTCCTTTTGAGTTGGACGATCTTCTGCTCTTCATTGCCTGTAATAATCATATCATCTACATACACCGCAAGCATGGTGATGTGGCCTCCACTTCGTCTGAAGATGTCACGCCCCAGAACCAGAATACTGGAGAGCGGGGGATGACTCAGCCAGCTACGTTTTACGGGTAGAGGAATACCGTATAATACGATCGATGCTGTCTAAAAGACAAGGGGGTGCATACTACATGAAAGTCTCACTATGGTCACTTTGCATCTATTGTCTCAATCATTCAAACAAGAAACAATAATAGAGAACATGTAAGATAAAGCAGTAAGGCGTCCCAGACGCTTAGTCAAAATGTTCTTAATATC
Source organism: Iris pallida (assembly GCA_029216955.1). Classification (NCBI taxonomy): domain Eukaryota; kingdom Viridiplantae; phylum Streptophyta; class Magnoliopsida; order Asparagales; family Iridaceae; genus Iris; species Iris pallida. The sequence continues at coordinate 6,219,664 of JANAVB010036820.1, read as the reverse complement.
TGGCTTTACAAAACATAGCCAGATGATGTAGCAAAGTATACACAATTGTTATCAGCTGCAGTCTGACTTAGTTACAATTATACAAAAGTAACTACAAGACAATCCGACTAACATGTCGGTGCCAAATGACAAAGTATAAGGTAAGTATCAAAATGAGCGGGGAAGTAAGGGACCCACTCGAGTCCTCTTGCGATCATCCCTCTAGTATTGACCATCTTGGATGTAAAAGTAAGCTGGGTCCTCGGGGACCGACTCTAAATCTGGCCATGCAAAACCAGAGAGGTTAGACCTCTAATAGCAAGTACCGCAAGGAAGCACGATATGAGGAATTAAAACCAGTAATAAGAGAATATGAAATATAGACCTCTGCTTGCTACTAGGATTCACATAACATCACGACACTTCGAACCAACTTCCCAACCAAACAAGGACAGAAGTTGACCCGTTATGTCCTGATACTCTGATCATCTCAGTAGTCGACATAGTAGGTACAGTACACGAACAAATCAATTTAAACGGTCGTGCAACTACTACGGCTTGCTACTGTGAGTTCCAAGTTATCTTGGAATTATGCAATAATGATTCCTCAATTCTTACTATGAGCAAGCAAGGCAAGTCTACCAAATCAATCAATTGCGCCAATCATAAATTAGACGAGTCACAGCGGGACACCCGTCATCAATATACAATAAATAATATAAGCAGATACCGCTCCCTGCCCGTATGGCAGATTTGTAGTATCTGTGGGAATCAGCCGGCCTGTCGGGTACTAATAGTCCCAAAAAGGACTGTCATATAAGAACTTGGGAATCTATTCTCTCCATGCACTCATTATTTTATTTAACTTAGTAGCCTCTATGTTAAGTGAAATCACATGCCGTGGATCATGGTCATTCAGAATGAGTACTTTCGTACGGGGTATGGTATGCACAACTCTACAACGACACCCGTGCAGTTAGGTTGTAGGTCTTACATAGCGTAATGCAACAATCAAAACTAACCACGGAATAATCATGCCTTTACCACAAAGTCCACATGCTGCTTTTGTAGGAAATAAATAAATTGAAGCCTGTACGTGCCTATATGCCAATATTCGGGATCAGCCAGTCGATTACAATAGTTCATAGTTAATATGAACGTGTCTCATTCATTCAATTCAATAAGACGACTAGCCAGTCTCTTAGTTCCAACTAGGAACGCATGATCAATTATTAATAACAATCAATGTTAATTAATGCCAAGATAACAATCAATGTAAATTAATGTTAACTCGAGACAGAATCAGCCAAAAGGCATTATGGGCTAAAATTTATGCGGCCGAGAAATTATTGGTTCATGCGGCTAATTAAAACATGTATATACGGTTAAGAAATAACAAGTCTATGTGGCTGGGGATATGGGCCCTATGCGGCTCGGGTCTCGAACTCATGTGGCTGGGATTCGAGTCTCATGCGGCTGAGAATGACAAGTCACATGCGGCTCAGAATTAACAAAGCCTTATGCGGCTGAGAAAATCATGTTCTCATGCGGCTAACAAGCTTCATGCAGCTAGAAATGACATGCGGCCATGCGGTTGAGAAACATCAGGCCTATGCGGCTGAAGGAACTTATCCTTATGCGGCTGGGAATGACTGAATGCATATGCGGCTGCGAATTACCAAGCCTATGCAGTTGAGAACTATTAAGCGCTTATGCGGCTAGAAATAAGTCAATGCCACGTGGCCAGGACTCCCTGCGGCCAGCACTTCATGCGTCCAGAACTCCATGCGGCCAGCACTTCATACGGCCAGGATACTTCATGCGGCCAACACTGTTCTTCTTCTCCAATTTCCGAGAACAGAACCATGGAAGCCATTGTTTCTAAGCTCTTTAAATCCTTCATTCCAAGCCCAACTCTGGACTTCCATAGGTCAAAATAGGGTAGAACAAAATTCTCTACAACATGGAACCATCAAAACTTGAAAAATAACAAAGTTACTAGATCAAAACCCAAAAAATCCGAAAATAAAAACAAGTTCAGATCTACACAAAATGAGCCATGGAAATTGCAAATGCTAAATACTAAAGAGACTTTAGATCAAGTAAGGAAGATGATGGAACAGTAATACTGGGGTTCCATCATGAAGCAAGTTGGTACTTGCCTATACGGCTGGGTAGATGGCGAGAGTTATGGAGGATAAAGAAGAAGAGTAATGGAGAAGGAGTAAATGAAGAGAGTGAAGGTTTTTAGGGTTTTAAATAAAGAGGGGTGGTAGGTGGGTTCATGTTGAACCACCCAAGGCTGAAAAATAAACCAACTCAGGACGAACCCAAAAGCAAGGTAAAAACAGAAAGTAAAATACAGAAAAATAGTTAGCGTGAAATTAAAGGAATTTAAATACAAAACAATACATGATAAATATTAAATAAATATATTTAAGCAGTACACGTATTAAATACGTATTCTGGGAATGGAAAGTGATATCTCTACCCTCCTTAGAAAAATTTCGTCCTCGGAATTTCAAATCCAAGCAGGATAGAAACATCGGAGCTAAACTAATCAAAGTATAAGCAATTTGAGTAAACAATCATTCTACAATGTTAACAGTAAGTAATATATCCATATTGAACATTCTACGACATCAAGCAATTCTACGCATAAGGTGACAAGCATGAGAAGTTGAGACAATCAAGGTATACAGAAAGATATATACCTTGTGAGTCAAACAGGTACGGATATCGTGATCGGATATCATCCTCACGTTTCCACGTTGACTCCCTAAGGAGTGATGACCCCAAGCAACCCAGACAAGGCTAATTATTCGGTTCTTGAGTATCTTCTTTCTTCGGTCCAAAATGGACACAGGCTGTTCCTCGTAAGACAGGTTGGTACCAACAATCAGTTCAGAATGATCGAAGATATGGCTTAGGTCCGATACATACCTACGCAACTGAGATACCTGAGATATGTTATGCACCTCCCGTAACGAAGGTGGAAGGGATAAACGATAAGCAACATTGCCTATCCTATCAAGGATAGCAAATGGGCCCACGTATCGCGGACTCAACTTCCCGCGAACGCAAAATCTAATGACCCCACGAGTAGATGAGATCCGCAAGAACACGTGGTCCCCAATAGAAAACTCTAGCGATCTATGATGCTGGTTAGCCTAATGATGATGTCGATCTTACGCAACGCGAAGTCGCTCTCTAATTCCCTTAACCACTTCAACTGTCTGAACAATCATTTCTGGGCCTAGCATCTTCCTCTCTCCTATATCATCCTATGCCAATGGCGACCTACACTTCTTACCATATAGTGCTTCAAATGGCGCCATCTGGATAATGGCTTGATAACTGTTGTTGTATGAGAACTCGACTAGGTGTAGGTGGCTCTCCCAAGATCCTCCAAAATTTAGGGTGCAAGCTCGCAACATATCTTCTAAAGTCTGAATTGTTCTTTTTGATTGCCCGTCCATCTGGGGATGGTAAGTCGTTCTAAATCTCAACTTGGTACCCAGACTATGATGTAAGCTCTTCCAGAAATGTGATGTAAAGCAGGTGTCTCTATCTGACACAATACTGAAAGAAACTCTATGTTGCCTGACTATCTGCTGCATATATAATTCTGCCAACTTTTCTGTGGATTGCCCTACTCTAAAAGGAAGAAAATGTGCCACCTTTGTAAGCCGATCTACTATCACCCAAATAGCATCTTTACCACTTGGTGATCTCGATAAACCGGTCACAAAGTCCATTGTGATGTGTTTCTATTTCCATTCTGGAATATGAAGTGGTTGCAATAATCCAGCTGGCCTTTGCTGTTCTTGTCACGACCCGTACCCGCTTTTCGGACGTGATCTCATGAGTAAGCCATCTACGTATCGAACGGACTCCAGTCCGACTCGAGTACGTATAAGCTGTCCAGATAAGGGTATCATGTCTAATCTAAACTATATCTCAATCCACATCTCAATCCACAGAAATATATAAGACAAGAATGAACAAGTATGGGTCATGGTCTGCAGCCCATTAGCATATTGTTCGATTAGACTCCAAGAATGATATGAGTCTATAAATAAGCAGAGTATATCATGGTACTGAATATAAAGCACGAGAAGATAATAAAGAAATATCACAAGTAAATACCTGTATCATACATCGTAATCTTCTACCATCCTGCTATGTTAACTAACTCTATGTAGTCGCTAAACCTGAAGAGATCATCAGGTCCTCAGAGGACTAGCAAGATACATAATATACAAGCTAATATGTAACAGTACAAATATACAAGGAAGTAAGGAACAATCAAGGATATCCAACGAGACAAAATGAACTAAGACACAAGATCTAAACACAAGGATCCCAAGACACTGACATGCCATACTAGAAATGGCTAATAGGTCAAAGCTATAGACTGCTGTCAAGGCAATTACTCACAATCTATAGTGTCTCAATCGCAGTCAAGGCAAGTACTCACAACCAAGACAGTGGCCATTCATAGTATAAAAATCCTATAGACCGTAGTCAAGGTAAGTACTCACAATCTATAAAAGGTCAAAGTTAAGTCCTACTCAAGTCATGTCAAGTCAAGTCAAGTTATAATCAAATCGAGGGAATCATGGTGTAGGACTAGATGACTCTATCAAGAAATATATATAAAACTAACACAGTGTAACAGATAGAAATATCATAACAGAAAGGAACGAGAATGTGCAGGCAACTAGAAACATGTAAAGTAAAACTATAACAGGATGAGTGTACTAGACATAGAATAAAACAATCACGAATGTAAGAAAAAGAATAACAGCAAGATAATGAACATGCATATAAATTGTATTGTACAAGTTGGCAAGGTATACTTGCCTGGTGGTAGCACGAAGAACCAATAAGATACCGTCAACTAGTAAGCCAAATAAGTCCAAAATCCACAACTGTCTCCGAAAGCTCAAACAGACATCGCCAACATTCTCAGAATAGTCAAATTAGCTAGGATTGCCTGTTCTTAAGTCCAATTCTGGATACAAGGGCAAAACGGTAATTTTAGGCAAAACGATGTCCGCCGTTGGACCCGCTTTGTACCAAAAAGCGTGCCAGAGTCAATGGTCTCTAAATTCGTCAAACTATATGTCAATAGGTCCAGTTTTTCGATATGAACCCAACCGTATGTCCAAAGTTAGATTTCGACGGGCCGTGTACAAAATCGCCCGTTGAGTCGGACCGTGGGGCCCGCAAAACGGTGATCCGATCAACTGTCTCAGAATCTGACCAAACTTGGCATACAGGACCAAAAAAATGATACGGTCTTGTTGGCGTAAGTTTCGTCTCGATCTGACGAGCGTGCACAAAGTAATTGGAAAGTTTGTACAGAGGCCGATACGGCGAATTTTGACGGATACGCATCAAATTCGTCGTGCACACGCGACCAATTTGAATTCCGTCAAAGCCCACACGACCACGAAGCCGTTACGCACCTTTCGATACTTTCGATTCACGACCATGTAGCCTGGATTGGCGGGACACACGTCGTGTGGATGACTTTTCTAGTTTTTTGAAAATTATTTTCGTATTTTTCTCGATTTTCGAGTTGATTTATCCTTGCATCTACTGAATAATAAAATAGTCTAAAAATAGGGTTTGAAAGCTGGTTACGTTGTCTAAAAGACTCTTTAAACATATTTCTAAATTTCTTGACATATCGACCAGGAATCGCCTTCAAACAAGAGCGTATGAAATCCCATTTCTGTCAATGTGACAGTGGGTTTTAGGTCAACTTTGTGTCGATTTATCGGCCATCATAAAGCGTATAAATTTGATCTACTTGAAAGGATATAATCTTGTATGGGTTATGCTCATACCCGAATTCGTAGCTCCTGCGAACGATCAATCGCACGCTAGAAAAACTCCACACCAAGTGGCCTCATTGGACAGCTACTGCTGATTGCTCCCATGTTTTGGGGGTGCTCGGCCGCGCGTCTGCCAGCCGGCGATGGCCCAGGGCGGCGCGCGCGCGCATGGGGGTGCGCCCAGTATTGGCGAGGGTCGTGGGGGTGGCGAGAGTTTAGGGTTTGGGTTTTTGTGTATTCAATCCTCCCTTCCTTGCCACTCTCTCTCTATATATACGAACTTATCTATAAGCATTGTTGTGTACAGGGGACTTGGGGTCGGGCAGCCTACAGCTTGGCTGGGCCTTGCTTGCTGCACAGGGGAGGAATGGGTTTGCGGATTGGGCCTGCTGGGCATGGTGTAGCTCCCCTTCCCAAAAAATTATAAATATTTTATTTTAATTACTTTATCCGAATGGTTATTTTTAGATTCTGTAAATAAATATCATTTCGTGTACACAATTTTTATATGAAGGACCTACTTTAGAAATTAAGATTTTATTCTATTCATTTAGAAGTTACAGGTAGATATATATATAGGTTTATATATATATATTGGATTATATATAGGAATATATGGAGACATATATTTGGTATAGATATTCATATACGTATGTACAAATAACATGTATATATATAGATATATAGGTGTGTATATAGATATATGTGTATGTATGCATACATATATATAGGTAAATATACGAGTATACGTGTATATAGATAAATACGTGTATACGTGTATAAATATATATGTATGAATGTGTGCGTATATGTATATATAAATGTATATAGAAATAGATAAATGTATGAATATATAAGTATATAAAATATGTGTGAATGAGTGTATATATATAAATATATTTATATGTAAGCATACAGCTGTATATATATATATAAATATATAAATATGTACACAACAAACACTCTGCCCTCCAAATATGACTTGTACCACTGCCTAAAGCAACAAGTACAAATGGTGGTGGCCACTGTTATTATTATGATTATATAGTATAGTAGTGAATTGAATTGATTTGAAATGAAATGAATTGAATGTTTTAATTCAATTCAGGATATACATATATCATTCATGGGTTTATTTCATTGCTCAATCAATAGTTTTAGTATGAATGGCCCTACATGGTTGGCCATGTTATATGTGACCAAGTGAAGTGGGGTGTGCACGATCTAGCTCATAGCTAAAGGCAACCGAGCCCAAGCTCTATTCAAGCCGAGGAATGCTAGTAGCCCGAGCATCAAGGACCAGGCTCAGGCCGAATAACTAATAAACCCTTCATTAAACTAATGAACCCCAAGTTCCAGGCCCCCACACCCGAACTCCCCAGCGGTAGCATGTGGGAGGCCCGACCTCGCTCGGCCATTTATAGCGAGTTATCGAGAGAAGAGTGGAATAAACACCTAAACCCTAACAAAACTCGACGCCACCACCCACCTGCGCGCCGCCACCCCCAGGCGCCGTGCGTGCGCCAGCGCCACCGCAGGCGGCCAACGGCCGGCCGGCCAGGCGCGGGCATATGCGCGACTGAGCCGCGCAGAGCACCAGCAGCAGTCGCAGCGGAGTGCGACGTTCGTCGCAAGATTTCTTCGTGCCCGATCGATCATTCGACGAGCCGTTTCTTCAGGTGGATACCTAACCTAACCCTCTTCGTCTCCCTTCAAGTAGATATAATTATTTAGCGATGTACGCGTGGTAAATCGAGTGCTAAAACTCGGAAAAACCTGCTTACAAACAGAGTAAAACCCAGTCCAAACGCCCATGTTGGGAGGCCGATTCTGGTCAAACCAACGACCGATTTAGAATTCTAATTAAACAGTTATTTAGACAACATGTAGGACAACAAAACCCTTCAAATAGATTAATTTTTCGTTCACAATGTAATGAGTAATTTGATTGCAAAGTTACTGAAAAACCTGTTTTATAAATCATGAAAACGTTCCACACGACGTGCGTCACGCCAATCCGGACGACGTGGTCGCGTACCGTAAGTATCGAAAGGTGCGTAACAGCTTCGTGGTCGTGTGGGCTTTGGCAGAATTCAAATTGGTCGCGTGTGCGCGACGAATTTGAGGCGTATCCGTCAAAATTTACCATATCGTGCACTTTACAAATTCTCTAATTACTTTGTGCATGTTCGTCAGATCGAGATAAAACTTGTGCCAACAGGACCGTATCGTTCTTCTGGTCCCGTATGCCAAATTTGGTCCAATTCTGAGACAGTTAAATCGTACGTCGTTTTGCGGGCCCCACGGTCCCACTCAACGGGCGATTTTGTGCACGACCTGCCGAAATCCAACTTTGGACATACGGTTGGGTTCGTATCAAAAACTGGATCCGTAGACATGTAGTTTGACGACTTTAGAGATCGTTGACTCTGGCACGCTTTTCGGTGCAAAGCGGGTCCAACGGCGGACACCCTTTTGGCCCGAAATTATCGTTTTGCTCCTGTGTCCAGAATTGGACTTAAGGACAAGCAATCCTAGCTATTTGACTATTCTGAGAACATTGGTAATATTTATTTCAGCTTTCGGGGACTGTTGTACGGGTTTTGACTATTGTGGCACATTGAGTAGTTCAGACTGTCGGTTTTACCAGCAGAGGACCACATACGAGTACAGTTTATTGTCTACATTTCGATTATTGATTTTCATTATATTTCATTGGTTGGCCATTGGTTATGTGATTATTTTCTATTATAAATTGTTGAGTCGGGAATGAGAAGTACCAAGGATGTGTGATCTGACCATAGCCCGTGTTTATTTTCTGCAAGTAGACATTGTAGCCCGTGTTTATTTTCTGCAAGTAGTGTAGCCCGTGTTTATTTTCTGCAAGTAGTATAGTCCGTGTTTATTTTCTACAAGTAGTGTAGCCCGTGTTTATTTTCTGCAAGTAGTGTAGCCCGTGTTTATTTTCTGCAAGTAGTGTAGCCCGTGTTTATTTTCTGCAAGTAGACATTGTAGCCCGTGTTTATTTTTCATGCAAGTAGACCTCGTAGACCGTACGATGTAGTACCCCAGACCGATCACATATCAAAGGTACTTCTAACAGTTGGGGAAAGTATTTTGTGTCTATTTATTATTGGTTTTCCGTATTTACTGTTTATTTTTAAAACTCCTGATTGATGTCTAACCTTGTTTTATAGTCATTTTCTTTATTTGAAATTGCATTCAGTGAATTGTGTTCGTTCCATTCCTGACTGGAAACCAACATTTTCAGGTTAGCCGTGGATTCACTTAGCTTGGGGAGTGACGGGAATACTTGCAGACAAAAGCCTAGAGACTAGATAGATAGTTGACTTGTAGTCATTCATTTATTTGTACAAGTTTATATTTTTCTACAAATATAAAACTTGTGATCATTGTAAGTTAAATTAATTATGTGAATGAGCATTATTTGTGATTTTGATCTTCATGGCCGTGACAGCGTTCTACCGCCGACACTGCGGCATAGGCTGGCTTGGACACGTCTCGTATCCGTTTAAAAAAAACGGGTGCGTGTCGTGACACATGGCCCAGGGTGGGCTTATGGGCAGCTCGTGTGGGCTGGCTTCACTTTTCTTTTTTTTTTCTATTTCTTATTTACATATATATATCTATAAATATCTAAGTACATGTATACATATATATATATATATATATATATATATATATATATATATACAAAAAAAATGTATACATATATATATATATATATATATATATATATATATATATATATATATATATATATATATATATATATATATATATATATATATGCACATCGAGTCGTGGTGTACTGGTAACACCACTGTGCACCGGGGGTGAGGGTCGGGTTCGAGCCCTCCCTCCCACGGAGGTGGCTGGGTGGCGGTGGCCACGGCCTCCGGACCAAGGTCGGGTGGAGTCGTCCACCGGCTTTGGTTTTTTTTAAAAATATATATATATATATATATATATATTTTATATATATATATATATATATATTTTAATATATATATATATATATATATATATATATATATATATATATATATATATACACATATACATTTTTTTTTTTTTTTTATATACACATATACATATATATACATATATATATATATATATATATATATATATATATATATATATGTATATATATATATATATATATATATATATATGTATATATATACATATATATACATATATATATATATATATATATATATATATATATTTAAACAGCAATTTATTGAAATAAAAGTAGTGGCTCAAAAGAGCTTTACAGGTACCATAGGCGAAAAAGCACAAAAGGCCTTGGTAAATGAGGTAGGAAACACTAATCTAAGTAGAAAACACAAAGTAGTGACTGGTGTTCAAAATTTCGAAAACCCGAAATTTTGAAAAGTTGAAAAACGAACAGTTCGTGGGCGGTCAGCCCAGTGGTCACGCGTCCCGAGAACATTGGGGGTGGAAGGGTGTGGGGCCCAAGGGAGGTGGGTGGGCGCAGGGCCCTAGGGGTGGGGTTTGTTTTGTTTTTTTTTTTGTTTTTTTTGTTTTTTTCTCTTTTTCTTTCTTTCTTCCTTTCTTCCTTTTTTTTTACGGGGAAAGGAAAAAACGAAATTCGAAACGAATTTCAAAAATCGAAGGGCACTCCAGTCGCGGGGCACTAGCCCCGAGGGCGGGAAGACAGGTGCACTGCCCGAGGCAGGACCGCATCCCAGTGACGCGCACTGCACGAGGTGGGCGCGCCGCCCGAGGGTGGCGCTCAGCCCGGGGAAGGGGGTGGTGCCCGGGCGGCTCCCGGGGGCGGGGGCGTCGGCGGGAGGGCTGAGCGGGGGGCCAGCGCCGGAGGGGGGCGCCGTCGCGGAGGAGGAGGCTCAGCCGAGAAGGAGGGGGGTGGGGAGCGATCTCCGGGGGGAGGGGCGGAGGACCCTTGAACGGTCGGAAGTGGAGGGGGAGAGGAGCGCCGGGAGGGGCAGGGGAGAGAGAAGGGGGGGAGGGCGAGATGGCCGCCGAGAGGAAGGGGGAAGGCTCGGCTGCCTGCAGGAGGACGGGTTACCACCGGCGAGGATCCTCCTGCAGGAGCCGGAGAGATCTCCTGGGACCGCCTGCTGGGGGGGAGCTGGGAGGGACCGACGACGCCGCGGGGGGAAGCTAAACAGCTGCGGCGGCTTCGAAGCCACCACGGCCCACGAAGGAGGCACGCTGGGGGAGGGCGTCGCCGAGGGAGGAGGGGCGAGCGTCGGTGGCTGAGGGAACCAGGCCGACGCCGGGGGGGGGAGCCAGGCTGGGGCTCGCCGAGGGCCACCTAGCCGGAGCCGAGTGGGGAGGAGAGGGCGCGCAAGAGGGCGCAGGCGCCGACGCCCACGCGGGGGAGCCATGGACGCCGGAGGGAAGGCCGGCGACGCCGGGGGAACAGCTCCGGAGCCGGAGAGCGGAGGGAGCGCCGGCTGCGGCCACTTGAGAGAGAGAAACGCGGGGGGGAGCGGTCGAGACCACCGCGGGGCGAGGGGCGGCGAGGGAAGCGGCTAGGGGAGGAGCCGGCCACGACAAAGGAGCCGCTAGAGGAGGCGCCGGGGAGGGAGGCTTAGGGCCGAGGGAGGGCGGCAGCACGCCGGCAGGGGCAAACGGCGCCGGAGGGGGGCCGGACGCCCGACGCCGCGGTCGGCGGCACCTCCGGGGACGGCGTCGAGGAGGACTACTCCGAGGAGGAAAGCCTCCGAGGACTTCAACGCCGGTGGACGGGTGGCTGAGGGGTGGAGAAGGGGATGGGGGAGGCCGGACAGTGGGAAACCGCCCGGCCAGGGGAACCCCGGCCAGCCGTGGAGGCCGGCGGGTGGAGACAAGGGTTGGGGGTGGCTGCTGAGGGGGATGAAGATCCCCGGACCCGCGGCCAGGCCAAGGGGGCCGACCGGCCACCAGAGCCACCCGGCCACCGGCGGGCAGAATGGGGCGGCGACGATCAGAGGAGGGTTCCCCTTCCCATGGGTTCTCCTTCCCATTTCCCTATATATATATATATACACACACACACACACACACACACACACACACACACACACACAATTATATATATTTATATATACATACAAATACACACATATATAATATTTATTTATACATACATTCACATTCACACATATACATATATATATTTATATAAAAACACAAACACACATATATTTATTCTTTTGATAAAGAATAAATTAATAATAACTAATAATAATAAATAGTTTATTCTCAATAACCACAATAATAATATTATTAATAATAATACTTCCACTAGTAATTAAAATAATTTAATAGTAGCTCCTGGATGGGCATATCATATACTCCCATTACTGGGCCCCAAAAAATCGTATAAATATACTAAAACGCTATTTAATATTAATAATACCTATAATTTACATATAATAAATATTTAGGACATAATTGTCAATTCCTAAATATATACAAAATCTTTGCATTTACCAAACATGTCTACAAGGTCGTATTTGGTCCCACTACATGACTACATGGGCTTAGATTTGACTTGGGTCCAATCTGGACAGGTTCGGTAAAACCGGGTTCCCGAAAACTCAATAATATAATTAAATAATAAATAAAATCTTCGGTAGGGTTAAGTCGCAACTTGGCCTGGTTTTCCTAGTTAGGACGTCACTATGGCTCGGTCTTCCCTGGCATGGCTAATACACTAGTCAAGGCACGCCACTGCACTATCCGTGCCATGATTCCTAGGCGTCTGGTACTCTAACTCCTAACCATGGATAAAGTCATCTATCGTAATAATTAATTAAAATAATTAATTATAAATTTTAAAATCACCATTTAAATCAAATGAATAATAATAAAAATATTTCAAAAAAATTTCGGGAAGGGGAGCTACAAATCTACCCACCTTAAAATAATTTCGTCCTCGAAATTCTAATTCATAACTAGTCCTTATAAATCAAAGTCTACTATTACCTTAATCTCATCAAATTTAATTCCTCAAAAATATTTTATGGCCTTCTCTAGTCATTTGGTATTTACGAAATTTCGAGGGCTTCTACCCACCTTTGGTCATACTACTCCTCAAAATATGGTCACTAAAATCTTGTAATATCCAACTAGTTGCTAACATCACTATCCATAGATATCTAGGGCATATGGCATCTATAATCCCTCAAATCTATAAACAACCAATTATTCAATAGTCAAGCAATATTATACTATAATTTAAGAATTTCTGGTAAATCCTAGACGGCACGATCATTAGTTACCCCGAAATACGAAAGGACGAGAATCAATGGTATGAAAAACAAAAAGTATAATCGAGAGCAAATATGGAGTTTTCAAGGACGTAGAGAACTTCTAAGAGAATTTTCAAGGCAGTGTGGATTCAGATTTCTAAAGGTTTAGTCAGATGCGCAGGCTCGTATCAGTACAGTTACGTAACCGATACGATATGCTCTGACCTGCATGGGCCACCAAAAAACTTGTCACGACCCGTACCCGCTTTTCGGACGCGAGCTCGTGAGCAAGCCAGCTACTTATCGAGCGGACTCCCGCCCGACTCGAGTGCGTATAAGCTGTCCAGAGTAGGGTATCATGTCTAATCTAAACTATATCTCAATCTACAAAAATATATAAGACATGAATAAACAAGTATGGGTCATGGTCTGCAGCCCATTAGCATATTGTTCGATTAGACTCCAAGAATGATATGAGTCTATAAATAAGCAGAGTATATCATGGTACTGAATATAAAGCACGAGAAGATAATAAAGAAATATCACAAGCAAATACCTGTATCATACATCGCAATCCTCTACCATCCTGCTATGCTAACTAACTCCATGTAATCGCTAAACCTGAAGAGATCATCAGGTCCTCAGAGGACTAGCAAGATACATAATATACAAGCCAACATGTAACAGTACAAATATACAAGGAAGTAAGGAACAATCAAGGATATCCAATGAGACAAAATGAACTAAGACACAAGATCTAAACACAATGATCCTAAGACACTGGCATGCCATACTAGAAATGGCTAATAGGTCAAAGCTATAGACTGCAGTCAAGGCAAGTACTCACAATCTATAGTGTCTCAATCGCAGTCAAGGCAAGTACTCACAACCAAGATAGTAGCCAATCCTAGTATAAAAATCCTATAGACCGTAGTCAAGGTAAGTACTCACAATCTATAGAATGTCAAAGTCAAGTCCTACTCAAGTCATGTCAAGTCAAGTCAAGTTATAATCTGTCACGACCCGCACCCTAGAGTAAGGGCATGAGAAGTGGGTACGTCCAGCCTACGTCGCAGTGTCGGCGGTAGAACGCTGTCCTAGGTCACAACATCTAATAATATAAAGCTTAAACAGTTTATACTCCCCGAATGGGGGTGACATAGCAGAAAGTAAATCAATCACAACTAAGGCAGATGATTAGATAGCAGATAGATAGATAGTTAAAACTGCTGAAATGAAAGGAACATCCCAAGTACAATAGAGAGTCTAAGTGTCTAAGATAAATACATAATCCCAGATCCCAGGTATCAATATGTACAATCATCCAGAGAGTAAAGTAAATGAAACACATCCTAGTCTTAGTGGGGCCTGCTGCTGGTCCAGGTCCAATATCTCATCTAAGGTAGCCCGTAATTGGTATCCACACCAGCTTCCTCCTCGTCCTCTGTAATATTTTTAACAGGTCCAGTCAGGACTGGAGCGAGCACAGTACATCTCAACAGATCATAGCAGGTTAGAAAATATAATCATGCAGTAAAGTAAGATACAAGATCTGAAAGAAATATAGTATGTAAGCAGAGAAAGAGAACTGTAATAGAAATATCTACTATAAGTAGAGAGCTAACAGTGGCTAGTGAGTCAGAGTACAATATAAACATGTGATTGGCATAGGAGATTCTGGGAACTATACTATAGAGTGATTCTGGGAACTACACTACTTGGATATTATTCACATGTTTACTTCTACTCCCCCGTACCCCCAATCAATACACAAGGATCCAGCCAGGTTATGTTATGATTCCATGTAAAGGCCCACAAGGGGTGATACATGGATAGCCCATAAATGGGTGATTCTGGGAATGCCCATAATGGGGTGATTCTGGAAAGACTCTGTGATCATAAGAGTACATGTCACAAGTGATCGAAGAATCGTGAAGCATAGTGATACACCATGTAAGTGAAACGCACAGAACATGTAGTATACGATGCTCCCTGAGGGGATAACATCTCAAAAATTGATCCATGTAGTACTAATCTGTGTTACCAACGTGACAGCATCAAGTAAAGTAATCTAAAGCAGGAAAATAATTCTAAGCAGGATATGAAATGATCAGAGAATGTACTCGCTTGGTATCTGAGTGTCCAACTGAAAAATACTGTCCGAGGAGTGGTGTCTGGCTCCTATTTAGAACAGCACAAGTCACAAAAAGTCCAGAATGGTAAAGTGAAGCACTACTATGCATTCTACATGAATCTAGGTCAAACTAGGCCAAAGTCAACTCTTGGTCAACTCTGGTCAACCCTAGAAGTCAAACTAGGTCAACTATGGTCAAACTAGGTCAAACAAGTCCATACTAGGTCAAACTAGTCTACACTAGTCTAGCAAGTCTATTCTAGATCTAACAAAGCTGTACAAGCTCAATCTAGGCTCATTAGCCAAACAGACTCACATACAGGCCATAGACTATAGCATGCCTATAGGCCATCACTAACACATTCACAAGTCAAATCTAAATCTAAAACCTAACACTCTTGATATATATATTGTAATCCAGCCATAACCCACATATATATGTAATACATATATATGGTTCACACACAAGTTATATGTATATGATACTTATATATATAAACTAACATAGCCTATAAACCCATTACAAAAAGCTATATTAGATACCTATATGATACACAAACCATATTATATCACATATACACATATCACATTATATGTATATATACTACATTATATATATACATTACATTATATGTATATACAATAGGATATATAGAGAGGGGAAAAAACTCAAGTGTTCATGTGTATGTGTGTGTGTGTGTGGTGTCTACATGTGTGTGTGGATGTGTACATGAGTGTTTGTGTGCAGAAAAAATTACAGAACAATGAAATGATAAGGAGGAAAGTGTGTGTGTGTCCCTTGTGTCAACCATAGATGTCAAACCAAGTGACAGAAAAAAAATGGGAGTTGTGAGAGTGTTTTGTGGTTGAGAGAGGTGAGGAAATATGAGGACAGTACACAGAAAACTGTGAGAGTGAGCCCCAATCCAAACACCATATCTCAGGTATCATGAACCCAGATTTCTAACACCAAAATAAACTCAGATTTTGAGTTCTACTAACAACAATGAAATCTCAGATTTTGTTCTAAAAGAAAGGAAGAGGGACATCACAGTTCAGATTTAACTCCTACAGTGAAAAGAAGGAAAATAACTCATGAACCTCCCCCCATAATCTCAGGTTCACAAACTATCATTCTCAGATTTTAGGTTCAAATATAACAGTGAACTCAAGTTCAGTTATTTAGAACTATTAAAAGAAAATAGTCCACACATATTTCAATCCCCATTTTCGAAATCAAAATACAACCAAACATCCCTAAATTTCACACACAAGTAGTTCATGCATAGACACAACATAATAAGGTCTAAAAACATGTAATTTACAGCATTAAATTAGTTAAAAGATTGCCCAAAAACCACTTTGAAAAATTGGAAAATAAACAGTGAAGAACACTGTTTCAGAAAATTAGGAAATCGAGAATTGAATACGAATTTCAATTAAAACACCCATTTAAAGGTTGGTAAAGTACAACCACATTACATACATGTTGTGTGATGAGTTTGTGTCCACCAAAGTGGACACAAACGTGTCCAATCCAAATTAAAACCCAAACGGGTAAACTGGACACAGAAACTAGACCGTCTCGTGCGGGTGTGCACGCGTGTCGTGCACCCGACACAGGCCAACCCAAGCCTCATGCTCGTGTCAGTGGGTACACCTAGGGTAGGCCTAGGTGTGTGTCATCCTGAATCGTGTCAGTGCGTGTCGTATCCAGAGATTCGAAACCGTATCAGTGGCTAATAACAGCCTGCGCACGGGACAGTGCAATCCCCGTGTGCGATCGATTTCTCACCAACCAGTGCACGAAGTCCCATGAAATTTGGGGAGCATGGTGTCAGGGGGTGCCCCTAAGCTTCCATAAAATTTTGTGTCAGGGCAAGCCGTGTCGTGTCCTGTAGGGACCCCGATGAGCAGGGGATCCTCCAGGCCGCGCACGAGCGTGTGCAGCATGGTGCACGCGTGTCCAAAATGACACGACACGTGCACGAATCCATCCCAGTAAATCAAAATCGTGTAAGCGACATCAAAACACAATTTTCCATTCAAAAATTATTTTGAAAATAATACAAAAGTTCTACTGTGGCATTTCCACAAACACATAAAGCTAGGCACTGATACGTGTCCAGTTTGGACACGAAAGGACAATCAAATCGAGGGAATCGTGGTGTAGGACTAGATGACTCTATCAAGGAATACATATAAAACTAATACAGTGTAACAGATAGAAATAGCATAACAGAAAGGAACGAGAATGTGCAAGCAACTAGAAACATGTAAAGTAAAATTATAACAGGATGAGTGTACTAGACATGGAATAAAGCAATCACAAATGTAAGGAAAAGAACAATAGTAAGATAATGAATATACATATAAATTGTATTGTACAAGTTGGCAAGGTATACTTGTCTGGTGGTAGCACGAAGAACCAATAAGATACCGTCAACTGGTAAGCCAAATAAGTCCAAAATCTACAACTGTCTCCGAAATCTGAAACAGACATAGTCAACATTCTCAGAATAGTCAAATTAGCTAGGATTGCCTGTCCTTAAGTCTAATTCTGGATACAGGGGCAAAACGGTAATTTTGGGCAAAACGATATCCGCCGTTAGATCCGCTTTGCACCAAAAAGCGTACCAGAGTCAATGGTCTCTAAAGTCGTCAAACTATATGTCAACAGGTCCGGTTTTCTGATACGAACCCAACCGTATGTCCAAAGTTAGATTTCGATGGGCCGTGTACAAAATCGCCTGTTGAGTCGGACCGTGGGGCCCGCAAAACGGTGATCCGATCAACTGTCTCAGAATCTGACCAAACTTGGCATACAGAACCAAAAAAATGATACGGTCTTGTTGACGCAAGTTTTGTCTCGATCTGACGAGCGTACACAATGTAATTGGGAAGTTTGTACAGAGGCCGATACGATAAATTTTGACGGATACACATCAAATTCGTCGCTCACACGCGACCAATTTGAATTCCGTCAAAGCCCACACGACCACGAAGCCGTTACGTACATTTCGATACTTTCGGTTCGCGACCATGTCGCCCGGATTGGCGGGACGCACGTCGTGTGGATGAATTTTCTAGTTTTTTAAAAATTATTTTTCGTATTTTTCTCAATTTTTGAGTTAATTTATCCTTGCATCTACTGAATAATAAAATAATCTAAAAATAGAGTTTGAAAGCTGGTTAGGTTGTCTAAAAGACTCTTTAAATAGATTTCTAAATTTCTTGACAGATCGATCAGGAATCGCCTTCAAACAGGAGCGTATGAAATCCTATTTCTGTCAATGCGGCAGTAGGTTTTAGGTCGACATCGTGTCGATTTATCGGCCATCATAAAGCATATAAATTCGATCTACTTGAAAGGATATAATCTTGTATGGGTTGTGCTCATACCCGAATTTGTAGGTCGGCGAACGATTAATCGCACGCTGTAAAAACTCCACGCCAAGTGGCCTCATTGGGCTGCTGCTGCAGATTGCTCCCCTGTTTTGGGGGTGCTCGACCGCGCGTCTGCCGGCCGACGGTGGCCCAGGACGGCGCGCGCGCGCGTGGGGGTGCGCCCAGTGTTAGCGAGGGTCATGGGGGTGGCGAAAGTTTAGGGTTTGGGTTTTTGTGTATTCCATCCTCTCTTCCTCGCCGCTCTCTCTCTATATATACAAACTTATCTATAAGCATTGTTGTGTACAGGGGACTTGGGGTCAGGCAACCTACAACTTGGCTGGGCCTTGCTTGCTGTGCAGAGGAGGAATGGGTTTGCAGATTGGGCCTGTTGGGCATGGCCCAGGGTGGGCTTATGGGCAGCTCGTGTGGGCTGGCTTCACTTTTCTTTTTTCTTTTTCTATTTCTTATTTACATATATATCTATAAATATCTAAGTACATGTATACATATATATATATATATATATATATATATATATATTATATATATATATATATATATATATATATATATATATATATATATATATATATATATATATATTATATAAAAAAAAATATATAGATAAATATATATAAAAATATATAAATATATATATATATATATATATATATATATATATATATATATATATATATATATATATATATATATTATATATATATATTATATATATATATATTTTTATATATATTTTATATATATATATATATATATATATATATATATATATATATATATATATATATATATATATATATATATATATATATATATATATATATATATATATATATATGTATATACACACACACCTTATATATATCTATATATTCACATATACACATACACACACACACACACACACACACACACACACACACACACACACACACACATACACTATTATATATATATATTTATATATACATACAAATACACACATATATAATATTTATTTATACATACATTCACATTCACACATATACATATATATATTTATATAAAAACACAAACACACATATATTTATTCTTTTGATAAAGAATAAATTAATAATAACTAATAATAATAAATAGTTTATTCTCAATGACCACAATAATAATATTTTAATAATAATACTTTCGCTAGTAATTAAAATAATTTAATAGTGGCTCCTGGATGGACATATCATATACTCCCATTACTGGGCCCCAGAAAATCGTATAAATATTCTAAAACGATATTTAATATTAATAATACCTATAATTTACATATAATAAATATTTAGAAAATAATTGTCAATTCCTAAAATATATACAAAATCTTTGCATTTACCAAACATGTCTACAAGGTCGTATTTGGTCCCACTACATGACTACATGGGCTTGGATTTGACTTGGGTCCAATCTGGACAGGTTCGGTACAACCGGGTTCCCGAAAACTTAATAATATAATTAAATAATAAATAAAATCTTCGGTTGGGTTAAGTCGTAACTTGGCCTGGTTTTCCTAGTTAGGACGTCACTATGGCTCGGTCTTCCCTGGCATGACTAATACACTAGTCAAGGCACGCCACTGCACTATCCGTGCCATGATTCCTAGGCGTCTGGTACTCTAACTCCTAACCATGGCTAAAGTCATCTACCATAATAATTAATTAAAATAATTAATTATAAATTTTAAAATCACCATTTAAATCAAATAAATAATAATAAAAATATTTCAAAAATTTTTTGGGATGGGGAGCTACAGTTCTGCCTTCACTTGTTGATATATCAAGCAACGGGAAACGAATCTAGCTATCTCCCTCTTCATCCCGTTCCACCAGAAGTGCTGCTTGATATCTTGGTACATCTTGGTCCCTCCAGGGTGTATAGAATACTGAGAACTGTGGGCTTCTGCCATAACCTCCTGTCTGATATCTCAACTAGGCACACATAGACGTGATCTAAACCTAAGTGTACCATCTTCATGGATTTGCATCTCCTTTCTGATTCCTGACTCACATTCTGTCCTGAGCTTCTGAATCCTTGGGTCCTGTGCCTGAGCTGCCTTGATCCTGTCTACTAACTCAGATTGAACTTGTAGACTTGCCAGAATTCTCATATCACTAGGAAGTACAACTTTGATGCCCATCTCCTGAAGGTCTTCTAAGATATGCTTCTGTGTTGTCAACATAAATGCGCCGCCTCTCCTGCTGAGAGCGTCTGCTACCACATTAGCCTTGCCTGGATGATACTGAAGCTCCACGTCATAATCCTTGATCAATTCCAACCATCTTCTCTGCCTCATGTTCAATTCCTTCTGAGTAAAGATGTACTTCAGACTTTTATGGTCTGTGTACATGTCCACTCGATCACCATATAAGTAATGCCTCCATAGCTTCAAAGCGAATACTACTGCCGCCAACTCCAACTCATGAGTTGGATAATTCTTCTCGTGGTCCCTAAGTTGTCTAGATGCATATGCTATCACCTTTCTATGCTGCATGAGGATGCACCCAAGTCCTTTACCTGACACATCACAATATACTGTAAAACCTCCGGGTCCAACTGGCAATGTAAGAATAGGCGCTGATATCAACTTCTGCTTCAAAGTCTCAAATAATGTCTGGCATTCTATCGATCAGACGAATGGCACGTCCTTCCGTGTCAAGCGGGTCATGGGTGCTGAAAGTCTTGCAAAGTCGGATACGAACCTTCTGTAATATCCTGCCAATTCTAAGAAACTCTGCACATCTGCTATGGTCTTGGGTACTGGCCAACTCTCTACTGCTTCTACCTTCTTGGGATCCACTGCGACTCCAGCTCCTGATATGATATGCCCCAAAAATGAAATATGATCCGTCCAAAACTCACACTTGCTGAGCTTGGTATATAACTGGTTCTCTCTCAGAACCTGCAACACTTTCCTGAGGTGATCTTCATGCTCCTCCTCACTCGCTGAATATACGAGAATGTCGTCGAGGAACACAACGACAAATTGGTCTAAGTATGGAATAAAGATGCGGTTCATCAAATCTATGAATATTGCTGGAGCATTGGTGAAACCAAATAGCATTACTAAGAATTCATAATGTCCATACTTCGACCTGAACGCTGTCTTGGAAATATCCTCCTTTCGAACCCTCACTTGATGATACCCCGAACGAAGATCTATCTTGGAGAAAACTCTAGCTCTGCTCAACTGATCAAACCAGTCGTCGATCCTGGGTAGTGGGTACTTGTTCTTTACTATTGCCGTGTTAAGCTTTCTGTAGTCAATATACAATCTGGATGACCCATCCTTCTTCTCCACAAGTACCACTGGTGCTGCCCATGGTGATATGCTAGCTTGGATGAACTTCTTCTTCTTCAGTTCCTCTATGCGCTGATATACCTTGGCCTGCTCTGAATCCGCCATCCTGTAAACTCGATCTGATATCGGGTTAGTTCCAGGTACCAATTTTATGCTGAACTCAATATCTCTAACCGGTGGTAGACCGAAAAGTTCTTCAGGAAATACGTCTAGAAACTTTTCAACTACCTTCGGAACTGGAACTTCCTCCATTGCCGTTACTACTCCCTGCTCTTATTGAGTTGCCACTGATCTGACTAAGGTGAACAGCTTCATGCCTGGAATATCAAAAGATACACTCCCTCTACGATAATCTATTGTCGTATGACTGTCTTTCAGCCAGTCCATGCCTAAGATGACGTTGAAATTTCCAACAGGAAATTCTACCAACCGGGTGGGTAAGGAATGCCCGCAAACTATAACGCTACATGCGAGAATAACTCTACTAACTCCTACGAGCCCATTATCAATGAGTATATTCAACCTCCCTGGCAATGCCTCGAACTCTATTCCTAGCCGTGTCACAAATTGTGCAGATATAAATGAGTGTGATGCTCCCGAATCAAATAATGCTATAGTGGGATATGAGGCGATGAGAATGTTACCTGCCACAACATCTTCCGATGCCAATGCCTCTTCTAAGGACAGAGTAAATGCCTGCCCTCGATCTCCTTGTTGGTTCCCATGCTTCGGCCTAGCCTAGTGCTGCTGTTGGCCCCTGCCTTGGTGATGTTGGGGTGGTCTATGTTGTTGCTCCATCGGCGGTCCCTGCTGTCGAAACATCTGATCCTGTGCCATGAACGGGCGCTGTGCCAACGGTCTCACTGCCACCGTTGGTCCTCGATACTGGCCTGCCCCTGGTGCTGGCAGAGCAGAAAATTGCTGTACTGGTCCTCCTGACCATGAATTCATGGGACAAGTGGTAACCCGATGATCTGGACTTCTACATATTAAACACTGCACGTTCAATATTCGACACACATCTCTAGTGTGCCCTACCTTCCCACAATAAGTGCAGCCCGCTGGGGGTTGCTGGTTCTTCTTCTGATGCTGTTGCTGCTGCCTTGGTGGTGGTGGTGGCCCTCGCATTGCCACATCGTGAATGCGAATGCCAAGAGACGGTGATATTGTTCGGGGCGCTACTCCCGCTCCTCCTTCAATATGACTGTGGGATAGCTTCTGACCTCCAGTCCTTACCGTGATCCTCTGAATGGTGATCTCATGCCTCCGGGTTGCCGTCAACACTTCATCGAAAGTCTGGTAGTTGTGCCCCTCTATCAATTGCAAGAGCTCAAGATGAAACCCTTGCTGAAATATCATAGCCCTCTGGCTCTCTGTTGCTACCATCTCTGGGGCGAACCTACTCAATCTGCAGAACTCTGCTGCATAAGCATCTACTGTCTTGCCAGCCTGCTTGAGGCTGATAAACTTCTGTTGTAGCTCAAACTGCGCCACAACTCCATAGTACTTCGTCTTGAATCTTGCAGAAAAATCGTCCCAAGCAACATGACGTCTGATGCCTGCTTCCTCTGATTCCCACCAATCACGTGCGAGATCCTGAAGTAACAACTTTACTTGATCCACACGTTCTTCTGCCGGTACCTTAGCCACCGTCAAAATAGTCTCAATATCCTTAAGCCATGCATCTGCTGAGATGGCATCTTTCGTGCCCTCGAAACGACGGGGGTTGAACTTGCAAATTTTGGTTGATGCTCCTGAATCTGGCCTCGGCCCTCTCTCCAAAGCCGTCTGCAACCCTTGGTTGAGTAGTACGTTCTGCTCCTGCAACTGAGTGTGCATGCATTGCTGGGCTAATATCTGATGTTGCTGAGCAGCCATCATCCCTCTCATGATCTCCAGAAGGGCCGGTGTGTCCACTTCCACAGGGGTAGGTGGAACTATTGGCGGCGTTGGAACCTCCGGATACTGCGGCCCAGCTGCTGGTTCCACTATCACTTCTTCTTGGATAGTCTCTTAGGGTAGTACTGGCCCTTATTGCTGACCAACCTGGTCAGGTTGCCCATGCTGCACTTGTTGTTGCTGTCTAGTCCTGACAGATGCGGACGAAGTGCCCCTAAGGAAAGGGACAAGAGAGCAATCAAACGACCGGACATGAAGGATCAATGAAGTCGAAGGATATCGGAATGTCAAGCTAGAGTCGAGAGTAACAAATCATGAGATCAAGGGGGAAACATGTATGATTGAGACATCCTATAAATCAAAACACCCCACAAGTCTAAAATCAGACCTGTATAGGCCACCACTAAAATCTTGTCACGCCCCAGAACCAGAATACTGGAGATCGGAGGATGACTCAGCCAGCTACGTATTACGGGTAGAGGAATACCGTATAATACGATCGATGCTGTCTAAAAGACAAGGGGGTGCATACTACATGAAAGTCTCACTATGGCCACTTTGCATCTATTGTCTCAATCATTCAAACAAGAAACAGTAATAGAGAACATGTAAGATAAAGCAGTAAGGCGTCCCAGACGCTTAGTCAAAATGTTCTTGATATCTGGCTTTACAAAACATAGCCAGATGATGTAGCAAAGTATACACAATTGTCATCAGCTGCAGTCTGACTTAGTTACAATTATACAAAAGTAACTACAAGACAATCCGACTAACATGTCGGTGCCAAATGGCAAAGTATAAGGTAAGTATCAAAACGAGCGAGAAAGTAAGGGACCCACTCGAATCCTCCTGCGATCATCCCTCTAGTATTGACCATCTTGGAGGCAGAAGTAAGCTGGGTCCTCGGGGACCGGCTCTAAATCTGGCCATGCAAAACCAGAGAGGTTAGACCTCTAATAGCAAGTACCGCAAGGAAGCACGATATGAGGAATTAAAACCAGTAATAAGAGAATATGATATATAGACATCTGCTTGCTACTAGGATTCACATAACATCACGACACTTCGAACCAACTTCCCAACCAAACAAGGATAGAAGTTGACCCCTCATTTCCTGATACTCTGATCATCTCAGTAGTCAGCATAGTAGGTACGGTACACGAACAAATCAATTTAAACGACCATGCAACTATTACGGCTTGCTACTGTGAGTTCCAAGTTATCTTGGAATTATGCAATAAGGATTCCTCAATTCTTACTATGAGCAAGCAAGGCTAGTCTACCCAATCAATCAATTATGCCAATCATGAATTAGACGAGTTCCAGCGGGACGCCCGTCATCAATATACAATAAATAATATAAGCAGATACCGCTTCCTGCCCGTGTGGCAGATTTGCAGTATCTGTGGGAACCAGCCGGCCTGTCGGGTACTAATGGTCCCAAAGAGGGCTGTCATGTAAGAACTTGAGAATCCATTCTCCCCATGCAATCATTATTTTTTTTAACTTAGTAGCCTCTATGTTAAGTGAAATCCTATGCCGTGGATCATGGTCATTCAGAATTAGTACTTTCGTACGGGGTACGGTATGCACAACTCTACAACGATACCCGTGCGGTTAGGTTGTAGGTCTTACATAGCGTAATGCAACAATCAAACTAACCACAGAATAATTATGCCTTGACCATAAAGTCCACATGCTGCTTTTGTAGGAAATAAATAAATTGAAGCCTGCACGTGCCTGTATGCCAATATTCGGGATCAGCCAGTCGATTACAATAGTTCATAGTTAATATGAACGTGTCTCATTCATTCAATTCAATAAGACGACTAGCCAGTCTCTTAGTTCCAACTAGGAACGCATGATCAATTATTAATAACAATCAATGTTAATTAATGCCAAGATTACAATCAATGTTAATTAATGTCAACTCGGGACATAATCAGCCAAAAGGGATTATGGGCTAGAATTTATGCGGTCGAAAAATTATTGGTTCATGGGGCTGATTAAAACATGCATATGCGGCTAAGAAATAACAAGTATATGCGGCTGGAGATAGGGGCCCTATGCGGCTCGGGTCTCGAACTCATGCGGCTGGGATTCGAGTCTCATGCGGCTGAGAATGACAAGTCACATGCGGCTCAGAATTAACAAAGCCTTATGCGGCTGAGAAAATCATGTTCTCATGCGGCTAATGAGCTTCATGCGACTGGAAATTACATGCAGCCATGCGGCTGAGAAACATCAGGTCTATGTGGCTGAAGGAACTTATCCTTATGCGGCTGGGAATGACTGAATGCATATGCAGCTGCGAATCACCAAGCCTATGCGGCTGAGAACTAATAAGCGCTTATGCGGCTGGAAATAAGTCAATGCCACGTGGCCAGGACTCCCTGCGGCCAGCACTTCATGCGGTCAGAACTCCATGCGGCCAGCACTTCATGCGGCCAGTATACTTTATGCGGCCAACACTGTTCTTCTTCTCCTATTTCCGAGAACAGAACCATGGAAGCCATTGTTTCCAAGCTCTCTAAATCCTTCATTTCAAGCCTAACTCTGGACTTTCATAGGTCAAAATAGGGTAGAACAAAATTCTCTACAATATAGAACCATCAAAACTTGAAAGATAACAAAGTTACTAGATCAAAATCCAAGAAATCCGAATATACAAACAAGTTCAGATCTACACAAAATGAGCCATGGAAATTGTAAATACTAAATACAAAAGAGACTTAAGATCAAGTAAGGAAGATGATGGAACAATATTACTGGGGTTCCATCATGAAGCAAGTTGGCACTTGCCTATGCGGCTGGGTAGGTGGCGAGAGTTATGGAGGATAAAGAAGAAGAGTAATGGAGAAGGAGTAAATGAAGAGAGAGAAGGGTTTTGGGGTTTTAAATGAAGAGGGGTGGTAGGTGGGTTCATGTTGAACCACCCAAGGCTGGGAAATAAACCAACTCAGGCCGAACCCAAAAACAAGGTAAAAGCAGAAAGTAAAATACAGAAAAATAGTTAGCATAAAATTAAAGGAATTTAAATACAGAACAATACATGATAAATATTAAATAAATACATTTAAGCAGTACACGTATTAAAATACGTATTCTGGAAACGGAAAGTGACAGAATAAGATAGTATGATCAGCATTGTTGATATCCCATCCCAATCATTGCTCTCTTGAACCTGTCAAACTATGCTCGAGGAGACTGCTTCAGTTCTTAGAGGGACTTCTTCAGTCTGCAGACCTTACCTTCTGTCTGATTGGTGCCGAATCCTGGTGGTATCTCCATGTACACCTCCTCCACTAGATCTCCATGAAGAAATGCATTCTTTACATCCAGTTGGTGTAGCTTCCATCCTTCATTGGCTGCCAGAGAGATCAAGGTCCTGATTGTGCTCATCTTTGCCATTGGTGCAAAGGTCTCGTCATAGTCAATGTCGTACGTCTGACTGTATCCTTTTGCCACCAGTCAAGCTTTGTAGCACTCAACCTGTCCATTTGGGTTCTGCTTCACCGTGAAAACCTATTTGCATCCGACTGCTCTCTTCCCTTCTGGCAGTCTCACCAGCTCCCAAGTGTGGTTCTTCTCAAGAGCTCCCAACTCCTCGTGTATCGTCGCTTTCTACTTTCGATCATTCTTGGCAACCAGCCAATTGTTAGGTACAGTAATACTATCCAAAGATGCTATAAATGTTCCATGAGAAGAAGATATACTGTCATAAGAAACAAACTTAGCAAGATCCCAACCATATCTATCCGGAGGATTTCCCGTATTACTGCGAGTAGTCCTTCGTGTAGATAGTGGTGTGGAAGATGTAGAAGGAATGATATCACCTGAGAAGAATGGTGGTGTAGGTGAGGAGGATGGCGGTGTAGGTGTCTCAGGAGTTGGGACAGACGCATGCAGGGGACTTAGCACTGACACTGTAGGTACTGGTCCTGCAGTTTGCTTCTCTC
The DNA here is from genome assembly GCA_029216955.1 of Iris pallida. Taxonomy (NCBI): domain Eukaryota; kingdom Viridiplantae; phylum Streptophyta; class Magnoliopsida; order Asparagales; family Iridaceae; genus Iris; species Iris pallida. Next base: position 6,191,867 of record JANAVB010036820.1, on the reverse strand, counting down.
TTCTGCTATAGGTAAGTAACTCCCCCTAAGCCGTAGGCCTAACACTTCTTATCTCCTTTCCCTTTTCTGCTTCACCTTCATGTTCTTCCTCAACCGTGCCTCTGTGCCAAACTTCTAAATCGGTTACCACCAAGTTCTCCATCTCCCCCTCTCGCCTTATACTGGTAGTATTAGGCGTGTTGTGTGAAGTTCCCTCCTGGCGGTAATATGGCTCATGCTTCCGGAAGTGGACATTCATACTAACAAACTTTTTCTTCTCTATTGGACTCCAGCACACATACACTTTTTGAGTTATTGAGTAGCCCACAAAGATGCACTTGACCGCTCTAGGGTCAAGTTTTCCAACTGATTGTCTGTTGTCTTTCACAAAACACACATCCGAACACCTTTAGTGGAAGTATCCCACTATTATTGCCTCGCAATACTTCACATGGGGACTTCCATCCCAGGATTTTTGAAGGCATCCTGTTGATAAGTTGAGCTGGTGTTAACACTGCATGTCCCCATAGATTTTGTAGGACATTTATGTCGATCATCATACTTCTTGCGGTCTCCAGAAGGTGTCAGTTCTTCCTTTCTGCTACTCCATTTTGTGCTGGTGTGTATGCACAAGTGGTCTGATGTTGTATTTCGTGTGCTGACAAGTACTCTACAAGCGTCTTGTTAGTATACTTCGTTCTATTGTCAGACCTCAATACCTTCACCACTGCATTGTACTGAGTCTGGACATGCTTATAAAAATCTCAAAAATAGCCGGCAGATACATCACTCTTATTTTTCATCAGATACAGTCAGATGACACGAGATACACAATCAATAAAAAAAATAAAGTACATATACCCATTCATAGTGTTAGTAGTATATGGACCCCAAACATCAGAATGTACTACCTCAAAAGCAAAAGAGCTCTTATGGCCAGTACCAACATATGAGCTTCTAGTAAGTTTTCCTAACTCGCATGCATCACATACTAATTTTTATTTATTTGTTTTTGCATAAATCTCTGGATACAGCTTACTTAGAGTACCAAAGGAAGAATGTCTCATCCTCCTATGATGAAGTATCAAAGTATCTTTAGTCCTCTGCTGCAGCTCTCCCATTCCAGCCTTCTCTGCCATAGATACCAATGTTGAGTCCAGTCCTTCTCGATCTAGGTACCACAGTCCCTCATGCTAAGTGCCATTCCCAAGTCTTCGTCCCATCCCTTTCTCCTGGAAGATCACCTTAGGAATATCAAAAGAAACAATGCATTTAAGTTGAAGAATTATAGAACTAATAGACAGAAGATCGACTGGAAAGGATAGAGCATGTAAAATATTAGATAATCTTACTGAACCTGTACAATTAACAATACCCTTATCGACCACTGGCTGGAAAGTACCGTCTGCAGTCTGAATGGTGTCTGCTGATGCTAGGAGAGTGTATGAAGAAAACTCACTAGCATTCCCGGTCACATGCCGAGATGCTCCTGAGTCGATAATCCAGTCTAACATTTTAAGGAAAGACATAGATGCAAGAGCAAGTGACTCGTCAGTACCTTCTGATGGGTGGACATACATAGCAGCGCTGCCTCCAACGAATAATAGGGTGGATGCCTCCTCTGTTCCACTCCTCTTGTCTCCCTCGACTGACGCTCTCTGCTTTCTCTCCAGCATGTCCAGCAGTGCCTGATCCTCCTCAGTAAAGGTGCCAGCAGCTCCTCCATTCCCTTCTACTACTAGCAGGTTTGCCCGATAACCTACTCGGCCGCCTCGTCGACCCCCTCGACCACGACCACGTCTAATATATCCTCGTCAACGTCCATCACCTGAGTCTCCCTTCTTAGGTGGTTTGGTATAAGCATACCGATGATGGCCTATCTTCTCGCAGTTGTAGCACTGCCGATTGTAAAAGCATGGAAAATAACAAAAAAAAGCCCATACGGCTCAGACAGAAAGAGCCTCATACGGCTCAGGAATCCGTTAGACAATCATGCGGTTCAAAAGTCCTTTTAAGCCTCATACGGCTCGGATAACTCCATGCGGCTCAGGAAGGAGCCACGCGACCCTAAGCAGTTCGCCTCTATAGCTGGCCATAAAGCAACTGCCTCATTAAATGTCCTGACGGGGGCTCTGTGTAGCTCCCCTTCCCGGAATTTTTAAAAATATTTTTATTTATTTTAATTAAATGGTGATTTTTAGATTTTATAAATAATTATTTAGTTAATTATTACGGTAGATGATTTTAATCATGATTAAATTTGGAGTACAATACGACTACGAATCATGGTACGGGTAGTGCAGTGGCATGCCTTGACTAGTGTGATAGCCCTAGTAGGGAAGACCGAGCCATAGTGACATCCTAACTAGGAAAACCAAGCCAAGTTGCGACTTAACCCGTACCGAAGTTTTATTTATTATTTAATTATATTATTGAGTTTTCGAGAATTCGGTTGAGCCGAACCTGTCCAGAATAAGCCCAAGTCAAGCCCAAGCCCTAATAATCGGGTAGTACGAATAGAGACGACCATATAGAGGCACGTTGTAGTGGCATTCACTTTAGTGATTTAGGAAACAATTTGGAATCGGTAGATATATATATATATGTATATATATATATATATACATATATATATTATTGTGCTTGCTATTAAAATAGTATTTTAGTTGGTAAAATAGTAAATAGATTCTTTAATGAATATTTTGGATATTATGGGAATTAACTAGGTTGTATATATGTACTTGAATATATGTATAGGTAGAAGAGTATTTATAATATAGGAAAATTAGGATTTTGTATATATAAAATATCATTGTAATTGAATTATGAATTTTAGTATATTGTATTTCTATTATAAATTATATTTAGATTATGTTATTCCTTATATTTGAACGTATACGGGTAAGCGTATATATATATATATATATAAATACTCGTATATATATATATATATATATATATATATATATAGTTTTAGATATATATAGAGTAAATTAATAATTATATGTTCGTGTATGTGCATATATATATATATATAAATAATATATGTGTGTGTTTGTGTAAATATAAATATTATGTATGTATATATATAAATATAAATAATTTATGCATGTATAAAGATACGTATGAATGTACCTGTATATATATATATATATATATATATATATATATATATATATATATATATATATATATATATATATATATATAGATTGTATATTGCAATTGATAAAAGAAATAAAGAAAAAGAAGAAAAGAGGAAATTCCAGCCAGCCCAAATAGGCTCGGCCTAACCAAGAGCAGCCAGGCCGAGCCTGGGCTTTCCCCCCCATGAACCCGATTCCCCCGAACCCAGCTCTGCATATAAACCGACCCCCCACATTAGCAGATCCAAAATCGAGCCTGTATATATATACACAACCGAAGAGAGAGTCGAGAGGAGTAAATCAAAACCCTAGACGAATACCCAACGCCACCACCCCTAGCATGGGCGCAACTGCGCGCTGTCCTGCGCGCCATCGCGGGCCGTCGCCGGCCGGCCAGGGCCGACGTGCGTGCGCGCAAAGAACGATATTGACAGCAGTAGCGAATGTAGACGCATCGATTGGAGATGCAATTTCTCCGTCAATTCTCCGTCATTTTGCGAACCATTTTGTCAGGTACGCCGACAACCTATACGTCTACCAATCCCTTCAACTAGTTTAATTTCTTTTGCTTCGTGTACGACGTAAACCGAGTCCCAAAATCGAGAACAATCTCGATATAATGAGTATAGAGACTGTCCCAAAGTCCCCAGTTTGAGTCTCGATTTCTTGCAGACAAGTGATCGAATTTGAAATCCACCTGAAGGTGTTTATTAACAACATGTAGGGCTTCGAATTCCTTTTCACGGAATTTGATTTCATCGACTACGTGCCGAGAAATCGGATTCCGAATTTACCGAAAAACCTGTTTTAAAAATCATGAAAACCCTCCACACGACGTGAGTCCCGCCATTTTGGGCGACGTGGTCACGAACCGAAGGCATCGAAAGCTGCGTAACGGCTTCGTGGTCGTGTGGGCTTTGACGGAATTCAAATTGGTCGCGTGTGCGCGACGAATTTGATCCGTATCCGTCGAAATTTACCGTATTGTACACTTTACAAATTCTCCAATTACTTTGTGCACGCTCGTCAGATCGAGATAAAACTTGCGCCAACAGAACCGTATCATTTTTTTGGTCCTGGATGCCAAGTTTGGTTCAATTCTGAGACAGTTGAATCGTACGTCGTTTTGCGGGCCCCATGGTCCCACTCAACGAACGATTTTGTGCACGGCCCGTCGAAATCCAACTTTGGACATACGGTTGGGTTCGTATCGAAAAACTGGATCCGTAGATATATAGTTTGACGACTTTAGAGACTATTGACTCTGGCACGCTTTTCGGTGCAAAGCGGGTCCAACGGCGGACATCGTTTTTGTCTGAAATTACCGTTTTGCCCCTGTGTCCAGAATTGGACTTAAGGACAGGCAATCCTAGCTATTTTGACTATTCTGAGAACATTGGTAATGTTTATTTCAGCTTCCGGGGACTGTTGTACGGGTTTTGACTGTTGTGGCACATTGAGTAGTTCAGACTGTCGGTTTCACCAGCAGAGGACCACAGGCGAGTACAGTTTATTGTCTGTATTTCGATATTGATCTTTACTATATTTCATTGATTAGTCATTGGTTATGTAATTTTTAAACTCTATTATAAATTATTGAGTCGGGAAGGAGAAGTACCAAGGATGTGTGATCTGACCATAGCCCGTGTTTATTTTCTGCAAGTAGTGTAGCCCGTGTTTATTTTCTGCAAGTAGTGTAGCCCGTGTTTATTTTTTGCAAGTAGTGTAGCCCGTATTTATTATCTGCAAGTAGTGTAGCCCGTGTTTATTTTCTGCAAATAGTGTAGCCCGTGTTTATTTTCTGCAAGTAGTGTAGCCCGTGTTTATTTTCTGCAAGTAGTGTAGCCCGTGTTTATTTTCTGCAAGTAGACATTGTAGCCCGTGTTTATTTTTTATGCAAGTAGACCTCGTAGACCGTGTGGTGTAGTACTCCAGACCGATCACATATCAAAGGTACTTCTAACAGTTGGGGAAAGTATTTTGTGTTTATTTATTATTGGTTTTCCGTGTTTACTGTTTATTTTCAAAACTCATGATTGATGTCTAACCTTATTTTATAGTCATTTTCTTTATTTGAAATTGTATTCAGTGAATTGTGCTCGTTCTATTCCTGACTGGAAACCAACATTTTCAGGTTAGCCGTGGATTCACTTAGCTTGGGGAGTGACGGGAATACTTACAGAAAAGCCTAAAGACTAGATAGATAGTTGAGTTGTAGTCATTCATTTATTTGTACACGTTTATATTTTTCTACAAATGTAAAACTTGTGATCATTGTAAATTAAATCAATTCTGTGAATGAGCATTATTTGTGATTTGATCTTCATGGCCGTGACAGCGTTCTACCGCCGACACTGCGGCGTAGGCTGGCTTGGACACGTCTCATATCCGTTTTAAAAAAAAATGGGTATGGGTCGTGACAAGTTTTTGTGGTGGCCCATACAGGTCAGTCTTCACAAATCACGCGAACTCGTGATGGTACTTAAGTTAGTTGTACTATTGCGAGCCTGCGACAAGGAAATGCTCATTCACGAATTAAGATTAATTTAATTTAAGAGAATGACTAGGACTAGGAGTCCCCTATACAAATTTATCGATGGGTAGTCTAGGCCATGCAATTTAGATGAGGAGTTATTAATGTTGATGGTTTGTCAGATCCCCATAGGTACACTATTATCTCTCGATATGACGACACGATCCAAAATGGATAGATTCTTCACTTGGTGAGACAGGGCTTCATATAATATATGATCTAACCTGGATAAACTATTAAATTCCTTCTCTTTAGACATCATCCTCTTATCTTAGTCCGGATTGCCTGTTTAGTTCCTACTTTTGCCCTAAGAATTATTTTTATATAATATCTGATTACGTTATCCACATACGAAACTCAAGTTAGTTTTGATTCAAGTTTTTCCTCAAAGGCTTGAATACACATGGAATAGTTAGAATGTTTGTATTTCTTTTGTCCTCAGTTATTTCTCTCTGTTCAATCCTTTATTTTAAGGGTTGTGACTGATAGGACAAATTTTACGCTTTATTTCATAGTCAACTTGTTTGAATCTATAGAAGTCCATGAAGATTTACAGATATAGTTAAAAGAATATTAGTTAACTCATAATGACAGGACAGCAGCGCACTGCCGCCATTTATTTGAATTTTAGAGACTATGGATTCACTGCAGCCGACAGCGCACTGGCAAGACACGACCCTAGAGTTGAAATTTTTAAGGAAATTATAGGTTATAGAATATTCCTAAAAACTATGGCTAGTGGTCCTCCTTGATCATAGTCACCCAGGTGTCGAGATAAGGTAGAGTATTTGATAGCATATCACATCTGAATCACAGAACCAAGGGTTTACCACAGCCCGAGTATACAGGTGAAGCATAATTCTCGGTAAAATGACTTCAGACGTGATTACATGTCTAGAATACTAAGGAGGATAGGACAATGCCATGTATGTCCCATAAGATCCAAAGCCAATAGTAGTGGAAGTTTGTAAGTTTGGTAGCATGTCTTCCGACCTAGCACTCCGTATGATCCTCGTGATCTATTGATGAGGAAATTGATTGACACTAATAGATTTACCTAGAATAAAGAATTCAGGAGTCCATAAACCATTAGTCGACCAAGGTCATAAGGATAAGATGATAGTGGGATGTCTATAGAAGCAAGAACACCAGATAAAGTTTGATTCCCTCTAAACTCGAACTACTTGTGCCGTCTTTCAAAAATCTCGCATAATTGTATTCGACTATCTTAACAAACGCTGCTGTTACAGCTTAGTTTTGCAAGCTCACTCTGTTCTCGAGCTTGATTCAAGGCATATGTTTAGTGGGGACGCCTGCTAACTTATTGTCTAATCAGAATCAGTGTATTATGGTCTGATCAACTATGATGCATTTGGTTCGCTCTTCGTTTAATTACACTACGTGGATGGAGATATATAGGTATCTAGGATCTCATCCGCGACTGCTTTGACAATTTCTCTTGAATTATACGTTCGTCTTTGGATCATGTGATTGTATTCAGTAACATCTTTCTTGAACTCTTTATTGTTTTGTCTCTCACTGATTTGGAAAGACAGAAGCTTATAATTGGTAGAGAGATACCGAGTATCCCCATGGCTATGGTAGTTGTATATACGAGGGTAGCTATCGTCAGCCAGCCAGGTGATTGAGTTACTCGTTCTCCTCTCGACCCCAAACTGTTATCGGAACTTTCTAGCTACCTGAATTTGAGAATGATTAGGGTTTTACCCTTAGTCGAAATGCCAACCCAAGAGACCATCTATCCTCAAGGAACTAATTGTTGTGAGCCTCTAATTATTTGCTGGAAGCTTGCATTAACTAGCAATCCTTAAACCTTAACCCAACCTTTCTTCGACCAAAGCCCACAGTTTAGACATGAGATGAATAGACAAGGATAAGGACAATCATTTACCGTGACTATGGTAGATGCTCATCCCGAGATTGGTTTCCAACAAATATTACCCTAGTTATGTAAATTTTGATATTAAGACCTAACTAGTGTTGGAATACCACAGTCTCTAGCTTAGCTAATACCATAGATTAAATGCCCTGTCAAATTGTGATATACCAGTTGTCAACAACAATGCATGATCACTACCGCCCATACCACTAGAACCCTTATGACCATAGTCTGACAGGTTTGACACAACTAGAGTTTCACGACTCAGTTGTTAGAAATCTTTTAGATAATGTGCCTTAGAGTTGGTTACCCCGTCGACAACTCTTGTATACTGTGGACAAGTATGTCATTCTATTTTCTCGACCATGTGTCATTGTGCACACTTATTTTTCCAATTATTGTGGAATGATCTTCGACTTGACTTATATCTACCATATTCCGTTACGTCGTACCTTATTCTTTATTACCGAGAATCGAGGTACGATATCCTGACATTGAAATCCTTCTAACCTCATTATTCCTAAGACCATGCCCTAACTTCTAAGGTGGGTAGACTGTAAGCCTTCCAAAATTTTGGGATATACAAGGATTACCGATTGATTTGAATAATTTTTATTAGGATGATAATTGGTGCCTCTTGGACTCCCACTTTCCATTTAGATCATTTTGTGTCCCCGACCGTGTCACTAACAATCGGAGAACGAGACCAGTTGTTACCTTACAGCAAATTTTGTATGCAAGATCTAGACGAGTCCACCTTCATCTAGGTATATCATGTCCCACCCAAACATATCCCCTTGTACTCTATTTTTTATGGTACAACTTTCAGGCCAAAAGGACTAGTTATAACCCTTACCATAATACTCGTATACTTTTTGACTACAATTAGAGACTCTAACCAATATATGGTGGTGATCTACTCGAAGCCACTACGCACATGTCACCAGTGTGCCACTCAATTGTGTCTTCTCGTGCTACTTAAACACAGAAGTCACGGAAGATGCATTTTTGGGCTTTTGGGATCTAGCTAACCAACCAGACTGGCAACTAGCTCGACCACTTGGGTGAAATCTATTCTAGGTTACCCTAACCTAGTAGAAGTAGTATAACCATTGGAATCTTGACCAGTCAATAGAGACTGAAATCCGAGGTTCATCCAACCGACGACTGATGTCCAATTGGGAACCCATTAAGACCCTGTAATATCCATTCATGTATACCACCATAGTTGGACTATAAAACCGAACCTTCTGAAATAGGTCCCTATACCCTTTATGTTGTTTCCCCTTCTTAGAATGTGAAGTCATTCGTAACTGTTATTCCATCTACCTTGAAGTTGCGGTACGATCTTGTATCGCGTTTATATCCCTGATTTGTGTGTTTAAATAACCACGAAAAAGATCACAATCTCGATTTCTCAAATCCTGTTCTATTATGGAACCTGTGTAGAATTTCGATAACGGAACTTTTGTATTGCACGGATTGCAAGCCCTCTAGGAAACGAAGGGTTCTTCGATTTAGCAAGTGACTAGACTAGAGTAGCCACTTTAGCAAATAAGTCAATGGTTCGTAAACCTTCTTTCTATCCGCATTATTGGATACTCTCTACCGTCCTGGAACTTCATATTGCTCCCGGTTATTCTTCTTATCATCCTGTCCTTCCTCGTGCAGAACGATGAATGGTCAGACTTATCAGAATTTATCAGTACTTATAGCTACTTGTGTAAACTTGCTTGTTAAAATTTTGGTTTGCTTGATAGGTAGGAGAGGATTATAGATACCACGTGCAGTAGATATCTGTTGCTAGGATTGTTAGCAACCAGCTAGAAAATTTTAAGATCTTAGTTTTGAGGAGTAGCGTGACCAAAGGTGGGTAGAAATCCTTGATGATTCCTAGTTACAGAATGGCTAGGAGGAGGTATAAATATTCCTGATAAATTAAAATTCGAGGATATTGTGGTAATAGTGGAACTATCCTTTTATTTTTATTTTTGAATTTTAGACATGGGTATAAGTTAGAATTTTGAGGACGAAATTATTTTTAAGGTGGGTAGATTTGTAGCTCCCTTTTCCGAAATTTTTAAAAATATTTTTATTTATTTTAATTAAATGGTGATTTTTAGATTTTATAAATAATTATTTAGTTAATTATTACGGTAGATGATTTAATCATGATTAAATTTGGAGTACAATGCGACTAGGAATCATGGCATGGGTAGTGCAGTGGCATGCCTTGGCTAGTGTGATAGCCCTAGTAGGGAAGATCGAGCCATAGTGACGTCCTAACTAGGAAAACTGTGAGACTCATCTCACAGTATCGGTATTTATATACGGATACGTATTTTGTAGTGTATTTCATATTTTCTTGATTTTCGTAATGCTTAAAAATTTTCCTAACTTATAGATTTTTTTCTTTGCCGGCATACCACCAGTATACCGGAGTATACCGACGGCATACCGTCCAGATAGATTTTCCATATTTTAGATATTTTCGATTTCAGATATTTTTATGAATAGTATTTCCGATATTTTCATGAATAGTATTTTAGATATTTTGATGAATAGTGTTTAGATATTTTCATGAATAGTGTAGATGTACCTATTATCCATTGGATATTTGGTTTTGATTTGATGGTTTGGATTGACTTAGATTTTGTCATGGATCACCATCCGATGGCTAAGATTAATTCCCTCTTCTATATATACCATTTTACTTTCTCTCTCATCTCTCTTTTCATTCTCTTCACTCTCTCTTCATTTTTTCTTCCCTTCTCTCCCCCTTGGAGCTTGCCAAGAGCTTGGCCTTGAGGCCTTGGGTGTGGTGTCTAACCCCCCTAGGAGGAGGAGTAGAAGATTAGGCTTGGAGCTTAACCTAGGCAAGTACATCTTGCCAAATCCATGAACCATATTATTACCGTCCTGGAACTTCATATTGCTTCCGGTTATTCTTCTTATCATCCTGTCCTTCCTCGTGTAGAACGATGAATGGTCAGACTTATCAGAATTTATCAGTACTTATAGCTACTTGTGTAAACTTGCTTGTTAAAATTTTGGTTTGCTTGATAGGTAGGAGAGGATTATAGATACCACGTGCAGTAGATATCTGTTGCTAGGATTGTTAGCAACCAGCTAGAAAATTTTAAGATCTTAGTTTTGAGGAGTAGCGTGACCAAATGTGGGTAGAAATCCTTGATGATTCCTAGTTACAGAATGGCTAGGAGGAGGTATAAATATTCCTGATAAATTAAAATTCGAGGATATTGTGGTAATAGTGGAACTATCCTTTTATTTTTATTTTTGAATTTTAGACATGGGTATAAGTTAGAATTTCGAGGATGAAATTATTTTTAAGCTGGGTAGATTTGTAGCTCCCCTTTCCGAAATTTTTAAAAATATTTTTATTTATTTTAATTAAATGGTGATTTTTAGATTTTATAAATAATTATTTAGTTAATTATTACGGTAGATGATTTAATCATGATTAAATTTGGAGTACAATGCGACTAGGAATCATGGCATGGGTAGTGCAGTGGCATGCCTTGACTAGTGTGATAGCCCTAGTAGGGAAGATCGAGCCATAGTGACGTCCTAACTAGGAAAACTGTGAGACTCGTCTCACAGTATCGGTATTTATATACGGATACGTATTTTGTAGTGTATTTCATATTTTCTTGATTTTCGTAATGCTTAAAAATTTTCCTAACTTATAGATTTTTTTCTTTGCCGGCATACCACCAGTATACCGGAGTATACCGACGGCATACCGTCCAGATAGATTTTCCACATTTTAGATATTTTCGATTTCAGATATTTTTATGAATAGTATTTCCGATATTTTCATGAATAGTATTTTAGATATTTTGATGAATAGTGTTTAGATATTTTCATGAATAGTGTAGATGCACCCTATTATCCATTGGATATTTGGTTTTGATTTGATGGTTAGGATTGACTTAGATTTTGTCATGGATCACCATCCGATGGCTAAGATTAATTCCCTCTTCTATATATACCATTTTACTTTCTCTCTCATCTCTCTTTTCATTCTCTTCACTCTCTCTTCATTTCTTCTTCCCTTCTCTCCCCTTGGAGCTTGCCAAGAGCTTGGCCTTGAGGCCTTGGGTGTGGTGTCTAACCCCCCTAGGAGGAGGAGTAGAAGATTAGGCTTGGAGCTTAACCTAGGCAAGTACATCTTGCCAAATCCACGAACCATATTATTTTGCTGTCATTTTTATTTTCCTTGGTATTAAATGCTTAGAATTTTCCTAAACCCATTTTGTAAAATATGTTTTCCTTATGATTCTCGTATATATGCATGTTTCCAAAATTTGTTTAAGCAAGGTTTTAATTTTCTGTTAAAACCCAATATGGACTTAGTAGAAAACTTGGTATCAAGAGTGATACTAGTGTTACCATCATGTATCTTGGTCACATATACATATATGAGGCCCTCACATAGTTTTTATATCATGGATTTTGAGTTTGGTGGCAATCGAAACCCGTTTCGGTGTCCCGAGGACCTCTGTTTGAGAGTATTTTGAGGTATTGATCTATCAAATGTTTTGATTTATGAAAACTAATACTCCCATGTTGTAGGGAATTCAATTCTATGCAATTTTGACTTCTGAAAATCCGAATTTCGATTTAAAACGAAGTTTTTATGGCCGAAACAAGTTTTGAGTTCAAAAATCAACTTTCTGTGACGGTTCGAAAAATCCGTTGGAAATCCGCGGAAATCCGTCGGAAAATCCGAACTTGCAACACAAAACTTGCTGTGACACTTCGAAAAATCCGTCGAAAATCCGCAATAATCCGCCGGATAATCCGGTTAGGCTGTTTTTGTTTGTTCTTGCCCGTTTCTGCCCGTTTTTGTCCGTTTTTGATATTTTTCTTCGATTGTAATGATTTCTTAACATGATTAGATGATCTTGAATAGTTAGAAAATGATTGTACACCCTATATACACTTGATACTAGCGCATGTTTAATCATTTTGCTATGAAATGTACTTAGCTTTAATTATTCTTTCCCACTTGCCATGATATGTCTTCGATAGATTCTTTCTTACAAGCTATGATAATTATTGTCATGCCTTCTTTGTCTACTAGATAGTGACCCATCGTGGTGCACTCTTGTACATGTCTTTCTTTGCTTACATGATAGTGGCCTGTCATGGCGCACTCTTGATTCCAGTTCATGTCTTGCTCCTTGACAGTGGCTCGTCGTAGCGCACTCCTGGCTTCTTGTCTATTATACTTTTCTTGTTGTGGCTTGTTATGGTGCACAATCTGGTTTGTCTTGTCCAGTCTTGCATGTCTCATGTCTAGGATGGATTCTGCGGAATGCCACATCCAGAATCCAACAAGAAAATGTTAAGGACTAAACAACTAGCTTGATTACTTAGATCATTGAGAATTTCCCAGTAACCTGTTGCCCCTTTGGTCTTGGCATTATATATATATACATTGATATTTGGAGCTATCTGTCATGATGAGCACCCTTCCAGCTCACCGTCGAGTGGGGCACCTCTTTAGGACACATGTATCTTACTACAGTGTGTCTTCTATATCTCCTTAGGACACATGTATCTTACTGCAGTGTGTCTGTTCACTACCAAAATACAGCATTTTAGCGACGGCCATTTAGCGACGGAAATTTTCCGTCGCTATTACCGTCGGATCACCGACGGATTTGTGACGAAATACCGACGGAAAGCAGTGGACAATTTTTTTTATTTTTTTATGTCCATATCCGTCGCTACGCCGTCGATAGGTCGTCGGCCATGTAGCGACGGTTTTATATCCGTCGCTAGAACGTCGCATATTTTGGCGGAAAAAGCCTAAAATATTGGCGCGAGATTTGACTGACGACTTAGCGACGGAATAATCCGTCGCTACTCTGGCGTGAGATTTACTGACTACTTAGCGACGGAATAATCCGTCGCTAAGCCGTCGCTAAATTTACGTTCCAGACTTAAATTGAAACGACGGGGGGAACTTTTTCATTCCCCCCAAATTTCACTCTCTCTCCTCTCTCTCTCTCTCTCCCGCGGTGATCGATCGGCGACCCCCTCTCCTCTCTCTCCCGCGGCGGTGATCGGCGACCCCCTCTCCTCTCTCTCTCCCAAAGGTCATCCCCTCTCCCTCTCCCTCTCTCTCTCTCTCTCTCTCTCTCTCTCTTTCTCTCTTTCTCTCTCTCGTGCGCGCGCGGTGGTCGTGGGTGCAGCGGGCCGGGGGCGTCGGGGGCTGCCGGGGCGGCGTCGACTGCGGGGGGCGGCGGTGGCGGCGGTGGCGGGGGGTGTGGAGGGGGCGGTGGGAGGGGGCGGGAAGCGTTGGAGGGATGGGGGCGCGCGGGGGCTGGCCGCGGGGTGCGGGGGGTTGCGGAGGGGGGCTGGCCGTGCGCGGGGGGCGGGGGACGGGGGGTGTGGAGGGGGCGGGCAGCGTTAGGGGGAGGGACGATGGGGGCGGGGGCTGGCCGCGGGGTGCGGGGGGGTATGTGTGGAGGGGGGCTGGCCGCGGGGGGCGGAGGGTGTGGAGGGGCGGCGATGGGAGGGGGCGGGGGGTGTGGAGGGGGCGGTGGGAGGGGGCGGGCAGCTGCCTCCGTCACTGCCTCTCTCCTGGCTAGCGACGTCATTTAGCGACGGCGACCAATAACGTCGCTATTTATTGAAAATAGCGACGTCATAAAAATAACGTTACAAAACGTCGCTGGCTAGCGACGCTCTGCGACAGGCATAAATATTCGTCGCTGATGAGCGACGAATAGCGACGTATTATTAAATCACGTCGCCATGTGGGAAACTTCCTATTTGGACACATCAAGTGTTTGATTTATTGTTGGAATGAATATTTTGTATATTTATTCTCAGATTTTAGATGTGTTCTTGAGAGTATCTCATGGTATCATATTGCCTATATATATACCATTACAGCAGCAGCAATGCAGCAGCTGCAGCAGAAGCATGCAGCAGCAGCAGCAGCAGCAGTTAAATGTAGCAGCAGCAGCAGTTAAATGCAGCAGGGGGGAGGGGGCCGGGCATTGTTGGGGTGGCTTACTGCATCCATATTGCACCTGCCCAGCTCATCATCCCTTGTGTGCAGTCAGATGATACCCCTACTACTATTTTGTCCTGCATACTATAGTTATATGTTCAGTCACAGTTTATAACTAGTGTTCTTTCCATAGCAGTAGCAGACCCATTCGTTTGAGTATCAGTCCAATATTGGTCCTATATCACTTGGGTATGTGATAGACCTTAGACTTCATCTTTTCCTTTTTAAATGAATTATCTACACAAATAAGTACTTATCAAAAATCTGTTGTTTTCTGTGTATGGAGTGTTTTGTTGGCATGGGATGATGGCTTTTGAATTACATTGGACTAAAAACTGAGAATTAGTACACTGTTTGTGTTTACTGATTTAAGGATGATTAAATCATTAGGTTTAATCCTATGTCATGTCTGGGTTTAAGTTATATGTTATGATTCATGTTGGCATGGGGATTTTGGTTTTTGAATTTGAGCTGTTACATTCTTTTACATTCTGTTACATATACTTACCAGATGGCACCCATGACCCGAGGAGTGGCACGTCGTTTGAAGAAAACAGTGAATGCTGAGGTGGCTCCTCCTACAGTTGAGGAGGAAGTGGCACCGGTTGCTAGTGAGACCGGGAGTTCTAGTCATCCAGCACCGGTAGCTAGTAATGCCGAAAGTGCTTTTGATGCAGTCCTGGCAAGGGACGACGCCTCTCCTCGCACCAAAAATCTCGCTTGTCGGAGGTGGTTGCGTGAAAGTATCACTGAGCGTTTGCGTGAGCAGCGTGGCAAGCATTAGCTATTAGTACTTATTTGTATTGGACTATTTTTATTGGGTTGTTTTTGTTTTAGACTATTTGTATTGGACTACATATATGAATTAGAACTGTGTCAATCTCTGGATTATATTAGACTACGACACCGCGGTAACATAGTTCCTGCAGCCATTCGACTGGCGAGGCAGAAACTATGTATCCGTAGATAAAGTGGACTGTCCTCCGACCCTCATCCCTCGGCAATGATGATACGACAACCAACCGGAGAGGATACTCCGAGAGATCCATCTGGAAGGGACGTATAATCTGAGAGATCACCTTTACAAGAATTATATCAGTAGTAGGATTGAGTGCTGGAGGAGATGTTATCAGAGTATACGTCCTACTCAGATGGGTCTCTCACCGTTACTATTTTTTTTCTGACAGCATGGTGGATGTGCTCCGTCCACAGATTCTGGCTTCGAGCCAAAACTTTGTTCCGGAGCTCAAGTGGACATCTTTGGTGTATAGCTCGAGGGAAAGGTTCCTGACAGCATGGTGGTCTCCTCTGTCAAAGTATCCGTGCTCATCCCACATGGGTTGTGGGACGAGCACGGATACTTTGACAAACGAGACTACCATGCTGTCAGGAACCTTTCGCTCGAGCTATACACCAAAGATGTCCACTTGAGCTCCGGAACAAAGTTTTGGCTCGGAGCCAGAATCTGTGGACGGAGCACATCCACCATGCTGTCAGAAAAAAATAGTAACGGTGAAAGACCCATCTGAGTAGGACGTATACTCTGATAATATCCCCTCCAGCACTCAATCCTACTACTGATATAATTCTTGTAAAGGTGATCTCTCAGATTATACGTCCCTTCCAGATGGATCTCTCGGAGTATCCTCTCCGGTTGGTTTGTGTTCTGAGCCATCCGTTCTCACAGAGGGTCCTTTTTTGGATTCTATATTTTGTATTTTGGTTTCTGTATTTTGGTTTCTATATTTTATATTTTGGTTTCTGTATTTTGTTACATTCTTCAGATACTAGATACGATAAGAATATATACATTCTTTTACATTCTGTTATATATACTTACCAGATAACACCCATAATGGGTGACCAGGACATAGTCCCTGCAGCCATTCGACTGGCGAGGCAGAAACTATGTATCCGTAGATAAAGTGGACTGTCCTCCGACCCTCATCCCTCGGCAATGATGATACGACAACCAACCGGAGAGGATACTCCGAGAGATCCATCTGGGTAGGACGTATACTCTGAGAGATCACCCTTACAGAAATGATATCAGTAGTGGGATCGAATGTTGGAGAAGATATTATCACAGTATACGTCCTCTCCTCCACGATGGCTCTAGACCCATCTGCTCGTCCCTTCTTTCATTCTTCTTATTTGACTCTCTCAGCCACACATGATATCCAGCTCAAGTGTAGAGTAGGCGAAAAAGAAGGGGACAGGAATAGGAGGGGGAAGCAGCACAACCGACGGCATGACCCGGAGGAAGTACAGAGGTTTTCTTCAACATACGTAGGAGAACTATAAGGATTTATCTTTTCACAATATGTCATCTTGTCAAAGACCCTTAATGTGACAACCATGTTACCGCGGTGTCGGAAGACTAACATGTCATAATTTTATAAGCCGTGTGTTTTGACATAATCATCCCAACTCTTTCCTCCTGTGTCGTAATCTCGCATTATTACATAGAACTGAAATCCGGTTGGGAGGATTATGTCAAAACACACGGCTTATAAAATTATGACATGTTAGTCTTCCGACACCGCGGTAACATGGTTGTCACATTTAGGGTCTTTGACAAGATGATATGTTGTGTTTACATATATCCTTATAGTTCTCCTACATATGTTGAAGAAAACCTCTGTACTTTCTCCGGGTCATGCCGCCGGCTGTGCTGCTTTCCCCTCCTATTCCTGCCCCCTTCTTTTTTGCCTACTCTACACTTGAGCTGGATATCATGTGTGGCTGAGAGAGTCAAATAAGAAGAATGGAAGCAGGGACGAGCAGATGGGACGAGCAGATGGGTCTAGAGCCATCGTGGAGGAGAGGACGTATACTGTGATAATATCTTCTCCAACATTCGATCCCACTACTGATATCATTTCTGTAAGGGTGATCTCTCAGAGTATACGTCCTACTCAGATGTATCTCATGGAGTATCCTCTCCGGTTTGGTTGTCTTCTGAGCCATCCGTTCTCACACTTAAAATACAGGGATTGGATTCTGTGTTTCGTATTTTCGGCGAACCCAGGGATTGGATTCTGTATTTTGTTTTTTGGTTTCTGTATTTTGTTTTCAGCTCCATTTGCATTAATCTACGGTACGACATGGTGATCAGGACATATATAGTCCCTGCAGCCATTCGACTGGCGAGGCAGAAACTATGTAGCCGTAGATAAGTTGACTGTCCTCCGACCCTCATCCCTCGGCAATGATGATACGACAACCTATCACTATATCTTATATAGTAGTAGATGATGTCTTAGTATTACATTATGTGAGTTCATCTTGATTCTGTTACGTTCTTCAGATACTAGATACGATAAGATCATATACTACACCATATGTACAGAACATAGATGATTCACACTAATGTATGCTAGAATGAATTTTGGGTTGTGTATTCTGAGCCATCCGTTCTCACACTTGAAGATAAATTTTCAGTATAACGACGGATATTAGGTTACTCTTCAGTATAATTGATGTCTATTCTTGGATAATTGGTGTGCATTAAATTCGTATGTGCATATTTCGTCTATGTGATTTTTGGATATATACCTACACTGGGTTATAAGCGATGATCTGATATACAAAGGAGGTGCTGCCGAAATTTTTGTAGACGTTTGGATACATTGTATGTTCGGATATTTTTTTATGTTTGGATAATTTAATGTTGGATATTGGATATATTGTGTTGGTAATATTTTGTTGGATATTGGTGTCGGATATGGATATTTTGCATATGGATATATGGTGTTGGATATTGGATATGTTGGATATTCGTGTTGGATATGGATATATGGTGTTGTATATGGATATTTTGCATGTTTGATATTGTGTTGGATGTGTTGTATAAACAGGAAAGAGTCTGTTTGCAGTATTTTTTTTTTCAAAAATTAGAAGTTAGCGACGGACTGGCGACCACTCAGCGATGGATAGTCCGTCGCTAACTGGAGAAACTGAGTTTAGCGACGGAGTGGCGACGTAAAAATCGTCGCTACCTGGAGCATTTCAATATAGCGACGGATTGGCGACGGACTATCCGTCGCTAACTGTAGGAATTTAATGTATCGACGGATTGGTGACGTAATATCCGTCGCTACCTGGAGTATTTTACATTGAGCGACGGTTTAGCGACGGAATATCCATCGACCTGGTTCTGTTTGATGTCCATAAATTTTGCAGTTAGCGACGGACGTTTTGTCGCTAATACGACGCTAATCCGTCGTACACCTCGGCGGATTAACGACGGCATAACGACGACCTGCCGTATGGAAAAATCTCTGATACGCTTTTGCCGACAAATTTACGACGGATTAGCGACAGATATTGGGTATCAGAAAATCACTGATACGGTTTTGCCGACTCATTAGCGACGGAGTTTTCCGTCGCTAACTCTATATCCTGATACATGTTTTGACGAAAGCTAGTCGGTAATCCGTCGCTATATATATTTAAATGCGCCGACGGTATTCCGTCGCTAAGTCGTCGCTGAGCGACGGAGTAGCGACGAATATGTTTTAGCGACGAGGTTATTCCCGACGGCTGTTTTACCAAAATATCCGTCGGTATTTATTTTTGGCGACGGACTACCGACGGATAAGGCCGTCGGTAAATACATGCATTTTGGTAGTGGCTATACTTCTTTTTTTTTGGCTTGGACCATTCAGGTAGTAGCAGGCAGGAGCTGGACTTGGAATTCTCAAACTTGCATTTGTTAGTAATTAGGATTGTGACAACCCTAGTTAGCTAAAGTATCAAGCCGTAATCATTGCTTGGCCGTGACTGATGGATGGAGTCCATTCTTGTCTAGTCTAGTCTTGCTCCAGTTTATCTTATTGCAGTACTTAACTTTTCTGCCATTCCTTACATGCTATTCTTCCTACTACATGCTTGGCTTCACGATATGCTCACATGTTCCAGTTCTTACATGCTCACATGCTCCAGTTACTCAACATGCTCACATGTTTCAGTTCTTACATGCTCATATGCTCTAGTTACCTAACATGCTCACATGTCCCGGCTACTTAACATGCTCACATGTCTAGTTTATCTTTCATGTTCACATGCTTCCTTTTTCTCACATGTACACAATTTACATTACGTCATATGTCCTTTACTTTATGCTACATGTTGCTTTACTTATTGTCCTTCTATTCTCGGGATAAGTGCATTGGTAGTGCACGAGTCTCGATTAGTACTTACTCATCTCTCGCTCTATCCATTGCTATGATTTGCATGCTGGTTTTAGTTCATAGTTTGGCTTCCTTTGTGGTACTTGCTATTGGGGGTCTGACCCCACTGGTTTTGCATTGACCAGATCTGATAGAGAAGCCCGGAGGATCTTCCGTACCTTCCACTCGTTGGTGATTACCCAGAGCACCAGAGTACCTTAGTGGATTTTCTATTTCATTCTCCCACTAGTTATGTACATTATTCTTTTGTGGCGTTTAGCCTCCGAGCACGTATTTAGCTCGTGTTTTGGACTTGACATTTAGCCTACGGGCCAGAACATGATTTGCGTATTCTAGACTATAGCTAGAGCTTATCATGTATGACTATTACTCTTGCTAGTCTTCACTCTGTATTACTAGCTTCGTGATCATTGATATATGATAGTTTGGAATGCTTTACTATTTTATATTCCAGTTGATCTTACTTCTTGTACATTATTTACTGCATGTGATTGAGATACCTAGGATTGCTTGACCTAGGATCGACTGTTGGCTTGTAGTAGTAACCCCCATCTATACAGCTTATACGTTATTTCGGAGTACTGGAGTACTTTGGTATACGTAGCTGGCCTGGTGCGTCCCTACTTGCCAGTATTCTGGTTCTGGGGCGTGACATAGGTTTTAGTGGTGGCCCATGCAGGTCTGATTTATCATATATGTGGGGGTTACTGATGTTTAGATATCTCAGTCACAATTCTCTTTTATTGATATCCTTCGTGTTATTCTATATCTCTGATCCTTTGACCTGATATCTGCCTTGATCGTTGATCCTTCCTGTTATCTCGATTTAATCCTTGTGTTCTTTAACTTTCAAGGACACTGTTCTTCATCCTTTCGATCATATTATTTAGGTTTTATCGATGGCAGGTCAGCAATCTTCTGTCAGGCCAGTTATGGAGGATCAGTCTCAGCATTCAGAGACAGAGTTCAGAGTTGACCCGAGGGCAGAGGTGTCAGTTCAGCCTGATCAGCCAGCAGGGTCAGTCCTGCCAGAGTCCAGCTTCACCGGCTACCCCGGCAGTACAGTAGTATATGGCTCATGTATCGATTCAGCAGCAGCAGGTCAGAGCAGCTGTTCCGAGACGTGGACAGGCAGAGTTTGGTATGTTAGAGAAGGTTTTGGCCGAGGGCGATTATGTTGTAGGTATTGTCCTATTCTGCTTCCACTCTTATTTATCTCTTGGGTTACGCATATTTGGCGAGTTTCTCGTCCTACTCTTCTGTCTTCATAGTCGAGGCATGTGATAACTTCATTGGTATCGACTACGAAGATACGTCCTGGGTAGAGTCATGTCTTGGATTAAGTCATTGGTACCGGCTTATTTTGAGAATTAACTTTTATCTAAGTTGTGGAGTCAGCGTAGCCTACTTCTACTCAACTGACTCAGGAGACATATTTATTCATATGCCTCCATCCCTTCTTGATTGTGGTTATGTTACTACTTACGTATTTACTTATATTACTGTTGTCTTTATCTTACCAATATGCCATGCTTTGTTTTGATTGATATGATTTTTCCAGCTCTTTGGTTTGGTTTTCATGCTTGACTGGATTTAGGAAATTCCGAGGACGGAATTTATTTTTAAGTTGTGGAGAGTTGTGAGACTCGTCTCACAGTATCGGTATTTATATACGGATACGTATTTTGTAGTGTATTTCGTATTTTCTTAATTTTCGTAATGCTTAAAATTTTTCCTAACTTATAGATTTTCTTTTTTGCCGGCATACCGCCAGTATACCGGAGTATACCGACGGCATACCGTCCAGATAGATTTTCCACATTTTAGATATTTTCGATTTCAGATATTTTTATGAATAGTATTTCCGATATTTTCATGAATAGTGTTTTAGATATTTTGATGAATAGTGTTTAGATATTTTCATGAATAGTGTAGATGCACCCTATTATCCATTGGATATTTGGTTTTGTTTTGATGGTTAGGATTGACTTAGATTTTGTCATGGATCACCATCCGATGGCTAAGATTAATTCTCTCTTCTATATATACCATTTTACTTTCTCTCTCATCTCTCTTTTCATTATCTTCACTCTCTCTTCATTTTTTCTTCCCTTCTCTCCCCCTTGGAGCTTGCCAAGAGCTTGGCCTTGAGGCCTTGGGTGTGGTGTCTAACCCCCCTAGGAGGAGGAGTAGAAGATTAGGCTTGGAGCTTAACCTAGGCAAGTACATCTTGCCAAATCCATGAACCATATTGTTTTGCTTTCATTTTTATTTTCCTTGGTATTAAATGCTTAGAATTTTCTTAAACCCATTTTGTAAAATATGTTTTCCTTATGATTCTCGTATATATGCATGTTTCCAAAATTTGTTTAAGCAAGGTTTTGATTTTCTGTTAAAACCCAATATGGACTTAGTAGAAAACTTGGTATCAAGAGTGATACTAGTGTTACCATCATGTATCTTGGTCACATATACATATATGAGGCCCTCACATAGTTTTTATATCATGGATTTTGAGTTTGGTGGCAATCGGAACCCGTTTCGGTGTCCCGAAGACCTCTGTTTGAGAGTATTTTGAGGTATTGATCTATCAAATATTTTGATTTATGAAAACTAATACTCCCATGTTGTAGGGAATTCAATTCTATGCAATTTTAACTTCTGAAAATCCGAATTTTGATTTAAAACGAAGTTTTTATGGCCGAAACAAGTTTTGAGTTCAAAAATCAACTTTCTGTGACGGTTCGAAAAATCCGTCGGAAATCCGCGGAAATCCGTCGGAAAATCCGAACTTGCAACACAAAACTTGCTGTGACACTTCGGAAAATCCGTCGGAAATCCGCAATAATCCGCCGGATAATCCGGTTAGGCTGTTTTTGTCTGTTCTTGCCCGTTTCTGCCCGTTTTTGTCCGTTTTTGATATTTTTTTTCGATTGTAATGATTTCTTAACATGATTAGATGATCTTGAATAGTTAGAAAATGATTGTACACCCTATATACACTTGATACTAGCGCATGTTCAATCATTTTGCTAAGAAATGTACTTAGCTTTTATTATTCTTTCCCACTTGCCATGATATGTCTTTGATAGATTCTTTCTTACAAGCTATGATAATTATTGTCATGCCTTCTTTGTCTACTAGATAGTGACCCGTCGTGGTGCACTCTTGTACATGTCTTTCTTTGCTTACATGATAGTGGCCTGTCATAGCGCACTCTTGATTCCAGTACATGTCTTGCTCCTTGACAGTGGCTCGTCGTAGCGCACTCCTGGCTTCTTGTCTATTATACTTTTTTTGTTGTGGCTTGTTATGGTACACAATCTTGCTTGTCTTATCCAGTCTTGCATGTCTCATGTCTAGGATGGATTCTGCGGAATGCCACACCCAGAATCCAACAAGAAAATGTTAAGGACTAAACAACTAGCTTGATTACTTAGATCATTGAGAATTTTCCAGTAACCTGTTGCCCCTTTGGTCTTGGCATTATATATATATACATTGGGATTTGGAGCTATCTGTCATGATGAGCACACTTCCAGCTCACCGTCGAGTGGGGCACCTCTTTAGGACACATGTATCTTACTACAGTGTGTCTGCTATATCTCCTTAGGACACATGTATCTTACTGCAGTGTGTCTGCTATACTTCTTTTCTTTTTGGCTTGGACCATTCAGGTAGTAGCAGGTAGGAGCTGGACTTGGAATTCTCAAACTTGCATTTGTTAGTAATTAGGATTGTGACAACCCTAGTTAGCTAAAGTATCAAGCCGTAATCATTGCTTGGCCGTGATTGATGGATGGAGTCCATTCTTGTCTAGTCTAGTCTTGCTCCAGTTTATCTTATTGCAGTACTTAACTTTTCTGCCATTCCTTACATGCTATTCTTTCTACTACATGCTCGGCTTCACGATATGCTCACATGTTCCAGTTCTTACATGCTCACATGCTCCAGTTACTTAACATGCTCACATGTTCCAGTTCTTACATGCTTACATGCTCCAGTTACCTAACATGCTCACATGTCCCGGCTACTTAACATGCTCACATGTCTAGTTTATCTTTCATGTTCACATGCTTTCTTTTTCTCACATGTACACAGTTTACATTACGTCATATGTCCTTTACTTTGTGCTACATGTTGCTTTACTTATTGTCCTTCTATTCTCGGGATAAGTGCATTGGTAGTGCACGAGTCTCGATTAGTACTTACTCATCTCTCTCTCTATCCATTGCTATGATTTGCATGCTGGTTTTAGTTCATAGTTTGGCTTCCTTTGTGGTACTTGCTATTGGGGGTCTGACCCCACTGGTTTTGCATTGACCAGATCTGATAGAGAAGCCCGGAGGATCTTCCGTACCTTCCACTCGTTGGTGATTACCCAGAGCACCAGAGTACCTTAGTCGATTTTCTATTTCATTCTCCCACTAGTTATGTACATTATTCTTTTGTGGCGTTTAGCCTCCGAGCACGTGTTTAGCTCGTGTTTTGGACTTGACATTTAGCCTACGGGCCAGAACATGATTTGCGTATTCTAGACTATAGCTAGAGCTTATCATGTATGACTATTACTCTTGCTAGTCTTCACTCTGTATTACTAGCTTCATGATCATTGATATATGATAGTTTGGGACGCTTTACTATTTTATATTCCAGTTGATCTTACTTCTTGTACATTGTTTACTACATGTGATTGAGATACCTAGGATTGCTTGACCTAGGATCGTCTGTTGGCTTGTAGTAGTAACCCCCATCGATACAGCTTATACGTTATTTCGGAGTACTGGAGTACTTTGGTATACGTAGCTGGCCTGGTCCGTCCCTACTTGCCAGTATTCTGGTTCTGGGGCGTGACAAAAACTAAGCCAAGTTGCGACTTAACCCGTACTGAAGTTTTATTTATTATTTAATTATATTATTGAGTTTTCGAGAATTCGGTTGAGCCGAACCTGTCCAGAATAAGTCCAAGTCAAGCCCAAGCCCTAATAATCGGATAGTACGAATAGAGACGACCATATAGAGGCACGTTGTAGTGGCATTCACTTTAGTGATTTAGGAAACAATTTGGAATCGGTAGATATATATATATATGTATATATATATATACATATATATATTATTGTGCTTGCTATTAAAATAGTATTTTAGTTGGTAAAATAGTAAATAGATTCTTTAATGAATATTTTGGATATTATGGGAATTAACTAGGTTGTATATGTACTTGAATATATGTATAGGTAGAAGAGTATTTATAATATAGGAAAATTAGGATTTTGTATATATAAAATATTATTGTAATTGAATTATGAATTTTAGTATATTGTATTTCTATTATAAATTATATTTAGAATATGTTATTCCTTATATTTGAACGTATACGGGTATGTGTATATATATATAAATACTCGTATATATATATATATAGTTTTAGATATATATAGAGTGAATTAATAATTATATGTGCATGTATGTGCATATATATATATATATATATATATATATATATATATATATATATATATATATATATATATATATATATATATATATATATATAAATAATATATGTGTGTGTGTTTGTGTAAATATAAATATTATGTATGTATATATATAAATATAAATAATTTATGTGTGTATAAAGATACGTATGAATGTACCTGTATATATATATATATATATATATATATATATATATATATATATATATAAAAATATATATATATATATAGATTGTATATTGCAATTGATAAAAGAAATAAAAAAAAAGAAGAAAAGAGGAAATTCCAGCCAGCCCAAATAGGCTCGGCCTAACCAAGAGCAGCCAGGCCGAGCCTGGGCTTTCCCCCCATGAACCCGATTCCCCCGAACCCAGCTCTGCATATAAACCGACCCCCCACATTGGCAGATCCAAAATCGAGCCTGTATATATATACACAACCGAAGAGAGAGTCGAGAGGAGTAAATCAAAACCCTAGACGAATACCCAACGCCACCACCCCCAGCCTGGGTGCAACCGTGCGTCGTCCTGCGCGCCGTCGCGGGCCGTCGCCGGCCGGCCAGGGCCGACGCGCGCGCGCGCGCGCGAAGAACGACATTGACAGCAGCAGTGAATACAGACGCATCGATTGGAGACGCGATTTCTCCGTCAATTCTTCGTCGTTTTGCGAACCGTTTTGTCAGGTACGCCGACAACCTATACGTCTACCAATCCTTTCAACTAGTTTAATTTATTTTGCTTCGTGTACGACGTAAACCGAGTCCCAAAATCGAGAAAAATCACGATATAATGAGTATAGAGACTGTCCCAAAGTCCCCAGTTTGAGTCTCGATTTCTTGCAGACAAGTGATCGAATTCGAAATCCACCTGAAGGTGTTTATTAACAACATGTAGGACTTCGAATTCCTTTTCACGGAATTTGATTTCATCGACTACGTGCTGAGAAATCAGATTCCGAAGTTGCCGAAAAACCTGTTTTAAAAATCATGAAAACCCTCCACACGACGTGCGTCCTGCCATTTCGGGCGACGTGGTCGCGAACCGAAGGCATCGAAAGCTGCGTAACGGCTTCGTGGTCATGTGGGCTTTGACGGAATTCAAATTGGTCGCGTGTGCGCGACGAATTTGATCCGTATCCGTCGAAATTTACCGTATCGTACACTTTACAAATTCTCCAATTACTTTGTGCACACTCGTCAGATCGAGATGAAACTTGCGCCAACAGAACCGTATCATTTTTTTGGTCCTGTATGCCAAGTTTGGTCCAATTCTGAGACAGTTGAATCGTACGTCGTTTTGCGGGCCCCACGGTCCCACTCAACGGGCGATTTTGTGCACGGCCCGCCGAAATCCAACTTTGGACATACGGTTGGGTTCGTATCAAAAAACTGGATCCGTAGACATGTAGTTTGACAACTTTAGAGACCATTGACTCTGACACGTTTTTCGGTGCAAAGCGGGTCCGACGGCGGACATCATTTTTGTCCGAAATTACCGTTTTGCCCCTGTGTCCAGAATTGGACTTAAGGACAGGCAATCCTAGCTATTTTGACTATTTTGAGAACATTGGTAATGTTTATTTCAGCTTCTGGGGACTGTTGTATGGGTTTTGACTATTGTGGCACTTTGAGTAGTTCAGACTGTCGGTTTCACCAGCAAAGGACCACAGGCGAGTACAGTTTATTGTCTGCATTTCGATATTGATCTTTACTATATTTCATTGATTAGTCATTGGTTATGTAATTTTTATACTCTATTATAAATTATTGAGTCGGGAAGGAGAAGTACCAAGGATGTGTGATCTGACCAAAGCCCGTGTTTATTTTCTGCAAGTAGACATTGTAGCCCGTGTTTATTTTCTGCAAGTAGTGTAGCCCGTGTTTATTTTCTGCAAGTAGTGTAGCCCGTGTTTATTTTCTACAAATAGTGTAGCCTGTGTTTATTTTCTGCAAGTAGTGTAGCCCGTGTTTATTTTCTGCAAGTAGTGTAGCCCGTGTTTATTTCTGCAAGTAGTGTAGCCCGTGTTTATTTTCTGCAAGTAGTGTAGACCGTGTTTATTTTCTGCAAGTAGTGTAGCCCGTGTTTATTTTCTGCAAGTAGATATTGTAGCCCGTGTTTATTTTTCATGCAAGTAGACCTCATAGACCGTGCGGTGTAGTACCCCAGACCGATCATATATCAAAGGTACTTCTAACAGTTGGAGAAAGTATTTTGTGTCTATTTATTATTGGTTTTCCGTGTTTACTGTTTATTTTCAAAACTCATGATTGATGTCTAACCATATTTTATAGTCATTTTCTTTATTTGAAATTGCATTCAGTGAGTTGTGCTCGTTCCATTCCTGACTAGAAACCAATATTTTCAGGTTAGCCGTGGATTTACTTAGCTTGGGGAGTGACGGGAATACTTGCAGACAAAGCCTAGAGACTAGATAGATAGTTGAGTTGTAGTCATTCATTTATTTGTCCAAGTTTATATTTTTCTACAAATGTAAAACTTGTGATCATTGTAAATTAAATTAATTCTGTGAATGAGCATTATTTGTGATTTGATCTTCATGGCCGTGACAGCGTTCTATCGCCGACACTGCGGCGTAGGCTGGCTTGGACACGTCTCGTATCCGTTTAAAAAAAAAACGGGTGCGGGTCGTGACACTCTGACAGAAAGGTGAAGTGAAAACTCTGACATAAAGCTGAAATGATAGCCCTGACATGATGGCGTGCTCCTAGAGAAAAGAAGAAAATCTTTTATAGCTGGCATGATCCGCCAAGTCTAAAGCTCCCTATGCGGCTGTCACCCCTATGCGGTTGCTCTCTTCATGCGGCTGCCTCCTTTATGCGGCTGCCTCCTTTATGCGGCTGCCACTCCTATGCGGCTGTCACCCTATGCGGTTGCTTTCTTCATTCGGCTGTCTCCTTCATGCGGCTGCCACCTTCATGCTGCTGCCACCTTCATGTAGCTGCCTCCTTCATGCGGCTGTCTCCTTCACGAGGCTGCCATCCTCACGCGGTTATCCCCCTCATGCGGCCGCCACCCTCATGCGGCTTCTACCTTCATGCGGCTAGGAGTGTGGGGACCACCCATATGCGGTTCATTTAGAGACCGCATTCATACGGCTCTGTCAGGACGTCCCACTCATGACAGTTGAGACACATGGCGGTCCTCATGACAGTTGAGACACGTGGTGATCCTCATGATAGTTGATACACGTGGCGGTCTTATCCCCTCGGAGTTATGGCTGCTAGCAAATCATAACAACCCAGATTTGTTATAATCATCATAATTACTCGGATCAAATCAGATTTGTTGTAATTAAGCAAATTGAACACGTGGCGGGAGATCCGAGCTTGTCATGACAAATTATGAAGATTCATTGCAATCAGCATTAATTGCCCATACGGATTTGGCGCAATCAAAAATTAACAGCCCAGATTTGTTGCAATCAAGATTAATGGTCCACATTATTGGTCGCCGACTTTTCAAAGGGCAATCATTGCAAACCCTAATGATCACACCCCACTCCTATAAATAGCAATGTGCCATTCCCTTGCAAAAGAGACTCTCTCGACCAGGCTGGACACACAGAGAGATAAAGGCATGCACAGAGGAGTCTTTCCACACATCCCGAGAGCATTTTTTCATCAGAGCCAAGGCTACATCCGATCGTCCAAGGAGTAAGGCAGAGCTGCCGTCGCTTTCCCGAGCCTCTATCGTCACCCCCAGAATCAAAAAATAAATAATCGTACTTAGATTGCTGTACCTAGGTTTTCATTCCTAGGCTTTTTTTGTACGAGCGAGTTTGTATTGTGAGTCTAAGTTCAGTCCTCCTATAAAATTGTTCTGTACTTTTATAATCAATGGCAAATACGATGGCGACTCTGCTGGGGACTAACTTCTATACGGCTGAGGAGTTGCTGACGCAATCGGACGCAGCCAAACTTGGCTCCACTCAACAAATGCTGGTCGTCCGGTTCGACCAGCAGGCGTTTGAAGAAATGCTCTCCGACGGGAGCGCTGGCCCGGTCCAGCGACGAGCCCGCACGAAGAAGGCCCACAGGGAGTGGAGGCCCAAATCATTCGCTCCTCCCCAAGCCCTCGAAGAAGTACTCTCTGTTGCTCAAGATGGCGTAGAAGTCTCGCAGGCGACCCCACTTCAGACCATAGAGGACTCTGCTGTCCCCAAGTCCAGCAGAAGAAAACACTATAATACTAGACTTGCAGGGGCAAAGAGGAAATCTATGCAATCCAAGCCGCATAAGGGCGCCAGCCACATGGATAAGGCTCATGCGTCGCAACTGTCAACAGCATGGAGAAAACTCATGCGTCCACAAAAGTCAGCCGCATGCAGAAAGCCCATGCGGCCAGAACTGTCAGCCGCATGCAGACAGCCTGTACGGCCATAACTTCCAGCCGCATCCCGAAGGTTCATACGGCCACCGCTTCTAGCCGCATACAGAGGTTCATACGGCCACAAAGGATAGCCGCATACAGACAGCCTGCATGGCCACTGATCCCAGCCGCATACCATCTGCTCCATACGGCTCTCGGTCAGTCTTCGACCGCCTCTCAGGCGATCCTGACCCCAGATGCTCTCATGTGCCAATCTCTGTGGACTCTTCCTACTATGCACTCTCAGGTGCTAGAAGGAAGAAGTCTCGGGCAGCACGGGCTCGTCAAGCTCAGACAGCTGTCCCAACTTCTGACTATCAGGGCATCCCGCTGAATATTACGCGGGCCCCTGATGGAAAGTTATACAGAACTATTCGTGTCCAGCCCCTGACGTCCAACGGACAGGATAGTTATCAAGGATCTTCCAACAACAATCAGGGGCAAGTACTCATACTACCCCCAAATCAGGGAGCAGGCAGGAGGCCAACACACTCATGTGCTCAGAATTCCCGAGCCTACAAAATGGGTGACTTACGCAGCGAGATTCTTCACAAACGCAAAGAAAGAGACGAAGATTTTGTGTGAAGAGAGTCCTGTCAGGGACATCAATGCACCCAAGTCATTGTCAACTGTTGCTGCAACAAGGCGGCAGTACAAGAAGACCGGCGTTCCGTCTTCAAACGGCTGCAATACCCAAGTTCAGAAGACGAGGCGCTTCTCGTCGCCTCCTGCAATTTTGCTCTGAAGATTCCTGGCAGCGGAAGAAGGAAGAAAACAATTGTCTCCAGTCCAAAAATCTCAACCGGCGTAACCAAGAAACTCTCTTCTAAGCGGTTGTCTACCACCGTTACAGAAGGAGTTTATCAAGGTACTTGCTCAAAGACAAAATCTGCCATACTTGGAGATTCGCCGTCCACATCTCTGGGAGGCATTGGAACCGGGGGTAGCACTCCTCCAAATATCCACGATAATCCGGTGTTCCAAGAAGATAATCCAGAGGAAACGATTCACCCAACAGATGAAGCAGATCCCGACGTCCCCGAGGACGTCCACAACTCTCAAGACGAGGCGAGCTCTGAAGCTGGGGGTACCGCTCCTTCTGAGTCCAAACCAGAGAAGAACATTCCCATATACCCTGATAATTTCTTTGTACAAGGGTATGACTCAGAAGGCACATCCTCTATCGTTCCTTCCATCTCTCCTTATGTAAGGACGGTGTTCATGACGGACAGCAACCAAGACGGTTCCAGTGATCGCCAACGCATCGACACCCTGGAGGCCATACTTCTTACCTTGGTCAAATCCATAGACGAGATCAAAACGGCTCTTCCAACTCCGCAAGGAAGGATGCAGGGCCAAATAAATATGGGACCCGCGGTCAATGCGGACTCGAACTCAGCCACACAAAACTCGGGTGATAATCCTCCTGAAATATCGGCCTCCATCGCTGCAGACGAGGCCAGGGAGGCAAGAAGAGAGGTCCAGGAGCTCCAGGCCATGTTCCACGCCCGAGAAAACTGCCAAGACCTCAGGATACGATAACCATATCCTACTGCGTGGAGAGATGTTCCCTTCCCACCAAGATATAAACCATTTAACATCAATCCATATGATGGGAAGACATCTGCAAACAGGTACATCACCTACTTCGAAGTCACAACCGACCATCTGCCTCATGACGATGCCATCCTTACACGGTTGCTCATCGGGGCACTGGAGGGGGTCGCCTTCGACTGGTACCGCAACTTGTCGGACAACTGCATCTATTCTTTCACCGGATTCAAACGTATGTTCCTGGAGAGGTTCTACGAAGTAGGATAAGACGTGACAATGTCCACCCTCATGGACGTTGTCCAGGAAGAAAAGGAGCTGACAAGGAACTATATCGAGCGGTTTCGTCAAACCGCGATAAAGTTGCCTTCCGGTAACCCGGATTCCTCCTTAATTGAAATTTGCCAAAAGAGGCTGCTTCCCACGATCAACCTCTGGATGGGCAAAAGTCGGTTTAAGAATTGGAAGACTTTCATTATCAGTGCCACTAGCGCAGAAAATAAGTTGAAGAAAGCTCGCCAATTGGGATTGCACGTCTCGGAAGGAGAGGACAAGGGCAAACGCCCTAACACCAACAGCAACAATGGTGGTAATCCCTCCAACAATCGAGACAACAAGGGCAAATAGGCTATGGCGGCCGACACAGTGCCGAAGCCTGAACCAAAGCCAGCAGACAAGCAGTAGCCTCAGATGACCTATTCCTTCGAGGACGGCCATGTCAAGCCCATCTTGGACATGCTCATACAAGGAGGTCGAATTCAACTCCCTCCTCTAAGGCGTGAACCTCGTCCTGCAGAAATGGAGAGCCCCAAGTACTGCCACTACCATCGCTATGTCCACAATGCTACACATGACTGCTACCAACTGAAGCGATACATCCAGCATCTCATCGATTCTAAGACCCTGGCCATTGATTTCGAAGAGGTGACCGTAGCAGCCAACATGGTATCAGTACAATTCGGCAACTTTCCTCCGACAGAGACTCCAGATGGAGTAGTGCCTGTCCCCAGAGCAAAAATGGAGGTCGCTAACCTTCCACCTCCCCGAGACCAGGCTGCTGGTCTAGTGCCCCTAACCACATCACGGAGGGAGATCATGTGGGTCCATCCGGACCCGGTACCCGAAGTAACTCAGTCCGCACCTCCTTCCACCAAAAAGAAAAAGAATGGAAAAGTCAAATCATGTCGCACAATCTCGACAAAGGTCGAAGAAGCTACTGCCGTTGTTACCCGTTCCGGCACACAAACCCAACCTCCACCGGATAACTCGGCTGAATACCATCAGCCGACAGCTGCCGATGCTCCAGGACCTTCGCAGCCTTCGACGAGCGACAAGCCTAGGCCGAAGGAGACTCGCTTCGACAAACCACTCCGAAGAGAGATGCCTCATGGGCTGGAGAGGCCCTACAACTTTGAGATCTTGGCACAATTGGCCAACACACTGGCCAAATTATCGCTATACGAGCTCCTGAGGCTCTCCAAGGATGTTCGTGTCGCATTAAGCGAGGCACTCCAGAATGCCGACGCATATCTGGCTCAGTCGAATCTCACTGGAAAAAGCTTGCCTGCAGATCTCCAGGACAGCGCTTGCACGGGTTCAATGCCAAACATTGTCTTCACTCCGTAGGATATGCTTATCAAGACCAACCTGAACGATCGCCCTCTGTATTATACTGGATACATTGGCGATATCAAGGTGGATCGAATGCATATTGACCCCGGTTCCTCCATAAGCATCATCCCAAAGAGCTTACTACATCATCTGCACATCCCAATGCATCGCCTGACGTCGACAAGCACCACCATCAGCGGTTTTAATTCAGACAGAAGCTATCCGATCGGAAAGATTTGTTTGAAGTGCCAAATAGCCGACCTTCAGTCAGAAGTGACCTGTTATGTCATAGATGCGGACACTTCCTACAACATTCTCCTGGGGCGTCCTTAGATACACGATTACATGATCGTGCCCTCTACACTGCACCAGTACTTCAAGTACGTCGACAAGCACGGCTTCGTGAGGACGGAATTTGCCAACATCGATCCTTTTAAAGAGGTCGAATCCTACTACTCAGATGCATGCTTGTACGAGAAGTCGAAAAAGCACCTGGCCGAAGGAGATACTCAAGCTCGAACTGAGACGGCAACTGGATCGGAAGAACCTCTGACAATCCACCTTCAAGCCCGCAAACCTGGCAGAACTGCACCACTTACAGCCACTCTGCGTAAAGACGCAATCAGCCTCTCTGCACAAGAGGAGCAGATGATAATCCGACTGCCAAAGTCTGGCCAAGTGCCAAGACCCACGACAGCGCCACTGACAATCAGGCTGCCTAAAACTAGCCAGCAACAAATAGGGGAGCTCAATCTCTCTGTCAAGTCGATGACGATTCGTCTTTCCAGAATGAATTGACAGCCAAACGCTAAGCCAGGAACTGCTAGCCAGCCAACAACTCCCCGTCCAGCACCGAGCACGAAACTGGGGGTGGCTAGTACGCCAACGACTCTACGTCCTGCTCCACCCATGGAGCCCCTGATGATTAAGCTGCCCAAGTCATCCTTCCAGTCCTCATTGACACAGGGGGTGGTTGAAGAAGAGCCAGAGCTGGCCAAGTATGTGGCTGCTCACACTGATGTTCCATCCACAGATGATGTAATCCTACTAGAAAAGATACCTTACTTCATCAATAAAGGGTTATCTTTGAACTACCTAGAGCTTAATAAGCTTTGTATAATGTATGCTATGGAACACGGTATAGGCACCCACCTACACATACATGTGACAAATGTCTACACGCAAATCAACTTACTCTAGTAGAAGATGCTTACCGCATAATCGAGGGAGAGGATCATCCAATCATCTTCGGCCGGAAGAATGATCCACAACCCTTCAGGATAGAAGAAGTTGATCTCGAACCCGACACAGGGAGACTGCCCCTTTATCTGTATAGTTCTCGATCCAAGTACCTTATGCTAAAATAGGGTATGATATGGAAACTACGCCAGGCTTGAACTACCGCACGGGACGGTGATTACCCTTACAATTGCCTGTCCCAGCTGGGAAACCACGAGATTATTACAACAAAACCAGATGTGGGCTAGGTTATGTTACACCGTCAACGACCCCTGAAAGCTCAGGTAAAGAATGCGACTGGCACTCACACTCAACCGAATCACCAACTTCTAATTTGGATGTCAGCATCGAGGACGTATTCAGACGAGTCTTGTCCGTCAATATGGCATTCACCGACGCCTACGAAGAAGATGAAGATATTCCTGAACTCCTTGAGTTAGAGCCGTGGGTCCAACAGCTAGACGCGCAATGGGAAAAGCGGTTCAAGCAAAGAGAGCCTCCCACCGAAGATGAGGTTACGCAAGTCGATCTTGGTGATGAGTCTTCTCCAAAGCCCATCTTCGTCAGCAAAAGTCTGACAGACGAAGAGCGGGAATCGCTACTACAACTCGTCAGAGAATACATCGACGTGTTCGCCTGGAGCTACGAAGACATGCCAGGACTGAAACCCGAGTTTGCACTTCACAAACTCAACATCCATCCGGACGTAAAACCGGTCAAGCAACAACAACGACGGTTCTGCACCGACATCATAAATGCCATTGAAGCTGAGGTCAATAAACTGATAATCAGTGGCTTCATCCGCGAGGAACAGCATCCAGACTAGGTCGCCAACATAGTACCAGTCCTCAAGAAGAATGAAAAGATTTGAATCTGTATCGACTTTTGTAATCTGAACAAGGCATGTCCTAAGGATGAGTTCCCCCTCCCTATCACCGATATCATGATTGACAACACCTGCGGCTTCGAGCGTATGTCATTCATGGATGGTTTCTCGGGGTATAGCCAAATCAAGATGTTCCCTAATGACGAAAAGCATACATCATTCCGAACACCAATTGGCACATACTGCTACACGGTCATGCCTTTCGGTTTAAGGAATGCTGGTGCCACCTATCAAAGAGCTATGAGCGTCATCTTTAGAGACCACTTGCACAGGACAGTGGAATGCTACGTCGACGACATCGCCGTCAAGAGCCGCTCTAAAGAAGATCATCAGCATGATCTGAGGATGATGTTCGACCTAATGTGAGCGCACAATTTGAAAATTCGTCCCACGAAATCCTTCTTGGGCGTATCCAGCGGGAAGTTCTTGGGTTTCATCATTACTTCCCAAGGTATCCATATAGACCCTGAGAAGACGAAGGCAATCATGGAGATGGGTCCCCTAAGAAATCTTCTTAAACTCAGAGGGCTTCAAGGTAGACTAGCTTACATCAGGAGGTTTATCTCTAATCTCTCCAGACGATGTCAACCATTCACCCACCTCATGAAGAAGGGGGTGTCATTCGTCTGGGATGAAGAATGTCAGCACGCCTTCGACAACATCAAAGAATATCTGTCGAACCCTCCAGTCCAGGTAGCCCCGGTTGTTGGGAGACCATTCCTACTCTATGTAAGAGCGATGGAACATTCTCTTGGTGCTCTGCTAACTCAAAACAATGATACAGGCCATGAGCAGGCTATATATTACCTCAGCCGAATGATAATGGGACCTGAGCATCGATACACGGCCGTGGAGAAAGAGTACCTTGCTCTGGTTTTCGCCATTCAGAAGATGCGACACTACGTCACGGGACAAACTATTTATGTCGTATCAAGAGTTAACCCCCTCCGGGTCCTCATGACCAAGCCAGGTGTACTCAGCTCTCGCCTCGCTACCTGGGCGATATTACTGTCCCCCTACCACATAATCTTCATCCCGCAGAAGGCTGTTAAAGGTCAAGCTCTGGCAGACTTTTTAGCAGCTCATCCAGGTTCGGAGTCAACCCGAATAAACGAAGAGATTCCAGATGAGGTCGTCAATTCAAATGTGGCCTCTCATGATGCCATATGGCGAATGTTCTTCAATGGCGCTTCCAGAACGGGGCCTAAGGGCAACATCGTCGCTGGGGTCAGAGAGGTGCTGATTTCTCCCTCCGGGCTGGTGATCAATCGGGCTTGTTCCCTCACGGAGCCTTGTTCAAACAATGTGGCCGAGTACAATGCTTTGGTCATTGGCCTCCGACTTGCAAAGGAGCTGGGTGTAGAGTACCTTGAAGCATACGGCGATTCGCAGCTAATCATTAACCAAATTCGGGGCTCATACGAAGTACGTCATGAAGACATGATCCCCTATTACCAAATAGCGATTGAAATCATCTTGTCCTTGGAAGGGTTATTCATAGAACACGTTCCCATGCTCCAGAACGTTGAAGCTGATGCCCTAGCAGGCCTTGCCGCTTCCCTAGCGGTACCGAATCATGCTCATCATCTGGTTGACATCATAGGCCGTGAGTTGGTCTGTCCCAGGGACAATGTTCAATGTATTGAGAGTTACTCTGTTCTGAATGTCGACGGAGCACCAGACTGGAGACAATCATTCATCGACTTTGTAGTCTACGACATCCTGCCAGAGAATCCGAAGGAAGCCACTTCTATCAGAAGACGTTCCCTCAGATTCTTCTACGATACAGAAACAAAAATGCTATATCGATGATCATACAATGGTTTACTGCTTCGGTGTCTGTCAAATACAGAAGCCAAAAAAGCCGTGCGTGAAGCTCATGATGGCATCTGTAGGGCCCATCAGCCTGGCCCAAAACTACAAGACCGCCTTCGTCGAATGGGCTATTATTGGCCCACGATGGTCGTCGATGCGATAGACTATGCAAAAAAGTACAAAGCCTGTCAAGTCCATGCAGATTTCATCCACCAGCCATACGAGTTTCTACATCCGACGTTGG
Organism: Iris pallida; assembly: GCA_029216955.1. NCBI lineage: Eukaryota > Viridiplantae > Streptophyta > Magnoliopsida > Asparagales > Iridaceae > Iris > Iris pallida. The sequence continues at coordinate 6,154,831 of JANAVB010036820.1, read as the reverse complement.
CATCCTGGCCATTCGAAGCATGGGGAATGGACATCATTGGTCCGATCACTCCGTCTTCGTCCCGAGGACACCGCTTCATACTCGCAATCACAGATTACTTCTCTAAATGGGCGGAGGCTATTCCACTAGCAGAAGTCAAGACTTCAAACGTGATCAACGTCCTCAAGCATTACGTTATCTACCGCTTTGGACTGCCACGAAGGATCATCCATGATAATGGTCCGTAGTTCGCAAGCCACGCTTTCTATCGGTTTTGTGACAAATACCGAATCCAGAATATTGCTTCAACACCATACAACCCGGCGGCTAATGGTCTGGCTAAAGCGTTCAACAAAACAATAATCAAGCTGCTCAAGAAATTCGTGTCTTCCAACAAACGCGACTAGAATGAGAAGCTTAGCGAATGCTTATGGGCGTACTGTACTACAGTACGGACGGCCACTGGGAACACACTGTTCTCTTTGGTATATGGAAGTGAGGCAGTTCTCCCATTGGAGACTCAAATCCCCTCACTCTGCGTCGCTCTCACCTACTGACTGACGACAGATGATAATCACCATCGTCGGCTACAAGAGTTGGAGGCCCTAGATGAGAAGCGCCTGTTAGCTCAACAACGAATTGAGCTGTACCAAGCACGTATCTCCGGAGCCTTCAACAGAAAGGTTAAAATCAGAACATTCCAAGTGGGCGATCTCGTTCTGGCAGTTCGGAGGCCGATGGTTATGACTCACAAAACTGCCGGCAAGTTCCAGCCAAAGTGGGAAGGCCCGTTCATCATCGACGCTGTATTCTCCAATGGAGCTTACCGCCTCGCAAAACAAAATGGAGACTTGCTCATGTTGTCCATCAACGGCAAGTTCCTAAAGAAGTATTACGTCTAAAATGACATCCTCCAGGATGTTAAGTTATGTACCCTGTGGTACCGCTGAACTGACATTTCGACTTCAAATCTTCCAGAATGATGAGTTATGTACCCCCTGGTACCGCTAAACTCGTATTTCGACTACAAATTTCCCAGAATGACGAGTTATGTACCCCCTGGTACCGCTGAACTCGTATTTCGACTACAAATTTCCTAGAATGACGAGTTTGTACCCTCTGGTACCGCTGAACTCATATTCCAAATCCAAATATCCCTGATTGATGGGTTATATACCCTCTGGTACCGCTGAACTCACATTCTGAATCCAAATCTCCCAGATTGTTGAGTTATATACCCGTAAGTACCGCTGAACTCACACTCTGGTCGCTACAGATGAATCTACGTCGCATCTTTTAGGTAGTAAGTCATGTATGATCATACCTCTGAACTTTTCCCCTAAAAGAGCTCCCTCCTTGTGATCCAACACCCGCACTTTCAGTGCACAAAAAGGGTAACAGATCCACAAATTCTCCGAAACAACCACGTCGATGTTACCTCTGAGTTGTTTCCCTTCCATCAAAAATAAACCGCCCCTCACATAGAACTTCCACGTCCTCATTACCTCTGAGTTGTTCTATGTACCCTTCATGAAGCCCACTCCTGCCATATCCTCATTACCTCTGAGTGAAAAGGCTCCATCGAAGAAACACTCATATTTACCACATCCTCATTACCTCTGAGTAAGTATGTTGGTTCTCTCTCGACTTATTATCCGTACCAAAAAAATCCCAGGGTACGCCAAGGATAATAGGCCCACAAATGTCCTCTGTCGACCACAAATGTCCTCTGTTGACCACAAATGTCCTCAGTTGACCACAAATGTTCTCAGGTGACCACAAATGTCCTCTGTTGACCGCAAATTTCTCATCATGCCCCGGGAGCCCAGCTGCTCCATGGCATTCTTTCTTCCGATACTGGGAACTTCCATGGCCACCTCACTATGGAATTTTCTAAGTATCCCCATCAAACTTGTTATCCGTACCTGAAACCAAGGTATGCCAGGGGTAGCAAGTCCACAAACAGTCCTCCAGTACGGCGAGTACCACAACACCACAAACGCAAAAAGTAATACAAATAAAGGGTAGAATAAAATATACTCATTTATTTGAAAGTCAAAAGTACTACATGTTCTGGGGACCACGTCCCCCTCAAAAAAAAAGAGAGGAGAGGAACGAAAACGAAAGAAGGAGAAAAGCCGACTATGGTTCGGCGATACACAATTCTATGAGACGGTCCCTGAGCAAGACAGTCGACCGCTCGAACCCCTGTTTGGCTCGACGCTCGGCCTCCGGAGCAAGCCGCTCCACGTCTTCTAGGTGCGCATGAGCCCGTCGGCCATCCTCGAGCTTCTTCGAAGCACGCTCCAGACTAGCAGAAGCTCGGGAGACCTTTTCGGCCTCACGAACGATCAGCTCTTTATCCGCGCAGGAAGCTTCAAGCTCAGACTCCGAGAAGGCCAGCTTCCTCTGGAGTTCGAGGATCTGCTCCCTTGTATCAATTATTCTGCGAGAGGCGGCCGCTTCCCGAGCTATCCAATCCTCGCTCCTGTGGCTCAGCTGATCATATTGAAGAGATAGGTCACCGAGGTCCTTCACTATAACCGTCTTGGACTTATCTCGCGTAGCCCTTACCTTCTCCAAGACAGTGGTAAGGAAGCCCCGCTCCCGATCTATTGCTGCAGACAGATCAGCTCGCCGCAGCACTAGAAACTGGGCCACAAGCTGATCAGCCTCTAAAAATTTGGACTCCAGAAGCGCAGCTATCCCTGCTCCACCAGGGAGGGTTTTAAGAATGTCAATCTGGCCTCGAGCACATTGTCGAGCCAAGGCAAAGGGGGTCCCCCGCTCCACAGCAGCTTCGACCCCTCTCTTCAAGTGGCGGTAGAAACTGTCAATTACATCCTGTGATGCCTCATCCAGAACTTCCGTAGAGGATGGCGTCAGAGAAAGTATAGCTGGCAGTGTCGAAAGAGATACGCCAGAACCTGCCACCCCTGCCACCAGGGAAGCAAATTTCGAGCGAAATGACGCATGGATGGCAGCTAACTCCTCCTCCACGGCCCAAAGAACCTGGATACTCGGCAAGGCGGAGAGGTCGACCCTCGAAGCCACATGAGCAGAGGAGGACGCATGGACCATTGCTCCCTGCCCCGACTGCGTCGCCGTCTGAACTCCCGAACTCGATCCAGCGGGAGCCCCTCTATATAAGTCGAAAAAGGAGGGGGCACACTCGCTTCCGCCAGATCCCCACTGGTAGAGCCTTCCCTGACAATATCCGTCATTGGCAGTAAAGAGGCAGGACCTGTATGTCCAGAGCAACCATCAATCAGCATAACCCGAAGGATATGATGATAGAGCAAATGGGCCTCCTCACTAGTCAAAATTTGGCTTATCTTACCAGGGGAGGGTTGTGGAGGCTGAGGCTCGCTCACAGCCGCCGTAGTCCCCTCACCAGCAACCTCCGAGATGAATTAAGCTGGCTCTTCGGCCCTAGCCGCCTCGGAAGGAGATACGACTGGATCAGTGTCACCCTGCTAAAATTTAGCAGTCTCAGTTACAAGTTCAGCGGAGCCCCCGTCGCCCTGGGTCGAGACCTCAGCAATGTGAGATCCCTCAGCCGCCGCCGAGGGTACCCCGACAGAAATAATCTTGGCACACATGTCACTAATCAAAGTATTCAAGGCCGGATTGACTTTAGAAACAGTGGTCGGTTCCCGAGAGTCCGACTCCTCCGACACCTACAGATAAGAGAAAATGATTAGATCATGGTTCAAAAAAAGAAAGGGGCTAAAGAAGGAGAGGGTCACAATTTAACTCACCTCCGAAACAGCGTCATCACCTTCGCCTCTCTCTTTAATGAGCAGCCCGCAGCGTCTAACCGCAGCCCGTTTCACGGAGAAGGATACGCCACTAATAGAATCATGCCTGCCTCGCTTGTATGAAGGGACATGCGCAACAGGCGGCTGATCCGCCACCATCTCACCAAGTGCAACAGGCGACTGACCCGCCACCATCTCATCTGGCACAATAGGCGGCTGATCCGGCCCAACATCTTCCACAGGAGGGGAAGAGTTATCTGCCTCATGCTCATCATTCTCTTCGTCCGCATTTGAGGACTCCGAGTCAGGCACAGGAACCGTATTCCCCCTCATCTTCCTCGTCTTAGACCCCTTGGGCTTCTCCGCTAAGCCAGTACCCACGATGAAGCTGGTACTCGGGTCAAAATTAACGGAAGGCTTGCTCGCCGTAACATGGTATAGGGCTGCCATATACAAAATCTCCCCTGGCACCTTTCCATCAGAAACCGAAAAGGTAGTTCGGGTATGAACCGTGTCATAATAATGCCATGCCCTGATACCGTCCAGGACGCTACCTTCAAAGCCCAGGCAAGAGCTAGGACTATCAAAGAACAGCTGGCTATACCCGAACTGGCAGAAGAACCTGCTGGGCAAGTAGGGCTCCAGGTAGATGTTGTTGTGGTTACGATATACTAGGTGCGCTGGATGGATATTACGCAGCCAAAGGAGCATTTTTTCAGGTAAGAGAAGAGGAGGTTCGGTACCATCAACATGTATGCTCCTCACTTCTTCAGCGGTAAAACGAGGAACAGACACAAAAAGTCGTATTCGTCCACTCTCGCCAGCGCCCTCCGACAAGCTGGCTTGGTGCTGCACTCCCAGGGCTGATGGTGGAATCGGAAAATAAAAGCGTCATCAGCCGTAACATCGTCTTCTGCTCCAGGCATCATCAAAGACCGGCTGTGCATTAACAGCCACCCCATCAGATAATGGTATGGCAGCTCTATGCGCTCAAAATCCATCGCCGTGTCACGGGTGATGACCTTGGAAGAAAAGGTACGAAGGCCATGGTGTATGCTGCACACCATGGCCGGAAGAAGAGCCAGCTTGGCCCCAAAGACCAGCTTTACGGCAGGGAGGATAAAGTGGCGACTGATCCTCTCAATGGAACCTGCCCCTCCGGAGACTACACAGTTCCGTAGCCACACCATCAGGAATCCCGCCAAGAGCGCCTTCTCCGACAGTCGCTGAGTACCATGATAACAATAACTAAAGGAGTCGGTCTTACTCTCCAATGTGTCGCCCGTGGACCTCGATCTTTTGGCAGTCAACGCCGGGTTTTTTACCTTCTCATGAGTTTGAGGATCTCAGAAAGAAACCCGGCCTGAGGCGCCTAGTGTGAAAAGGTATGAGATCCAGGACGTGGTGTGAGGAATGCTCCCTTTCGAGATACCATCCTTCTTGATAGCCGTCTGGTGACAAGTACTGTGGTGACATAACAATTCCCGATATACGGCAACAAAGCCTAGAAACTGCCGATCCAAATCCACAAGCTCTTCGCTCGTAGGGTGTACACTTCAAAGACTTCTTCCCCCCTGGACAGCTTGGAGATAACGTACATCTCATGGAGAGCAAGTCCCAGCTCCCCTCCAGGCGTGAAGAAGGTTCCCGTCCGCCGGTTGTACATCTCCAGGAGAGCAATGAACAACGGATTATTTATAGGCAGACCATGACAGGTGCCCCGAATGGCGTGGTAGAGGCCGATCTCACGCAGGGGATTCTCATACTTTCGTAGAATCCACGTGGTCAAGTTGGCCCACGCAGGGATAGGGTTTATCCAGTTCAGCAACGCCAACCGGCCGACGGGATAGGACCCTTTCCGAGCAAGCTGGTTCAAGAAGGTATCAGCTTGAGAGAATATGAAATTGGGACCCGATACATTTATGAAGGTACCCGGAGCCAGTCCCATCACGTACCGACTGACCGGTTCCCTTCTCGCATAAGCTGACCCCAAATTCCTGTTGTAATGGATGTTTCCCACAAATATCTCCGACTTGCTTGGAGTCAAGGAGTCTACCATCTTTCTGTCTAGCGGTAACATGTTGAACCATGACAGAGGAAAATGATGCTCTATCGGAGGGATATGGATCTCCACCCCGTCAAGAGTAAAGTCCCAGCTCTCGGATATATCCAGCACTCGGGTGTTCTTTACAGACAAAGCATCCCCAAAGAGGAACGCCGGCTTCAGGTATTTCCCCTCCAATTGCCCCGAGTTCATCATGGCGCAGATAAAGTAAAAGGGCTAGTTTTTATAGCATTCAGCCTCTCCAAAGGCTTTTTTGGAAGCTAGTTCGTCACATACTCGACTATGTGGTCATATCGATAGCCCATAACAGATTGGGTGCGACCCACCAGAGGCTCTTCCGCTGCATTAACTGGCAGATTCACTGAAGAAGGACAAAAGAAACAAATTAAAAGATGGCTAAAACAAAACCACCGAGTGTTTTGGCTTATGCGGTCCAGTCCACATGAGCTTATGCGGCTCTGTTTAAAGACGAGCTTATGCGGCTCTGTTTAAAGATGAGCTTATGTGGTTCAATTTTAAAAGAGCTCATGCGGCTCTGTTCGAACATGAGCTTATGCGGCACTAATTAGCGTAAGCTTGCGGCTTTGTTTAGTGGGGGCTTATGCGGTTCTACTTAGCGGAGCATTATGCGGCTCACTTCAGAGGAGCTTATGCGGCTCGGTTTAGCACAGCCTTATGCGGCCCAGTCCAGATGAGCTTATGCGGTCCTGTTTGAGGGGCTTCATACGGTTCGATTCAGAGAGACTTATGCGGCTCTGTTCGACGGGTCATTATGCGGTTCAGTTTGTGAAGTATCTATGCGGCTGCTAGACAAACTCCCATGCGGCTCGGACATGGGGTATACCCCCATGCAGCTCGAACGTGGGACATACATGCGGCCCATACAATTTGAACAGTTCGATGAAGATGAGGGACGCATTAAAGGCTTGTGCATAAAGCATGCAACAGAGCCGTCTTTGTTAGGGTTTCGAAGTATACGATCCGCCCAAACCCTTACCAGCAATGATGGGGTGAATGTTGGGGTGAACTTCAGGCGCTGTGGCTGACGAAGAATCTACTCCCTTACCCTTCGCCTCGGCCTTGGAAGACTTGGGGGCCATTGTTGATTGATGAGCGGAGAAGAAAGACGAAGATATCAACCTAGGGCAAGTAGAGTTGAAGATAGAAGAAAGTAAAGAAGTCTCTCTGACCAAAAACGCTCCTATTTATAGGCAGAAGGAGGGGGGACGCTTCGATCCGCGTGCTGCATAAAAACAAAATCGACTCTTTGGTCATCGAGGAAAATTCGGATAGTTAAAACCGACCCTTGGGATCCTGCCCCAAAAGGCGACTTTAAATCCAAAGTAAATCAAGAGCAATTAATAAGACGCACACGTGGCAGGAGACGCACACGTGGCAGGGAGTCTATGCGGTCAGACAGTCCATGCGGCTAGGAAGTCCATAAGGCTAGGAAGCCCATACGGCTAGAACATCCTATGCAGCCAGAAGAGTTTATATAGCTCTTAACTTTGGTATATATGTCCAGCCCGACTTAGCCAACCGTGCTTACGTGAACTGTCTTTTTATTTTGTCGAAAACTGTTCTCCTATGTTTTACAAAATAGGTAGACCTATTATATGGACATCCGTGGGACATTCGAGAGAGAGCGCGCCAACGATATCAACTTTGCGGAAGCAACAATTCAGAGTTTGCAAAAACAACGGAGTTAAAGAATTCAATCGATAGTCCAAGGACGTAAAGCCGTGCTCTGATGCCATTATGTCACGCCCTGCTCCCGTAGGAGCGATCGTCCTCGCTAAGGCGTGATGCCGTACGAGTCTAGATTGTGCTCGTGCAAGGCGGGTTCCATAACGGCCAATTTCAGCGGCTGCGACGGGGTCGTCGCACAGAAGTCCCAAGCAGAGACATTGAATAATAGCAGCAAAATTTAAAGAAAAACATAAGTCATTGCAAAATACTCTTTTATTGATATTGAAATAAGGGTTATAATAGGTTGCGAGGCCAAGATTACAAGTCTCTCAAGCTCACTCAAGCTTACTCATCTCACATTACAAGTCACTCAGCTCTCTCACATCTCTCAATACATGTCTTGAGCCAGCGGATGCTTTGGAAGGCGACGTCCATACATTATGTCATGTATAAGTCTTGAATACATGCGGCCGCATGCTTCGAATCGCCAATGAACTCCATGTCTCGACGCATCCAAGCGAGCCCCGCGCCACGAGCTTCTACCTGTGCCTGCACATGAAAACTTTGTAGATGTCAGTACTCAACTATACTGGTGGAATGAGCTCCTCGCCTACCCTTACAAAATTGACACGTTTGATTTACTTTGTGCAACATAGTCCCTTCTTATTAATTATCTTTCTACTCTTACCTTAGGATCAGTTTTAGGACAGACGCCTTGGCCTATTTTGTGTCTCTAGACCATCCCGTGCTTGCAATATCAACGTTAACCTATCAAGTCGTGTTTGCCTTACGGCCTAGAATCAGAGACACAACTACACGCACTACAAGAAATTGCATTTTTAACAACATATTTTAGCGACATAGGGTATTTTATGTCTCTAAAAGCTATTTTTTTATATGTATTCGCGACATGAGTTCTAATATGTCGCAGAATCCACATAAATTTTGCTCAAGGGAAATGAAATACTAGTCCCACCAAAAATTCTATACATATCGCGACATCCACATGTCGCAGAAGGACACTATATGTTCCGCGACATGTGGTATATGTCGCAGAAAGACACAGTATGTTCAACGACATGAATGGTACATGTCGTAGAGAGACACCAAATGTCCAGCGACATGAACCTATGTAGGGAAATATATTTTTATAATTTGTTTATTGAATAATATTTTTTTTAATATTTTATAATCTAGCACGTGCAGGTTCAGTTAAATCGTGTGTCTCTCCGCACACGATTTTTAGCCGATCATCATGTCGCTTCAAACTCTTTGTACGGATCTTGTTCGCACTGACTTTTTCATCATCGCCCCACACGTATGCCTCGTGCACTCCGCGCGCTCCCGAGCCTCACGGGACGGCCGACGTCTTTCGACGCTGGTAACTTAACGCCTCGCTTCGCTCACGATGTCGAAGGCATCCCCGACATCTTCACGACGTCTACGACAGCCGATGCTGCCCAGGCACCTGTTCTATGCGTACGACGTCGTTACGACGTCTTCCCGATTTTAATCCTAGTAACGTATACTATTTTTTGTAAGACCTAAAATCTGTTGGTAAATTTAATAATAATAATAATAATAAACCGTCAGCAACCCCTTGGTGATCACGTGAGTTTCATATGGCACAAGGAAGTGTTACCATACTCTTTTTTTCAGATCTCATTTTCTTTCTGAGCCCTAATTCGTTCTGTTCTCCTCTCCTGCCACTACTCACACCCCCTTCCGTTGCTGCCGACTCATCTGCAATCCCTTCCATCCCCGCCTTCAGATCCGACTACGACGACGACGAAGACGAGACCAACGCCACCATTGGCACAGCGGGATCGGACAAGCCGAAGAAGCAGAAGGAGAAGAAGCCGAAGAAGTCAAGGATCACCGTCGGCGAGGCCGCAACCAAGAGCGAAGCGGATGATATCTTTGCTTTTCTCCTCTAGTTCGCTGTAAGATTTTGGGGTTCTTGGATCTGGTGGAAATTTTTGAATCATTTTTTTTACTCTTATTTGATTCTTAATTTGACTGTTTTTGGTTCTTGGATCGTCGCCCACGGGAAATGCGCCAGTTGATGAGGTTCTTCGATTTCTTTGGAAGAGCGTTCTTGGATTTCTTTGGAAGAGCATTCGTTGCGGTCGGTTTGTCACATTTCCTGTGGGCGGAGTTGTTCAAGGAATCTACCATATCGAAGATTATCGATGTGAGTTGTAAAATTTTGTTTTTCGATAGAATAATTTACATGATTTGTTCAAAAAAATTGTTCTCTCTAACGATCCATGCTCTGGCATATGTTATATACTTAGAACTCATGCTTTAGGTGCATTTTCTTGCTTGCTAATTGGTAGAAGAGCGAAGATCTTGATAAATTGAACAAACTTATGAAAGACATTATTTGCAATTGAACTCGTAGGTACTAATATCTGAGTAATTTCATAAAACGAGGACTGATCCATATTACACATGCACATAAACTTACCTTACTCTTGCTTTAGGAATGGGCAAAAAAGTATTTATATGTGTTCTATACTATTTCGTGTCATGTACAATAAATACCTAGAAGAAAATTCATATAAAGCAATATATAAAGATAATACAAAGTTTATCTAACATATTGTATATCTTTCAATTCCCATTAGTGGATGGAGATCATATATTGTCTGCTGCTTGTAAGAATCAAGATGGGCTTAGACCCAACCTCGACTCTGGTGTCATGGCCTTTGTCATGGCTATTGCCACCGTGCTCAAAGTAACATGTAACATCCCCAAGTTAGTTGTCGATGTTGTGGATCCTGCCTACGGCTGCGATGCAATAATCAAGGCCCAGTAGCAGTAGCAGCTGTCTGCATAGACTATTTCTGAGGCCGAGTTCAACTGTGCCATAAAGTACCATGCGGAGATGGAGAAGGTTTTTGTTCCAGAAGCCTGCTGAGTCCCCGCTGAGAAGGAGGAGTTGTTGAATGCTGCTGTGAACCGAGTTGACGCGTTGGAAGCTAAGTTTCAGTTGACCAAGAAGGTAAGGCTTGTTGTTATACTTTCATACTTAATTTATAGATTACAGTTGGAGCATGGTTTTTCGAACGAATATGATGACACGTTAAAGACACGGCGGCACAGACAAGACATCCTTTTTTTGTATGTCCTAGTACATTTTGGTTGTCCGTAGTGTGTATGATACATGTTCGATACAATGCAGACCAATTTTTTTTAAGTGTCCGTGCCTCCTAGGCTAGAATTTCATTTACCTGAAAAGTGACTAAAATTAATTGGTCCTCATAGAAAGGATATCTATTATGCTATGTTACACTCGGGAAAATGGTACCCGTATCTATTCTTGCAACATAGATGACTACTATTGTACCTAGTTGAAATGTTTGTATCTTGTATCTGTATCAAGTTCTTATGGTGTCAGTGTCGATATTTGTGCAGCATAGCTGGTATGTAATCACTAGATTAGAATGAAAATTTTGAGTCATGTATGATTTCTTGAGCATTGAGTCATTATATAAAAGAAATAAATAGACATCTTAAAATTTCACCACCGATGAGAAATAATGATCATAGCAAGCCTGACATATCACTAGATTAATTGATAAGATTAATATCGAATGATGAAAAGAATAAAAGTCACACTAGATAGCTTAAATGATGAAAGCCTAGTTAAGCTATTTCTACAACTTTTTTCCATTCAGTCACTAAGAATTACCTAATTTCTATTTTCACAGGCTCTGGGAACGTCAAGAGGAGTTTGTTTCTTACCTTGAAAGGAAGAACAAGTTGGTAAGTTACGGTTAAACTCTGAAAATTTGACAATGATTGAAAGAGAATTCACTAGGTTACTGCTAATAGAACTTTACCTGGATTCTGCAATATCCACTATGGTTAAAGAAATGCCACCAATTTTCTTAGATTTCAAGAAATCAGTAGCTTTTAAAGCACATTAGCTACAGATGCATTATTTACAATATATTGATTTCCATGCAAGGTATTAATTCAATTATGATTATTAACTCATACAAGTTCAAAGCAATCTTTATTAGGTAAAATAATTAGATGAGCAATTGTGTGTCAGGGGGATATAGAGGGAATACATGGAGAGCAGAACAGAAGGGCTTGAAAGAGACACACGATGGCATGAAGTACGAAGCAAGGTCAACAAGTTTGGAGACTCCTACGATGCAAACAAACTGACTGCAACCCCCATTCCCCCTCCCCACCCACCCCCCCAACACACAGACTCACACACACACACCCCTCTTTACAAATAAATTCTCCATCCAGCTTAGGATAGCAACACAAACAATGCCAAATTATAATGTCTCCATGTAACACATGACTCACTCCAGATACAGCACCACAGTTGTATTTGTCCACCAGGAATTACTGACATGGTTCTGTTAAACAATCATACATACCCTGTTTACAGAAGGACATCATATCGTGCCTTTTCTGCCAAATAAACGTATATGCATTGATCATTTATGTTCGAGTCTCCTCGATATATCACAATGTTCCAATTTCCGAAGCATCTATATAATTTACAGGAAGAGAGGCTTGCAGCCATATCACTTGCAAGAAAAATTGTTTGAGCCCTTTGAAGTCGCAGGCTGTTCAGGTAATATGTTTACCTGGTACCTAAAATCTTATTGAAAACCTTTTCTAGCCTGTATATGCAATGAATGCTGATTATACACCTACAGGCTTGCCTTTATGAAGGAAAGGAGCCAATTCAATTCTTCTCAATCTTCCGTAGCTTTATTGTGTATAAGGTGATGTTTCTATTGAATTCTATATGTTGCAAGGGATTTTTCTCATATATTTTTATATCTGTAGAAGTTTACCTCCGTCACAAAAACTTGCTGACTTGGCAATTGCAATTAACAGAGTGGCGTTAGCTCCGGGTATAAGAAATTTGTTGAGGAAAATGCTGCTGATAATGAAACATATACAGAAGATGGCATTACAATTTTTCGTGTTCAGGGTTCTGGACCAGATAATATGCAAGCAATTCAAGTAGAAACGGTACTGTTATATTGAGATAAGCTACATCCTTATTATGCAAGTCCTTAACTTGAAAAATATCACATTATTATGCAAGGCCTTATTATGCTACATCCTTATTATGCAAGTCCTTAACTTGAAAAATATTACATTTCAGAATATACTTATTTTCTTCTCATACATCTTTCAGATTGGATCTTCTCTAAATTCAGCTTACTGTTACATACTGCTCAGTGGCATTATTGTTTATACATGGACTGGAAACCTGACAACCTCGAAGGACCAAGAGTTTGTTGAAAGACAACTAGATGTGATAAAGGTAGAGTAGTCTTCCTTGAAAATGGACGACAATCATTTAAATGTTCATAAGGTTACTAACTTTCTAATCCACACAAATAATGTTTTCCTTACAGTCTTCAATCATCTGTGTAGAAGTTATGTTCTTACTAACTCCTAGTCAAACAATTAAAAGGAAAAATTGAAACACTGTAGTTCTGTGAAACAATGACTACAACAAATCCTTTAACGCATACTTTTTGGTTGGCTACATGAATCCTTTTCCTCCATTGTGCTCCGTTAAGGTCCATATGTCACCAATATTTGGAATGTTGTTCCCTACATGAGATAGCAGGATGGAAAATAATCTTATGGCACTTGTTTAAACTCGTAAAAGAAAGAAGAACTGAATCAAAACCAACAGGTCATCAGAATTCTTTGTTAGTGCATTATGGATCCAATACAGCTCATCAAAGATGCAAAAGAAAAAAATGGAACTACTGAGATAGTCCTATAGATTAGCATTTTAGTTCCTGTAAGCTTCATTCTGTATATAAACCATTAATTCAGCATGGATGGAATCATGATGGGTTTGCTCTTAGGAGACGCGGGAATGCAAACAATGTGGACCTAAATTCGAGATTTTCCTAACCTAGTGAGGAGACAATTTTCTTCTCGTCTTGTTGAGTGATATCTTTATATTGGGATAAGTACTATGTTGTTGTTGTTCTTTACATCTTGTTGACTGATATCTTTATCTTAACCTTATGTTTATAATCTTCAGGAAGATGTATTGTATGCCAATCTTCCGAGGGATATCTTTGAAGATCTCATTAAAGTCTGATCGAGAAGTCATCTGATGAAAATGTCTTCATTATGCAACTTTGTCGGGGCAATTTGCTATATATTTTAAAACTTATATATTGACGAGTTGTTCATCAACGTATGTGGTGATAGATTCTGGTAGTTAATATTATAACAATCTTTGTAAAGTGTGTGATGTACAAACTATATGTTTTAATAAAATAAGATCATTTGTAAAAGTGTTTTTGTTTTGCTGTCAATATTATGTGTTTATTCCTAACAGGCAAAGGAAATCATATCAGAAATATAATTTGGGTACCAAAAAAAATATCAACTGGCTTTTCCTGACGGTAAAGAACCGTCAAGAAAAGCCTATTTTTTTGTACTAGATTCCACTTTTTTGCGACACACAAGACATGTCGCCAAAGCAATTTAAAAAAAAGTGATGTCGCTGAAAGTGGATATATTCTGCGACATGCTAATTTAGTGTCGCCAAATACTTTCCCAGACAAGGCTACTGCGACATGTGTGCGACACAGCCATATATGTCGTAGAAAAGCTTTGGCGACACAAATATATCTTTGCGCTACATATTGCTTATGTCGCTGAACATGTATTTTCTTGTAGTGACGATAGACTCCTTTTCCACGTGACCGTGCTACAAAATCCATATTGAGGCCGTGCCTCACATTTCAGTAAGACTAACCACATCGCCGCCCCACGGCCCGTGCTACTTTGATCGCCAACTGACCCAATCAAGACTTCTGGGCTAAGTATCACTCGACCGACTTGCCTTGCGACGATTCCTGACTTAAACTCGAACAACTCAAACCAACTTATACAACTTATATGCCGACAACTCAAGACTCGACGCCACATCTCGTGCCGAAGCACGTCGCCTACGTTGCAACCAAATCTTAGGCCCAACATTTTGTGTTCCAACTCTACACACACATTCAACTCAACTTTCTTGATATACTACACTCAATACTCGACTCAATCCAAAGGCATACACACGGATCGCCGCCCATGCCGACTCATCTATATGAACTAGTCACTAGCGCCCAGCGCTATAATGGACTCCCTTTTAGCTTTTGATTAGATGGACGCTCCTTGCCAGCGCGAGTAGCTAGCTCCGCTGCAAGTCTCCGCTAACCCGTGCGATCATCTAGCACATCTATGAATGTCTCTATCGTATCGGTTTACATGGGCCGCGTGGGTCGCCGTTCGAGAAAAAGTTTATTTTACCTTGTACAAGTTGTCCAATGACCATACAAGACTCGACTCAAACTGACATCTCACACAGTCAATCTACTTCTAGTGTTACCAACTCTTTCAGGGCTAAGTTCAATACTTCTCACATCTGAGACCTTGTCTCGGCGACCCAGTCGTGAGCATTCTTTCTTTCTTGCCTCAACGAACCAGTCGTGAGCATTCTTCTTTCTTGCCTCAACGACCCAGTCGTGAGCATTCTTCTTTCTCGTCCTATCATTTCACTCAACTCAAGAACAACTATTTGAAACACTTTCCAAACTCAATGGATCAACCGTGGACCGTGCCTTAAAATACTAAGTCCGTGCCATCGTGTCTTAGTCCAACTTGAAACACTATGTGACACCACCGCCCAAGTCATACTCTATATGACGGGCCTTATGATCATGAGACTATGTGATTATACCCGACAGTAGAACTTATAGGGCCGTGCCTGCTACTACTCCTGATAGCTTAACGTAACTTGCCTAACTTACTTTGCAACAACTTGACGAGAAAAGGCTGTGTCAAGCCTTGCATCGTGGGAACGTGCCGTGCACGCGTTCGACTTTGAATAACCAAGTTATTTGAGGTGCCTAGACTTATGCCACAAGCCGTGCAATGTAACTTAACCCGTCAGCGAGCAGAGGCTATGCCACGCCTTGGGCGAAGAGACTGTGCATGCTTTATGAAGCATTTATGCGGGCGATGCCTATGAATTTGGCTAACTCTTAGCTTGTGGCAAAAACCAACTCTTCCTTCTCCCAAGCCACGAGATGAAGGACCAAGTGTCATTTTCAAAGCACGTCGTGCACCAACTCTAAGCTGACCGTTGGATCTTTCCATATTCTAACTCAATTCGACCCGTCGGGATTACTTCCTTTAACTATGTGGATTCATCTCTTTTATTATTAAGCCTACTTGTGCAAGTTAAAAATATGTAATTTATTATATGAAGGCAAAGATGATGCGAGTTCACCGAAACTACCCCACCTGAGCGATGTCTTCGAGTCGTCGTTGTAAGTCTAAGTTCGAACGTCGTTGACGTTCGTATTCCTCCGATTGACTGAGCGGGACGGGGCACTACAGGGGCTGGTAATTTCTCGCAGCCCCCTCCGGCTCGGATAATGGACGAACTCTGGATGACCGTTGTTGGTGGTCTTCAGAGGGTACGTACTACGGTACGGGATCCTACGGTGCCTTTGTGGCAACGCAATCATCTAGAGCCTCCTCTGCCAGTGTGCATTCCCTACAGCCCTCAGAGGAGTCGATCCGAGTGGGAAAACCCAGTCGCCAGCTTACTGATCCGTGTCACGAGCTATTGCGAAGGATGGAGGAGTAGCCCCAGTCTCAGCCGCAGACGGACGATGTGGTCCTCACCGCACGATTTGATATGCTCGAATGCACCATTAGGGAGATGGATGAGAGGACGGATCTTGTCGTTCAAGCGGTACAGGAGAGGACGAATCTTGCCGTTCATGCATTACACGGGACGCAGGCGGCCATTGGCGAGTAGGTTTCGAGGCTGGCGGCTGTTATGGATTCTACCAACTCCAGACTGCTAGCCATAGAATGGACACTTCTTGATCGTGCTTCGGCATCCACACCGACTGCAGCGGCTCCACTGCCTCCTCTTTCTCCTACTAATGGGTCGTCACCGGTGATGCTGACCTCGGAGCAGTATAGATTCCTGGTGTACCAGGTGCAGACACTGCCTACTCCACCTCCTCTTCCTCATCCTGACTAGGCATAGTCCTTTATTGGACTTGTTTTCATTTGTTGTGTTGGGAACCCATTGTTGGATCTTTATGTATTTGTTGGTGACCCATTTTTGGGTCTTTATGTATTTATTTTATTTCGGGTATGATTATTTGTGTTATGTTATGTTGAATATTATCGGACACACTTTTTATAGCCGTTTGGTAGTGGATTTGTATCCACCCGGCTATTTCTTGTCTTTCTGATTGTTCGATTCTATTTATTTGATTATTGGTAGTGCATTATTATTATTTGTCTCTATATTGGTTTACCAGTGTTGAGTGTTCCACCGAAGGGGTCGACGAACCCAGGAAATTCTACGCAGGGTTGCTCCGGGTCTATTATTTGCAAACTGAAACTCTAAATGCAGGTACAATATTTTTAATGTAACTGTTATTTTTGTGAAATGCATACTGTATTCTATTTTTTTATATTTTTTTTGGAATTAGCGACGCTTAGCGACGGTCAGCGACACATACACAAAGCGTCGCAGATACGTTGACGTGGCAAACTCTACAGGTCAGCAAATCTAGTATCCGAACGTCGGTATTCAAGTATCGTAATGTCGCAAAACGTCGCAAAAATGATGACATGACAACCAAAAAATTGTCAAATATAGAGTCGGAAAACGTCGCTAATCTCTGACTGTAACATCGCTAAAACCTGAATGGACAGCGACAATCAGCAACGAAATGTTACGTCGCTAATTAGCAACGTTTTTGTCGGTAAACGTCGCTAAAACTAGCGACCTCGAGCATCGCCGAATGACGTAGCTATAGCGAAGAATAGCGACGTTTTATAAGTTAGCGACCATGAATAACGCGACATGCCCGAAACGTCGCTAAAAATGATGATGTCAGAAGTTAGCGACGTTTTTTGCTATTTAGCGACGTTGTTAGGCGTCGCTAATATGAGATATTTTGGTAGTGTAAGTTGGCTTACTTCAAGGATATGATCGATAAATTTGAGAAGAAAATCTCAGATTGGCGAGGTCACCTTCGATCTTTTGAGGGCAAATTCACTCTACTCAAGAGTGTCCTGACAGCTCTTCCATTCACTCTCTATCGGTGATTAGAGCTCCTAAAAAACTCTTCTATATGCTAGAGAGAATCATGGCCAACTTTCTTTGGAACTCCAAGGATACTCATCGTCGACGTTGGATAGCTTGGGACAAAGTTTTCATAACCTTAGCCGAAGGAGGGCTCGAAGTCGTAGACGTTGGATAGCTTGGGACAAAGTTTTCATAACCTTAGCCGAAGGAGGGCTCGACGTTCGATCGCTCCAGCAGATCATGCTAGCTTTGCACGCAAAAGTTGTTGGGCCTTTATCAAAGGCGACTAAGTTTGGCCGCAATATATGCACATAAAATATGGTGATCCGTGCTCTCCCGATTATTCCCTCCCTCATTTTCCTCTCCCTATGGTGTTCTATGTTGGCTGTTTTCCCTAAAGTTGTCGAACACATTCGGTGGGTTATTGGCCGGGGGTACATCCCTGTCAAGGGCACCAACTGGTACGATATCTCTATCGACAAACCCCCTGCTTTTTGCCACAATCCCAATATTCAGCAAATCATGGCGTCTCATTTCATCATGAATCAATCTGGTGCTTCCGTTGATGTACGCAGGTTCCTACTGTCAGCAGCTACCAACATCCTGGCGGAATTGATTCTCTCCGACGAACCCGACTGCAACTGCTGGACCCTCACTCAACACGGAGATTTCTGTACTAAATCAAAATCATTTTGGGACAACTACAGGGATCGATTTCCTCTGTCCGCTTGGAGTACCTTATACTGGAACATGTTTACCCACCGCGTATTGGTGCCTTTCTTTGGCGTCTCAGTTACAACGCCATCCCTATTGATGAGAGACTTATCTGCATGGGCTTCAAATTAGCTTCTAAATGTGTTTGTTGTGCCAACTCTTCGACGGAGACGTTTGATCATCTTTTCGTAACTAGCGAGACGGCTACGGCTATTTGGTCCCACTTCGGTAGTGCTCTTCAAATCCCCGATACCCCGGTCACTCTCAACTAACTAGGGGAGACATGGCTCCAGAACATCTCTCTTCACAGCACAAAGGACATTAGCAGAAATATCATTTTTGGAACATGGCTATGGGAGATATGGAAGCAAAGGAATACTATCATCTTTGACAAAGGTACGATCAGCCATCAGAGTATTATCGTTCGGGTTACTCGCTCCTAGCAACACTCTATGAGAGCTCATAAGCTCATGTCTGCTCATGATAGAGAAGGGTCTCTGTCTCGGGAACATGGGTGCAACCATCAGAATAATCCAGAACCGGGCGGCATGCCTCGTTGGGCACCGCTGACGGAGGGCCTTAAGCTTAATATTGTTGGCATCAAGGGTGACAACAACACTACGGCGGGCGGGGGCATCATCTGGGACACTAGCGGCAGCATGTTGATCTCCTTCTTCAAATTCCTGGACAATGGTACACAGCTGCTTCCCGATATTGATATTCTTATACACTCCGTACAGATATGCATGGACAATAATTATCACATCAACAACATTGAGACCTCAAACATACAACTACTAAACTGTCCGAGCTCTCTAGCCTAGCGGTATTAGAACGGACATCCGAAGGGGCCGGCCAGGTTCGAGCCCCCCAATCGTGTGTGTGCGTGTGATTTCAAAAAAAACATACAACTACTAAACTTCCTCTCCGGTAAATTGAACATCCCTTGGTCCATCAATTACAAGATCAGAAAAATCAAATCATTACAAGATCAGAAAAATCAAATCATTGCTACCGGCGGACACCAATATTGTTAGGATTTTGATGGGGGCTAACGGCGTGGCAAAAGCTCTCGTTTCTTTGGCTCTTTCCTCCATATAAGACAAGATCTTCTCCCACACTCTCAAGCTTCCGGATCGGGTTCGGCAAGTGGTATCCTCGGACAACATGACTCCCTCGGCTAGAACATTTAGCTCAAGTTTTTTGGTTTTGTTTTCACTTTCTACACTTTCTGAACCGGTCTTACATTTTGTAGGTCGCTTGGGGCATCTCCCAGCGCCATTTTGAGCCTTTGGCTTCATTTCTTAATATATCTCTGTTAAAAAAATTAATAAATATTTATTTTATATAAGTATTTTTACCAATACATTTTTAATACACATTTTATATTTATATATTAATACACATTTTAAGCAAAAAGTGTATTGATAAATGTGCTGATGAGAGTACCCATGTAAAATATACATTAATTTATCAGTATTAATATGTGTTTTAGAACATATGTTAACATAATCCTTAATAAGTCGGTTATTCGTCTCAAGCAGGGCCGGACTTAGTAGTAGGCCTATGAGGTACTTGCCTCAGGCCCAAAAATTTTAGGGGCACCAATTTTTTGTTTATATATATATATATATATATATATATATATATATATATATATATATATATATATATATATATATTTCTTTCCAGCACGTACGAGCTCAGTTAAATCGTGTGTCTCCCCGTACCCGATTTTTAGTCGGTCGTCATGTCGCTTCGGACTCTTCGTGCGGATCCTGTCCGCACTGGCTTTTTCATCATCGCTCGGCACGTACGCCTCGCGTGCTCCAAAGCCTCACGGGACGGCTGACGTCTTTCGACGCCAGCAACTCAACGCCACGCTTAGCCCACGACGCCGAAGATGCCCCCGACGTCTTCACGACGCTTACGACAGCCAGTTCCGTCCAGCCACCTGTTCTATGCGCACGACGCCCTTATGACGTCTTTTCGACGCCCATTGGGCGCCGTACGACGGGCCACGTGGTCAGCCGTCGTTTATACCCGTGGTAGAATGATGCCGGTCCTCGATCGTCCGCGCGGTGCCCAAACCGATGAGTTTTCATGCACGGGACGCCCCATTCTGTCCCACGCCAGCTCAGATCGTGGCCATTTTTCGTCAGTCCTTCGACGTTGTAGATGCCCCGCATCGCACAGGCCAGGCTCATCATCGCCATATATATATATATATATATATATATATATATATATATATATATATATTGTAATTGGGCCCAACTTAGTTTTGTGTATGCAGCAAAGCAAACCAAGGCAAAATACTTTATTAGGTTTTGTAGTTGCTTGTTCGGCCGCCGGTTATACATTGAAAAGAGGAAAAGCAAGTTTCTTGAATTCGTTCCCATTCTTATTGTTGGCTCCAAGGACCAAGCACTTAATTCCTTTCCTCCTCCACGTTGATGATTGCTCAGGTAAGTTTTTGAATTTTTAAAAAATATTTTTTTGATAGTTTTTGATAAACTCCATGCTTGCCTAAGTTCTTAGCTAATAGCTATTAATATTATCATAAAAATAAATAAACAATAATATTACAAATTATTAGAGCAACCACTATTTACTAATTTATATTTTTGTAGGTGAGTTTAATAATTTATTAATATATATTTTTGTAATGTTCATGATTAGGTGTGTTCTAATTTTTTTTTTTTTTGTAATTTATTAATATATTTTTTCCTCCACAAGTACGTTCTAATTGTATATTTTTTGTAGGTTTTTTAGAAAGAGAATCCATGTGGTAGGCTCCTGGACTAAAAGATCTACTAGAATCAGTCACCTTTCATTAGGTGAGTTTTATAATTTATTGATATATATTTTATATAAATTGTTGTTAGTTATCTTTATATGAGGTATACCAATTTATTGAAGGAAAAAAATAATATTTTTGTCATTTTATTGCATAGTTATTTCTACTAAGATTGAAATCAACTAATTAAAAGACTGAGATATAAAATATTTTTATATTTATTATTGATTGTTTATTTGTTGTTAAAAAGGGCTGGCGATGCAGCTTGTTGCTCGCTTGCCATCTATTTCGGTGTAATCTTTCTCTCATTACTAAGAAAAATTATAATGAGTAAAAAAACAGTTGGGGCATAGGATCAAAGAATTTTGATGCATGTCCTTGTCCCATGGTGTCATGGAATCAAATTATTAATTATTAATTAATTATTATTATTTGTTGAAAAATTATGATAATGTCATTTGATTGTATATTTTTTTAGATAAGCAAACGTGCCTCAAATAAGAAAATAATTTGGTAAATTTTTTTTTCATTTGTAGATAACTACTACAATAGAAAAGCAAGTATGCCTCATATAAGAAAACAAATGTCTAAAGCAGAAAAAAGAAAAAAGAAGCAAAAGGAAGAAACATTAATTCAAAATCAAGCATGGAGTCTAAGTATTTTACTAGCAACCAAGGGGCAGAGAGGACAGAAATCACAGAACGAGTTGAAAATTTGGTGAATGAGAAACAACAAAATCATAATGACAGTGACAATGAACTGCATGATCACCTATGAATGATAATGTTAATGAAGAGTTGGATCAACCTGCCAATGTTGAATTGATTGAGACTCATAATAAAGGTCCAAAGCTGCCTGAGAATGAGGTAGCTGATGCTAATATGATTGCAAATATTTATGAAGATTTAAATCAAGAGACCTTGTTTCCAATAAATGTTGATGATCCAGGGAATTGGGACAAAATTAGACATAATATTAGGGACTTTCTAGTTGAAAGAGATCCTAGAAGAGATGACGGTGTCTTGTTTCCCCATGATAGTTCTGGAAGACATTTTAATTCATCGCATTCACTACAAAAAGTTAGGATTTTAGCAGCGAAAATTTTTGTTGTTAAAAGTATAGAAATCATTGCTAAAATATTTAGCAACGAAAAATTATCGTTGCTGGACCCGTTGTTTAAAGTGCGTCACCTAAATCGTCGGCTGGTCGACAACTACTCATTCATGTTTCTCGCAATAGATCGAGAATGTCTTTCTGTTGTAAAACCACAATTCCTTTCTTTGATCGAGCAACCTCCATACCAAGAAAGTATTTCAAGGATCCTAAGTCCTTGATTTCAAAGTCTGTAGCAAGTCTCTCTTTTACTCTTCTCATTTCAACTGTATCATCTCCAGTGAGGACAATATCATCTACATAAACAATCAAGACAGCAAATTCCATGCTAGAGGAGAATTTGGTGAATAAAGTGTGATCAGCTTGTCCTTGAGTGTACCATTGGTTCTTCATAGACTAAGTAAACCTTTCAAACCAGGCTCTAGGAGATTGCTTCAAGCCATAAAGAGACTTCTTCAACTTGCATACCTTTGATTCGAATTTTTCTTCAAAACCAGGAGGACTATCCATGTATACTTCTTCATCTAGATCACCATTGAGGAAGGCATTTTTAACATTCAACTGATGTAGAGGCCAATCCAGGTTAGCCACAAGAGATAAAAGTATTCTGATAGTGTTTAATTTTACAACAGGAGCAAATGTCTCTGAGTAATCTATGCCATAAGTTTGAGTGAACCCTTAGCCACCAAGCGAGCCTTATACCTTTCAACTGACCCATATGAATTATGATTCACAGTAAACACCCACTTACATCCCACGGTCTTCTTACCAACTGGTAGTGTCATGACGCTCCAAGTTTTGTTCTTTTTAAGAGTTTTCATCTCCTTAAATACAGCCTCCCTCTACTTTGGAACTTCTAGGGCATCCTGTACATTCTTTGGAATCTCTACACTAGACAATTGAGAGGTAAAGGCAGAAAAAGATGAAAAGAAATTTGAATATGATATTATAAAATCGGACATAGGATATTTAGGGCAAGACCTAACAGATTTTCTAATTGCTATGGGATCATCTATATCAGGATACATGATACGACTCTCAAAAACATAGATAGACTTACTTTTTCTTTTCTGAGGAGGTTGATTATTCTCCGGTTCAGATTCATGGCAGTGTTGAGATGTAGACACATCCTCTTCTTTATGGTTCTTTCCCATAAACACCTTTCCTTTCCAAGTCTTGTTTCCTACTTCGAACCTGTCATATTTAGATGATAATTCATTTTGTAGCATTTCTATTAGTTCATCATTATTATCATCTTCAAAATTCTCATTATTTTTTTCATGAGAAAGTGTAGGCTCGGATTCATCGAGTTCCTTACTCATAGTAGGAGTAGGTTCAGATAATGAATCATGGCCATTTTCTGTTGGTGCAGAATTACAAGTCTTAGAATTTTGTGATATAGGCAAAGACAAGTTATTTAAAAAACTTATGTTCTCAATTTCAAATGAGTCTTCCTTTAAGTTCCCTCCTGAAGATAAGTATCATAAAAAAAAGGTTTATTTTCAAAGAATGTGACATCAATAGTGACAAACATTTTCTTGTTTTTTGGATCAAAGCATTTATATCCCTTCTGGGTTGGAGAGTACCCTACAAAAACACATTTTATAGCACGTGATTCGAGTTTGCTAATATTCTTATGTTCATGAACAAATGTTGTGCAACCAAATTTTTTAATGTCAAATCAGTTGAAACACGAGTAAAAGGAAAACATTCTTTGAAAACATGAATTGGAGTTTGAAAATTGAGAACTTTAGAGGGCATTCTGTTAATTAAATATGCAGCAGTTAAAATTGCTTCACCCCACAAATAATTTGGTACTTTATTTGAGAAGAGTAAAGCTCTAGACACCTCTAATAAGTGTCTATTTTTTCTTTCTGCAACTCTATTTTGTTGAGGAGTATTAGGATATGAACTTTGATGCACAATTCCATTTTGAAGAAAAAAATCACCCAAAATTGTATTAAAGTATTTCCTGCCATTGTCACTTCTAAAGACTTAAATAGTGGTCTGAAATTGAGTTTGCACCATTTTAAAAAAAAATCCTTTACAGCCTGACAAACATCGGATTTTTCCTTTAACAAGTACACCCAACATACTCTTGAATGGTCATGTATAAATGTGTTAAACCATTTTTTGTGAGAAAGTGTACTTGTACAATTAGGGCCCCAAACATTACTGTGAATAACAGAAAAATGTTTTGATGGTTTATAAGGCTGTATTGGAAAATGGGAACGATGATGTTTTACAAATTCACATGCCTCACATTTAAACAAAGATAAATCTTTATTACGAAATAACTTAGGAAACAAGTATTTTAAATAGCGAAAACTAGGATGGCCTAATCGTAAATGCCATAATATAATGTTGTCATCATTATTTGAAACACGAAAAGACTCACAGCAGGAACTTATCGGTTTGGAAGGTAGTTGTGATTTAGATCCAATATCGAAGTAGTAGAGTCCTCCATTCTCCTTAGCACTGCCAATCATCTTTCCCGAGTTCAAATCCTGAAAGACACAGTGAGAACTGAAAAAGTTAGTTTGACAGTTTTTTCTTGGGCTAATTTACTGACAGACATTAGGCTACAAGATAGGTTTGGAACATGAAGGACATCTTTAAGAGTCAACATCGGGGACAACACAACTGAACCTTTACCTGCAATGGCTGAAAAGGAGCCATCTGCGACTTTTATTTTCTGATTCCCTGCAGAGGAACTATATGAAGAAAATAGAGTAGATTCACTTGTCATGTGATCGGTTAAACCTGAATCTACTATCCAAGTGTGGTTGGGACTGACACTAAGAAGAGCAGAATTACCTTTTTGTGCTATAGAGCAAGAAGGAGTTTGAGATTCGAGAAGTTTGAACAGTTTGTTTAGTTGTTCCATCGTGAGTGAAAGCTGAGTTGAAGAAGATTGCTGCCCTTGATCTGATTACAGCCTAGAATGCACGACCCTCATTACCACCTTTCTTCTTCCAGTTCGGAAGCTTTCCAATGGAGCTTCCAACATGTTTCTTGCGTATGCCATGCGCGTTTGTAGTGATCACACCAAGGTTTGTCTGACTTCTTAATTTCGTTGAAGTTGCCGTCTCCAAAAGGACTTTCGTCTCCATTGTCGCCGTCATCGCCACGTCCAGTACCGCCGCTAGCACCGGACCAGCGCCTCCACCGTTGCCGCGACCAGCACCTCCGCCGTTGCTAGTGTCGCGACCAGCACCACCACCATCGCCATGGCCTGTTGCGCCGTTCCCGCGTCCTGCTTCGCCTTCTGTCGTGGAGGAGTTGTTATTGTTTGTTGAGCCGGTGAGGGCTTGCCGCCATCTATTGGAATCGGCCATTGAGAGCTTAATTGGGTTGGAGAAACGGGTTTAAAAAAGTTTACAAACCCTAGGTTAGGGAACATGGCTCTGATACCATATTAGAAGACAAGTGGTGAATGCTTCATTATTTATTTTTCAGCCCCAAGGCTGGTTTAAATAGAAGAAATACAATTAATGTCCATCCTTGAATCAAGAGGAACTTTATTACAATCAATATTCATCCTTGAATAAAGGAGAACTTTATGGAAAGAAAACTAAATGAAGATAGAAACATCTCTCTAATAATAACAAAATCTTCTCTAATAATAACTAATAATGAGAGGAGAGAGATTCAAGGGATTCTCCAACAAAAGGTTTCCTTATGCAAGCTAGAAGAGAATCTCCATTCCACTATCAAAGTCCTTTAACATGTCTAGCTTGATAATGAGTATCAAAAATCCATCTTGAGTCTTTTTTACCACTGGACCTTATTAATACAAAACAAAGAGAATATTTGAAACTTAAAATATTGCAGAATTATAGCCAAGACAAAAATTCTAAAAGCACATCGTAACACAACTTTTATATTTTATATCAAACTTTTGACTTGTGATGAACTATACATCAAATGTCAAAGTGATCATGAATCATTCTCATCACAATCTTAATTTTTTATATAGTGAGAAGATACAAAAACTCTAAATTTCAAAGAAACAGGTCATGTTCTAATGATCCAAACCTTTAACTCCATGATTCACATGCACCCAATTCCAGGAAATAGGGACCCTCCAGACAAGTAGGAAGTACACTCGTATTGTGCCAGAGGTTCACTATCCACATGCTCAATTTCCATGAGTCACATTGCCATGAATGTTTGTCAATAGTCTAGATGCACCTTCAAGGTTCCCAGCAGCAGGTGCAGCTGCAGCTTGAGTGCTTTTCATACGCTCTCTGATTACAAATAGTGCCCTTGTTGTTAACCTGGAAGCTGTCGAACAATTTTATATCAGCCATTAGCATATTGAAGTAATCACAACCAATGATAAAGAGGCAGAGAGAGGGAGGAACCTCAAGATGGGGTATCTATCATTTCGCCATTCCCCCAAATGTGACGACCGCAGATCAGATTTTTATTATTATTATTATGTGATTTTGTATGTACAAAGGTGTAAGCTTTGGAGAATAAACATTTGATGCTAAAGGAGGTTGAGTTGATATTGGTAGACTTGATGGCGTCCTGTCAGATGTTAGGTTCTTTTCCATCTGAACAACCAACAAAATCATAGGAAATTTTACAGCATCAAACCAACTATTTCATTGAGCTTATACCAAGATGTTTCTACTAACCTGGGCTAGCTAGCCCGTCTCTAATATATGTTTGAAAAGCATCACTTGCGTTCTTTAGCTTAGCAAATATAAACCTGTAATAAGAGTCCAACATGTGAGAAATGAGCTTGTGATGTAATTAGGGCTGTGCATATTTAAGTCAAACCGACCAAATCGAACCAAACCAAGTCGAACCGATCGGTTTTTAACCGAATCGATGGTTCAATAGGTTTGGTTCGACTACACATTTTCTAAAACCGATCGGTTTGGTTCGGTTCACGGTTTGGTTATTCCAAAACCGATTAAAATCGAACCGAACCAAACCCTATGTGAGTGTTAAATAATTAGGATTGGGTTGGACCGGTTGGTAGGGGAGACCGAGACTAGGCTAGTGTTAAATAATTGGGACTAAGCAGCAGTGAATGAAAAGAAAAGTGAAAACTTCTCTTCTCATTCTCATGTATAATTGTTGTGCACATTTTCATGTATGATGATTCTGACATAGGTCACTCCCATTCCATAATATACATCTCCTTTATTGTACTGACTTTTTGAAATTTGAAATTGAATGGTTTATGCTAGGGGTTGTTGGTTGGCAGCTGTTACTTCCAAATCGGACCAAGTCCATTTTTTTTCCATGTGATTAACTGGAGTTCCATACATCAAAATAAGCAACAATACCTAACTTAATGGCAGTCCATTTTTTTTCCTGTGATCAAAACCGACCAAGTCGAACCGAACCAAACCGAACCAAGTCGGTCGGTTTCAAAACCGAACCGACCAGTTGGTTGGTTTGGTTCGATTGGGATTAATTTCAAACCGATTAACTTCGGTTCGACTTCGGTTGTGACCAAATAGGTCGACCACCGACCGTTGCACACCCCTAGATGTAATCATTGAAAAAATGGATAGTCTATATTCGTGGGCAAGAGAGCATAACGGGCGCTATGTCCGAATTGGATACTCGATCGACTAGCCGATTCACACAATACGCACCCCATGGTGCTCTCTTGTCAATTAAACCAGTATCTCAAAGACACTACATATAATCCTTTGATGACTAATAGCTTCCACGACTCTTATGTAATTGCATACTTATAGACCTTCTGTTGATCCTACAGATTGGATCATATATTATTTATTATTTTGATTTACAAAATCAAATCCATGCTTATATTGTGCTCGTGAGTGCATATTCCATGGGGACCATATAATTTATGGCATTCAAAGTGTCTAACTTCAATGCTAACATGATTAAAAAAATTATTTGCGCTTGTACAAGGCGGTTCATAAGGTTATTCGAAACAACAGCATTTACAAGAGTATGCAGAGAAATTGAACACATTTATGTAGAGAAGGAACTTATATTTTCATTGATAATAAGTTAGATTACAGACTCGATTACAAAAGAGGCCTCTCGGACTTATAACCGACATCGATGAGATAGTCATTCCATATATTTACATACCTTTTTACAAAATATCAAAATGACTCTCTAAGACCGGAGATCGGTGAGAGTTTGCGCTGCATGATGCAGTTGAATTGGAGTCTTCAAAATGTTGCAGAGTCAGCCTTCGCGCTAGCAAGGCTTCAAAAGAAATGAGCGTCGTCTTCAGTCCCTTGGCACACTATCCTGGTTCCGGGTACCTGTTGAGAGCGAGGGTCAGTATATTATATTTTGTACTGGTGCGTGGCAATTTAAATCCCGTGCTCTCATTTGTTGAAGAAGTTAAGTGAACGTGCATGCAAATGTTTAGTAAAGTTTCTAGCCAATTCAAACATATATTCGAAGGCACAATAGTATAACGACGATATGTCTTACCTTCGCCGAACGTGTCGTTGCAACGTAAACTTACCATGTTCTTCCCTGTCATGTTGTTAATAAGGAGATATAATAGAGTGTATTCGTGAAGGTCACTGGCACGACAAACCATCCTGGACATATAGCTTGGTAGACAAAGGTCCTTCAGCGCAGGTAGCGAGCCCTATTGAAAGCCACTGCCTGCCGTGGCATGCATCCGGCATAGCTATCCGTGTTTCTTCCTATGCCGGAACGGTCCCGTGGCCTCGGTATACCGTCCGAAGAAACAATCACCTTTGTCGACAAGTTGTCCATGACCGTGCTAAGTTAATTGTTATTTCAAGGCACATCTTTATGGTATTGTTGCGACATTCATTTAATCGATTCGTCTTTTCTTAGCACGGTTCTATATAATACGGTAATTACAAGCACGATAAAGTTATATGACAAGCAGTTTTATAGTTCGTGTACGTGAGACGTCGTGTGACCGTTCATTGGAATATCATTCATGTCGTTGCATTTCATCTAGCATAACACATGTCTAGTATTGATAATGTATTAGAGAAGAGGGTCGAGGGAAGAAGGGTCAGCCACTCACCTTAGTATTTACTTGGGGCGAGAAACTGTTTGGCCGTGCTAGACATTGCCTATGCGATCACCTGAAATCGCACAAGCAACTGATTAGAATACTGTGTTATTCAAGGAAATTCGATACGAATGCGAAGTTTGAAACGTAAGCCATGAAAACCATCGAAAACATTTACGAAAACGCATTCAGAAAACCAAAGCCAAAAAAGCAATTACGGCATGAAAAACAAGGCAACGGGAGGTCTCTCCCGACTCAGCCGCAGAGTCTATCCTCGAGGCACAACCCGCTGAATATGGTACTTGGTTCCGAAGAAGCCACTCCATAATAGGGAATGGATCTTAATTCAACCGTTCCCGTTCGACCGATTCGATCGATCCTGACCTATCGGTCCCGACCGAATCGATAGCGACAGTGTTCCTTTCTCGCGCACCCCGTGGACGGGAAACGGGACACGATGTAGGGACGGGGCACTACATCATAACCAACTAAAAAAAGTTTTATCCTCGAAACTTAAGAACAGAACCTACCTCTATGAAAATAATGAAGAAAACTTTTCCTTTATCTCTGGCTCGAGTTCCCATGTCGACTCTTCCGTCGAATGGTTCCTCCAGAGTACGCGAATGAGCGGAATTGCTCGATTTCGAAGCAGTTTATCCTTATGCTCTAGTATTTGCAATTGCTCTTCCGCATATGATAAGTCCACCTTCAGATTCAGCTGACCAAAATCTACCACATGGTTCGGATCATGCACGTACTTCTGTAACTGAGATACGTGGGAGACATCGTGTACATCCGAAAGTGCCGATGGCAAGCCGATCTTGGACTCAGTTTTCCCTCCACACCGAATCTGGTAACTCCTCGCATGGATGTCACCTTCAGGAATACGTGATCGTCCTCCAGGAACTCAAGTGGTCTTCGATGGGTGTCGGCGTAGCTCTTTTGCCGACTATGTGCAATCTTCAGTCTTTTTCGAATTAGTTTGACATTTTCCACAGTCTGTTCCACCAGCTCCGGGCCGAGTATCTGCCGTTCCTCGACTTCATCCCAGCAAATGGACGATCAGCACTTCCGGTCGTATAAAGCTTCATACGGTGCCATTTGGATGCTGGACTGGTAGCTATTGTTATATGCAAATTCTGCCAAAGGTATATAGACGTCCCAATTTGACTTTAAGTCGATCGCACAAAGTCGTAATATATCTTCGAGAATCTGGTTCACCCGCTCTGTTTGGCCGTCGGTCTGAGGATGATAAGCTGAGCTGAAGTACAACTTGGTCCCCATAGCTGACTAAAGACTACACCAGAAGCGTGACACGAACTGTCCATCCCGATCCGAGATGCTAGATACTGGTATCCCGTGCAGCCGAAAGATTTCGTCAAGACAGATCTGAGCAAGGCGGTCGACACTCCAAGTAACTTTAATGGCTATGAAGTGTGCTGACTTGGTTAGTCAATCGACAATGACCCAGACGGCGTCGTTCCCCCGTGGTATCCTCGGCAGGCCAATAATAAAGTCCATAGTGACATGATCCCATTTCCATTCTGGAATAGCAAGGTTCTGCATCTCCCCGCCCGGTTTTTGATGCTCAGCTTTCACCTGCTGACAGGCTATGCATTGTGACACGAAGAGCGCCATATCTCACTTCATCCCGTGCCACCAGAAGGTCGTACGGAGGTCCTTATACATCTTGGTACTTCCTGGATGCAAGGTATATTTCGCATAATGTGCCTCCGACAATATCTCCTTTCGTAGTTCTGAATCATCCAGAACACATAGTCGGCCATTCAATCTCAGCACGCCGGTCTTATCTTCCGCAAAGTCGGTCGTACTACCTGTTAAAATTCGCTCGCGTATTTTCTTCAGGTAGGGATCATCCTTCAGAGCGGTTTTGATCTTTTCCAGCAACTCGGCTTTACTTGTAGTTGCGCCAACTGTACATCCCTGAATCGAACCCGGAGGTCGATACCTATTTCTTCTAGATCCCGTAGTAGTCTGCGGTTGATGGATAGCGAGGCAAGATATTTTTGACTCAGAGCGTCCGCCACCATATTTCCCTTGTCCGGAGTGTAGTCGATCGTCAAGTCATAGTCTTTGATCAGTTCGAGCCAATGCCTCTGTCGTAAGTTCAATTCTTTCTGGGTGAAGAGATACTTGAGGCTCTTGTGGTCGGTATAGATCGTGCATGCCATGCCATACAGATAGTGACGCCACAATTTTAATGCGAACACAATCGTCGTTAACTCCAAGTCGTGCATAGGATAGTTCTTCTCGTGCAGCTTCAACTATCTGGAGGCGAAGGATATCACCTTGTCTCGCTGCACGAGCACACATCACAAGCCCTGGCCTGAAGCATCACTCAATATCTGAAAACCCTCTAGCCCATCTTGAAGTACGAGTATAGGGGCCAAAATTA
Organism: Iris pallida; assembly: GCA_029216955.1. Taxonomy (NCBI): domain Eukaryota; kingdom Viridiplantae; phylum Streptophyta; class Magnoliopsida; order Asparagales; family Iridaceae; genus Iris; species Iris pallida. Next base: position 6,123,150 of record JANAVB010036820.1, on the reverse strand, counting down.
GCCGCTATTTTAGCTTCTGGAAGGAAGCTTTACAGTCATCCGACCACTCATACACGACTCCTTTTTGAGTAAGGCAAGTCAATGGCGATGCAATCTTCACGAAGTCTTTCATGAAGCGTCGATAGTATCCCGCCAAACCAAGAAAGCTTCGAATCTCACGAGCAGACGCAGGCTGCTTCCAATCAGCAACAGCTTCCACTTTTTTCGGATCGACTGCAATGCCTTCGGACAAAATGATATGACCAAGAAAGGATACGCTGTTCAGCCAAAATTTGCACTTACTCTGCTTTGCATATAACTAATTCTCTCGAAGTGTCTGAAGTACGGTCCGTAGATGTTCTGAATGCGGAACCTTGTCCTTCGAGTAGACGAGAATATCGTCAATAAATACTACCACAAATTTATCAAGAAATGGTCGAAATACCCGATTTATCAGATCCATGAAGGCGGCAGGGGCGTTCGTCAGGCCGAATGGCATCACCAGGAACTCGTAGTGGCCGTACTGAGTATGAAAGGCTAACTTTTGCACGTCGTCTGACTTGATCTTGAGTTGATGATAGCCCGAGCGGAGATCAATCTTCAAAAATTCCGAGGCGCCATGTAACTGATCGAATAAGTCGTCTATGCGGGGCAATGGATAGTTGTTCCGGATGGTGGCCTTGTTCAGCTCTCGGTAATCGACGCACAGACGCATGAACCCATCCTTTTTCTTCACGAATAACACGGTGCTCCCCACGGTGAAACACTAGGCCGAATAAAACCTTTGTCAAGCAACTCTTGTAACTGGACCTTGAGCTCCTTCAGCTCGACGGGGGCCATTCTGTACTGGGCCTTGAAAATTGGTCGAGTATCGGGGAATGTATCGATGCTGAATTCAATTTATTGGTCGGAGGGCATGCCAGGTACCTCGTCCAGGAACACATCAGGGAATTCTGCCATAACATTGGTCTGACCCGCGTTTGTACCATCCTGTCGTTTGTCTCGAACGGACGCCAAATGGCCTTCGCACCTAGAATACAGCATCCTCCGAGCAAAAATTATCGAGATCAGCATGCAGGTCGACGACGCCTCACCACATGAAAATCAGAATTCAGGCATTTCTGGTATACGGAAGGTGACCGTCTTTCTGGCGCAGTCGATGGTTGCATTGCACGGCCCGAGCCAATCCATTCCCAGAATGATATCGTAGTCTTTAATTTCTAGAACTATAGTATCAAGACTGACTTTTTGACCACCTATACAGATGATTCCGTCTCTGCAAGCCAAGTTTGCAAGTAGTGGCGCGCCCGACGGTACGTTAACACTAAGATATAGACCTAGTGGTGTCAACAGAAATTTGTGTTCGGCGATGAAGTCCGTCGATATAAAACTGTGTGTGGCACCTGAATCGAACAGTACACGAGCAGGATTATTATTGAAAAGCAAAGTACCTGTTACGACCGTATCAAAGGCGAATGCCTCATCTCAAGTCATAGCGTAGACGCGCCCTTGGGATTGGGGCGACGATCTAGGCAATTTTATGGTACGGATTGAGGTGCTCGAGGTGCCGGAACTTGATTCCCCGGACGGTGCTGTTGATGCTGAGGCGTGTTCATGTTTCTTCTTCGGTTCGGGCAATCTCCATGATAGTAACCCATTTTTTTGCAGATAAAACACCCTCCATTATGAACTTCACAGTCGACGGCAAGATATCCGTTCCGGTTGCATTTGGTACAGTGAGGTCCCTGATTCCGTGCCTGATGTCCGCCCTGGTGTCCGTTGTTCGGACGCTTGGTCACATTGTTTTCTTCCGCGTGGCTAGGGAGTTTGTGATTGTATGTATGCACAACACCGGCAGCAGGTGGAGGGTATTGGCATTCAAGACGGAGGGCGTGGTTGAGAGACTCTCCCATCGTTTTGTATTACAGAACAGACACGTGGGTATAAATAGATGGTCGTAGACCCACTTCGAACCGTTGAGCATGACACTCCGTGGAGGGTAGGAATTCTCCAACAATTTTGGCTAATTTGTTGAACTCTGCTGCATACTGCCGTACCGTCATATTCCCTTACTTTACCTGTATAAATTTATTTTTCTTCTCTTGTTGAACGGCTACAGGGAGGTACTCAATCTCGAACGCCTCTCGGAAGGTGGCCCAAGAGATTGCCGTTGTCTTATCGTCACGTCTGATCGCTCGCTTTTGTACGACCCACCAGTCGTGCGCGTTCAATCGGAGTAGAAGTTGAGCGCATACGACTTTCTTGGACTCATCGACGTCCAGAAGCTCGAACCGGTCTTCTAACTCCTCCAACCAATCGATCGCCAAGGAAGGGTCTTCAGTACCGCAGAAGGAAGTATGAAAACTTTTGCTGAATTTTGACGCCTCAAAGTTGGAACTTCTCATTGCTACAGGTTGAGGCTCGGGTACCTCCGGTTCGACTTCACTTTGTCTAGCCGCAGGCTCGGTTATGGCATGGGTTGTCGCTGAGTTGTTGTTGGCCACAACTGTCTGAACGATTTGCTGAAGAGTATCGAGCTGCTTCTGCTGCAACTTGAATTGTGCATCGAATCGGGCCTCGAACTGAGTCTGGCGTGCCTCCGCCTGCCGTCGATGTTGCTCATTATTGTGTTGATTCTCCTCAGCATGTCGTTATTGCGTTTCTAGCATTCGCAACATCCGTTCCATGGCATCGTTAGAGGGTCCGGGCCTCGAGCTAATCGAGCCGCTCGAAGCACTTTCTTCGTTCGCCGCCATGTTCACCGCCGTGCCTTCTAGGATTTTTGAAGGCAAAATACATTAGTCACAAAACTTATTACGGATTCACCCATATGGAATGACATATCTCATCTATACGGAATCAAGAGTTTGAGTCTTAGAACGAAAGGTCAAAAGACGTAAAGCCGTGGTCTGATACCATTATGTCATGCCCCGATTCGGTATAATCGATAGTCGTCCCCCGGACATGATGCTGTGCAAGCCTAAGTTGCGCTTGCACAAGGCGGTTGATAAGGTTATCCGAAACAACAGCATTTACAAGAGTAGGCAGAGAAATTGAACACATTTATATAGAGAAGGAAACTTGTATTTTCATTGATAATAAGTTAGATTACAGACTCGATTACAAAAGAGGCCCCTCGGGCTTACAACCGACATCGATGAGATAGTCATTCCATACATTTACATCCTTTTTTATAAAACATCAAAATGACTCTCTAAGACCTGGGATCGGTGAGAGTTTGTGCTGCATGATGCAGTTGAATTGGAACATATATTTAAAGGATAAGTTTCTAGCCATCCTAGTCAATTCAAACATATATTTGAAGGTACAATAGTATAACGACGATATGTCTTACCCTCGCCAAACGTGTCGCTGCAACGTAAACTTACCATGTTCTTTACTGTCATATTGTTAATAAGGAGATATAATAAAGTGTATTCGTGAAGGCCACTGGCACGATAAGCCATCCTGGACATATAGCTTGGTAGACAGAGGTCCTTCAGCGCAGGTAGCGAGCCCCGTTGAAAGCCACTGCCTACCGTGGCATGCATCCGGCATAGCTATCCGTATTTCTTCCTAGGCCGGAACGACCCCGTGGCATCGGAATACCGTCCGAAGAAACAATCGCCCTTGTCGACAAGTTGTCCATGACCGTGCTAAGTTAATTGTTATTTCAAGGCACATCTTTATGGTATTGTTGCGACATTCATTTTATCGATTCGTCTTTTCTTAGCACGGTTCTATATAATACGGTAATTGTAAGCACGATAAAGTTATATGACAAGCAGTTTTATAGTTCGTGTACCTGAGACGTCGTGTGACCGTTTATTGGAATATCATTCATGTCGTTGCATTTCATCTAGCATAACACCTGTCTAGTATTGATAATGTATTAGAGAAGAGGGTCGAGGGAAGAAGGGTCAGCCACTCACCTTAGTATTTACTTGGGGCGAGAAACTGGTTGGCCCCGCTAGACGTTGCCTACGCGATCACCTGAAATCGCACAAGCAACTGATTAGAACACTGTCTTATTCAAGAAAATTCGATACGAATGCGAAGTTCGAAACGCAAGCCATGAAAACCATCGAAAACATTCACGAAAACACATTCGGAAAACCAAAGCCAAAGTGTAACCCCACTTCTTCCAGTTTCATAAATTTTGGTTTATTTCAAATATTTTGAATAATGATATTCAAGTTATTAATATTTTCATTTTTTATAAATATTATCCTTGAATTGTTTCATCATGGTTAGTTGGTGGAGAATAATTTCTCAAGATTATTTTTCAAATCACTAACTAACTAGGTGGTCCCCAAACTATTATAACAAACCTATAACAAACTTCTAACAACTTTATGGTATGAATTGTAAATAACAAATTTCAAAGTACGAATTTGCAAATGAACCCATTTCCTTTTTCTTATAAAACCCAGAAAAGAGAAAATGGAGCTCAACAGCTCATTTTCTCTAACTGAATCGACCTTCTCCCTCCTCTTTTCCCCCAAATTGTTCTTTGGAAACCCTAACCCACCCTAACCCTAGAATTTGTGGGAGAATGGTGATGGCGACGGCGCTACGAGATCACTTCCGGCGGCTGATCGGAGTCGAGTTTTCCTTGCGGCGGCGACGAGTCACGGCGATGACGGCGAGGCACCTCCTCCATGATAGCGCGGGGATCCCTCACCGACGTCCTTTTTCCTTCCCGAAGGTGATTGTCCCGACGGTGCTCGACCGTGCACAATTTTTGGCGGCAACAACGATGGGGATTAGCCGACCGCACCCCACCGACGCGGCCCCTCCACCATAGTTAGGAGACCGGCTTCCTCCACGGTGCAGGTGGATGGAGCACCTCACGGCGGCTTCATCTTCTTGTCGATAGCACGGTCCCTCTTGTCGAGCATCCTTCCGATGATTGGGCGCTCGTCTCCCCAGCGGTGATTCCTTTTCTGGTCGGCGACGTTCCGACGGCGACGGTGACGGTGCTCCCCGACGTTCATCGAGTGACCGGCTTCTTCTTCCTCTTGTGATCGATTCAGATCTGGTAAGTTCCTCCTTAGTTTTTCTTTGGTTGTCTTGTGATTCGATCGATCTTGATTAGATCGATTGATCGAATTTATGAACGAATGTTCTACTCTTGATTCGATTTTGATGTCATTGAATTGAATTTTCATGATCGTAATTTACTGTGAATCCCTGACTTCGATCACTCGTTTTGACTCGGGTTCCTGTTCTGAACAATAGGCATATGAGGAATTGTCTTTGAAGGGTTCGGATGCATTGCTATGATTGAACCAGACACAGTGAACTCGTGCCCTATTTTGTGGTATCCGATCTGACACTATCAGGTAATCTTCCTCGTTAAGTTTTTCTTTAGAATGCTGTAGTTGTGGTGTGTCAGGAATTTAAATTATTGCTGTTAATTGCTGTTAGTTAGGCTCAAAGAAGTTCAGGAATAGACAATTAAATTAAGGTTAACTGATGTATTGATCTATTGACTAAACTAGAAATCTCAAGTCTTATATGGATAACTTGAATTAAGACTTGAACCCCAGGTTTGAAACTCAGCTTGGGGTTAGATTTTTGTAAAAAAGCTTGTATCAGTAAGCTTTGAATCACCTTAAAGAAGTATGTTGTTGCCTTAGTAAGTACCCTGCCTTCTTAAAACAGTAGTGTATATCAGTAGAGGGTAGTTTAGCTGATGTATCAGTGAGTGTAGAAACAGTGAGCACTTGAGATGTGTGGGAGGAGAAATGCCAATTAGTAGTACTGGATTTAACTTGATACACTCTGAATTTAACATCTGAGATCAGGAAAACACTCACACTGATGTTTGATAGATGAAGCGATATTGGATCGATTTTTAATAAAATAGATCCCATATCATAGTGAAATCAAGTATCAGTGGTAGGGTTTTCCATACCAGGTTTTGTACTCATTTGTAATGTTCTCTCTAAAGTATCAACTATTAGTTGACAACTTTGATCTCTTATGAGAACTTTAGACAAACCCTTGTACTGCTATAAATCTTGGTTTGGAAATTAGGATGTTAATCAAGTTGTACTTGGTAGGAGAGTTATACTCATGCAAACCTGTCATGAGTTAAACTTTTGATTTAGGAATTTTAGTGTATAGCAGTAAATTAAACTGTGGACTGTGATGCATATCCTTACAGGGAGGTTAACATTTTTTATCTTAATCCTTACATGTCAACTCTCGAGTGGTTCCAGTTTGTTTATGAGTTAAATTCAGCTTGGCACTTGAGTTTTGACTGAATGATCAGTCGCATAGAACCAGTTTGACTGAATGGTCAGTCTTTAGAAAGTTAAGTCTAGAAGTTAGACTTGATTTCACATATCATTGCAGTTTCTGTAAGAACCAGGTTTTTTATATATTAAAGTGGGTTGCAGATGGTTACCTAGGTATGACAGTGAGCTTTTTGTTTCAAATACCTTAGCTGAATGTTTTTGAGTATTGAAACTCACTTGGACAGATCAGTGAAACAAGGGGTTGGTTAGTGAGATGAGAAGAGTAGTAGTAAGTTGTTTATGTTAGGCTTGAATTAGATAGTAGAACTCTTAACTACAGGTTCTTTCAAGGGAACCTTAGCACTGTCTATATTACTGAACCTGAGGACTGTTTTAGTAAGTTTAGGGAACTCGAGACTTCATATGTAATGTATTGGCTCAATTTGCTGATCTGAGAATTCAATCTCAGTATACTAGTGCAAAGAAGGAGAGACCCTGTTTTCAATAAAGTCTTGTGTGTATTTGAATAGACACTAGTGGAAGGAAACTTCTCAATTATATTAATTTAGAATGCAGCCTAATTATGTATAATTGATGCCAACTTTCCTTTTTAAATATGGGGTATAGTGAGGATTGCCATAAAGTGAGTTAAGAGAAATTTAGTGTACTAAATTGATAAAGGAAATAATAGTTTAACTTAAATCACTAGTATATTCCAATTGTATTAAAGTAATTGATAAGTAAATTAGAACTTATTTAGGTATTAATCAACTTGTACTTTAAATAAATAGGTGGACATCCAGTTTTACTACCTATACTCGATCACCCTGAGCAAGGCAAGTATACTCCTCGGATTTGTTCATTTTCCATGTCTTGTACATTTATCCTTGCATCTCCGTGTTGACACGATATATCACGGTATTGTCTGGTTTCATGTTTCATGTATTTCTTGTGTCTGGGAGGAGAAATACTATAGATATGTGATCAAACCCTGTTACTATTCATGTGAATAGCTTAGGTCCCGTATCGTGCACGCGGGACCAAAGTCGTACTATTTCATGTTCATTGCATCTACCCAAGCCGATCACACAATCTAGAAGTATTTTAATATTGCACATGTCAGGATTCAGATTGTATTTCAGGATTCATGGTTGTATTTCATGTTCAGGTTGTATTTCATGTTCAGGTTGTACTTCATTTTCAGGTTGTATTTCATGTTCAGGACTCATACCATGTTCCATGTTTTACTTTCAGTATTTCCTGCTCAGTTTTATGTCTTGTCTCATTTTTCGTACTTTATATATATTTCCTGTTTCTTATTCATACCATGATGTTCATGTTCATTTCCTTGGATATACTTAGCTCCGCTCCTGACTAGGATATTTTGCAGGTGTACTTGTAGGGTACCATTCTACTCTATGGGCCAAAGCCCAGGATATTAGCTGAGCAGGATGAGACTAGCTTGAGGCTTCAGGTTTAGACTATTTAGTTTTACTTCTAGAAATTGTACATTTCATTCCTGATGATTAGTACAATTTTTGATATATGGATTTGTGGATTATGGTGATCATTCTGGGTATATTATATTAGATGCTGTGATTACTTTCATTCATGTATCTTGATTCATATTTTATCCCTAGATATTGGTACAACTTACTTCATTGTGTCTAACAATGAAGGCTGGGCGTGTCCGACTCGTGTCCGATTATTCGGGAGTGGGTCGTGACACAAAGAAGCAATTGCGGCATGAAAAGCAGAGCAACGGGAGGTCTCTTTCGACTCAGCCGTAGAGTCTATCCTCGAGGCACAACCCGCTGAATATGGGACTTGGTTCCGAAGAAGCCACTCCATAACAGGGAATGGATCTTAATTCAACCGTTCCCGTTCGACCGATTCGATTGATCCCGACCTATCGATCCCGACCGAATCGATAGCGACAGTGTTCCTTTCTCGTGCACCCCATGGACGGGAAATGGGGCACGATATAGGAACGAGGCACTACAATGACGAACTTCATAATCCCTTCGTACCTGACTAACTATTAGCTTAGAATCACCATAAGCTTCAAGATATTCAACTCTCAGTTGTTTTGCCAGTTGAAGGCCAATCAGTAGGGCGTTATATTCTGGACAAGAGTCACAGACTTGGTCAAGTTCACTACGTAGGGTAACTCATCAGGATTGGGAGGATGGGCTTCAGTAGGTTTCACCCGAGTTATTTTGCGGAGAGTGATGATCAATGGTGCGACAATATCAGGATGCTTTTTTTTGACCCAGATTGTGAGAGGCTTTGAAGTACTTTTTGGAGTAGTACGTCCTTTGACTCGGATAACCAGGGGACCATCACTGGTGGATGAATTAACTTCAGCTTCATCGTCAGCTTCGTTGTCGTCATCCTTGGGAGGCTGAGATTGATAGAGTACCGAATCTCCATAGTAGGCTTCAATACCCTTGAAAGGATCAACATCGACAAACTATGTCTTTACGTTGCCATCACTGTTGACGTACTTAAAGCACTGGTGAAGGGTAGAAGGAACAATCATGTTCTAGTGTATCCACGGACGTCCTAACAAGATATTGTAGGACATATTGGCATCGATTACATAGCAAGCAACCTCTGTCCAGAGATCACCAATCTGGTAATTGAGACGGATCTTGTCCAGAGGATGACTTCTTCCAGCATTGAAAGCCATGATAGTTGTATCGGTTGCAGACTGCTTGTGCAAAGGGATCCCTAGAATTTATAGTAAACTTCTAGGTATGATGCTGAGGGAGGAACCTGGATCGATATGCATCCGATCCACCTTAATCGCCCCGATATGTCTTTTATAGTACAGAGGTCTATCATGACGATTATTTTTTAGCAGCATATCCTCTTGTGAAAAGGTGATGTTGGGAACCACTTCCATAGTGCTATGGCAATGAGGACAAAAGACCGGATCTTCAGTGGGAGCTTTGACTTCAGCAAAATAAGAGTCGACATGTAGTAATGCCCCACTTAAAGCTTTACGCGTCTCTTTGGAGAGCCATAGTAGATCGAACAATGACAATCTGGCAGGTGTTTTGGCCAGTTATGCCAGTATGTTAAAGTTGTAAGGACGATCCATGCCTTCGGGAGCTGGTTACTTCAGAGATTTGTCAAATCGTGTCTCCTTCTGCTTAGCTTTGGCGACAGTTGAGGACTTAGATGGACCAGCTTCTGAACTTGTGGGGGGCAGCAGGAGCTTGAGAAGGCATTATGTCTTCTTGTGCGGGGTCATAAGTCCGCAGGTAAGTCTTGCCGGATCGTGTCTCACCAGATAGGACTTTATAAATAGGAGAAGACACCATATGGCATGGATTGTATTTCTTGTCCCTCTTTGCTTTGGAAGACAGTACCCCCTATTCTATTTCTTGTACAAGGTCAGGATGGACCCACATAATCTCACCACGTTCTGTCGTAAGTGGCACCAGAGTTGATGTTGAATCGCGAGCTGGCGGTAGGTTGACGACTTCCCATTATTGCCTTGGGAATTAGAACTGCGCCATCTGGAACTTCTGTGGAAGGAAAGTCACCAAATTGAAGAGAGATCATGTTAGAAGACACGACCTTGTCTTCAGCTTTGAGGTTGATAACTTGGCTGTCGATGAGCTGTTGTATCTTCCTCTTCAAGACGATGTAATCCTTGGTAGAATGGTGCACGTACTGATGGTAGAGACACTACTTGGGGTCGCTGAGTCGGCTTGCCTCCTCAGGATGTCGTGGTGTAGGCAATACCAGTTTATCACCCTTCATCAATATATTGAAAATGTTAATAACATCATCCTCATCAAAGGAGAAAGTCTCCTTGGGTCTGTCAGGAACCCGCTGAGAATTGGGAGCTTCCTTAGAAGTGTCAATCTTCAAGACTTCTTTTTCTTTACCCCCACAGATAGGGATAGTTTGGGGTGCTTGTCTTTTTTTTTCAGATTTGTGTGTCTTCAATCCTAGTAGTTCCAGATTAGGAACGTCATTTTCAGCAGCATCAGCGGCCCCGATGAAAGTGGGCCATGTATAACACTTATGTATACTCAGACAGAACTTCACTGTAGGAAGGAAGTTATGCCGACAAGTATCCATAAGCTCCGAGTCTGGTATACCGAAGGGCATCTTCAAGGCTAGTCGCCTGAAGCATTCGATAAAAGCAATAACAGTCTCACTCTTCCTCTGCTTGGTCTCGATGAGGGTGGACATACTAACATGCATGCCACTCTCATAAAACCTATTGAGGAATAGCCTCTCCAAGTCTTTGAAGGAGTTAATACAACCGTCATGCAGACTATAGAACCTTCAAAAGCTTCTCCCTACAAGGTGCTGATAAATAGCTTTGACAAGAACACATCGTCTCTTGGTAAGTGCAGCGTCTGCATGATGAAGTGTGTCATGTGTTGGCGAGGAGAAGTCATCCCGTCAAACGAATTTAGCGTCAATGGCTTGTATTTGGGAGGACAAGTGGCATTCTCCCATTCAGGAGGATAAGGTTGAGATATCCCTATCTTCTGAAGCTCGTCTTTGTGTGAGATGCTATGGAGACGGGCACCAAGAGAATCAATGGCATCCTGCTGATTGAGAAGATATTAAGAAACGGCTGTTGTATGGTTGTCAAGTGCTGTCGGCGAAGGACCACCCCAATATTTATGAGATTTGAAGGAGATGCAACGGAATGGTACTCCCTTTGTAGTGAAGGAGGGTTGTTGCTATGAACCGGACTAGCGTGTGCTGAGATGTTCGATTGAAGTGGGGGAACAACCCCAGCATTTTGGATAGCCATGATGCTGCTAAGCATGTCAGTGACCTTGGCGAACGCCATTTCAAGATTCTCCAGCCGCTTGTTAGTTTGATCACTGGCTTCTTCAGGTCTCTCTCCATCCGTCATGTACACATATAGCATGCGAAGATGAATAGAGGTGGCAGTACAACTGGTGCTGATGCTGTTTGTCTCTGAGTTGAAAAGGCCTTCGTCTTCAGACAGGGGAGGTCGATAGTCACCGTCGGACTCGAAGAGATCATCGTTATCTGGAAGGCTACCCTCGGCGTAGAGGTCGTCTGCTTCAGATTATGAGGGAGTACTATCCCCAGGTTGAGATTCTGAGGGAACACCACCCCCAGCTTGAGAGTCCTCACCGTCTATAAGGGATCTTGTTCTCAACCGAGTACCCATATAGACTCCTTCAAGTGAAACAGCTCGCTGACTATTTGCTGGCAGACTTCTTCTTCTCCTGCTTGCAGAATTAAAAGAAAAGTTGGATTAGTGGTCCATCTTCTTTGATTGGGGCTCCCGTAGGGAGGACCCCATGAAGCCATGTTGGATGAAACACATAATGGCTCTTCATCATCAGAACGCTGGAGTCGTCGAAATACGGACTGCCTTGGAGGAACCTTCGTTGCTTTGGAGCAGCAGCAGTTAATGATAATACTAGTGCATGGACGCTCTTGTAGAGGTACCTTATGAGTCGCAGTGATCTCTCTCGCCTTACGCTTATGATTTATCATGTCGCGCAAATCGGCGAAAGGGAGCTTTGCCTTAGAACCCATTTTACATGCATTGCCCCTCTTTGCATATGGGTTTGTAAGGAAAATAGGCACATCCGGACTTAGTTCATGCGCAGGGGCAACCCCCATACCTAAGTTCTGTGATGACCTTGAAGACAGCCCCCTGCTATACTCGTTGGGGTCTGTCTTTTTGCTGTGGGCGCATAAACCCTGGAGCATGTCCTTGGCCGCATGCTTTCCAGAACTTCCGGTAGCATGCTTGGCCTTCCTGGCTGTGGGCGCATAGAATGGATTATCAGTTCCTGGACGCATAGTGGTAGACAACCTACTGAAGATAGAATTCTTCTGACCAGAGTTATGTGCCCACACCATGCTTTGGGCGCATAGCCCCGGGCGCATGCTTTAGAAAATAGCACTATTTTTTCCCACTTTTGCCCTCTTCGTTTGCAAGCTTTACTGAGTTTGCCCAGAGTGTCGAACCCTTCGATTCTTGGCATCATAGTATTTTCCTTTGCCAAGTCTCGAGGGTTGAAACTCTGTTGTTGATTGAACAAGAAAGAAGTCGCTGGGCTTGTAGAGTCCTGAACAGTATGCGCCTTTTTTGCATTGGAAGCTTCTGTGGAAGAGTTATGCGCCCATGTGATAGAGTTCCCCTTCGGTTGCACATCATCTACGGCACTGGCAGGATATGCAGGACGAGCCTTCGGAAGCCAAGTCTTGCGAGACTTGTTTCGCTTCACTGATTTTGAGGGATGAGAGCCATCCCTCGAGAGCATCTTTTCGAACGCTTGTTGATCGAACTTCACGATCAACATCTTCTGAGTGCTCCCCACTTTAGCGGTATCGGATTGCATCACCACCTTCTCGTCAGAGGAAAAAGTAGTCCCAACAGAGTCGCCATTTTTATAGAACACTTACAAAAAAAGAAGAATCACCGTATTTTCTTATTAGCGCAAGACACCAAAAATCGAGTTCACTTGAGAGATCCTGCACTGAGAATTCCCGAGTACAAAAAGAATTCTGAGAAATAAGACGATGGAGATCGAGCGGCAGTTGCTCCTTTACTCCGTTGACACTCTGATTTACAAAAGTGGAAGAAAATCAAAGAAAATTGCTAACTCTCGGCTCACTGGCAAGAAGGAAAGCAATTTGGCTCTGAAATGCTCTCTGTTCTGTTCAATTGAAGAGGCATATGTCCTCTATTTATAGTCATTTTGCACTGAAACGACTGTTATACGCACACAGATGGAGAATATACTGATTTCCCTATGGGCGCATAGTATTGCTTTGGGCGCCTAGGATATAGGCGTATACGAACTGGATGATCATGGGTAGATCGTGAGGTTGATGTGGCAGCATACTTTGATGCACGACTGCTCATGGATACTGGCGTGACCACATGCCTCGGCCCATGACTGATCGTGGATGTTGGCCGAGTCGTAGAGCTGTTCTGACTTGGGCGCATAGTGTAGAAAGATAACCATGTGCCCATCTCTGGAAAAACCATGTGGACGCATATAATTTACTTCATGTGGGCGCATAGAATTACTACATGTGGGCGCATAGTCACTTCTTTATGTGGGCGCATAGTATGGATATTTTTATGCTTCTACAAGAAGTCCTAAGTAGAAACATTGAATATACAAGGCAACACATGCATTGAAACAAAATCAGAATCTTTTATTGATACTTAAAATAACATTACAAAGGCGCTAAGCCAAGTTACAATGACTCAAGCTCACTTTTCTTTTTGATTATAATTATTCGGCTCTCTCTCATCTCTCAATACAATTGACGAGCCAGCGGATGCTTCAGATAGGCGATGTCCATTCATTATGTTCCGTATAGATGAAGTTCTCAATGCGGTCGCACGTCCCAAAACGCCAAGGAACTCCATGCCTCAGCGTGTCCAAGCGAGCTCCGCCTCGATGAGCATGTACGTGCAACTTGCACATACAAACTGTGTAGGTGTCAGTACACAACTGTACTAGTGGAGTGAGCTCCTCGCCCACCCTTACAAAACCAACAGGTTCATTTACTTTGTGCAATATAATCCATTTATGATTGTCTTTCTATTCTTGCCTTAGGATCGATTTTAGGATATAGACACTTGGCCTATTTGTGTCTCTAGACCATCACCATGTCTCGTACCGATAACTTAATTATCGATGTGTCTCTAAACCATTCTCGTGCTTGCAACATCAAGTATCGACTCGTACTTGCCCTTCCGAGTCAAACTTTGGGACGTAACATGTTTCGTGCCATCAACTTAGTCCGTGCTTCAAATATTAAGGCCGTGCCTCATAATTCAATGTGACATGACCAAACTTTGCCTTATGTTCCTTCCTGACTTAACTTGAAATGATTCAATTTCGACTTGTGGAACTTGTGTTGACGACTCAAACACAATGCCATATTTGTACCGAAGCAGGTGTCCTTGCTATGGCTAAATCTTAGGCTCCATAATGTTGTTGCTGTCACGCCCCGCTCCCGTAGGAGCGATCGTCCTCGCTAAGGCGTGATGCCGCACGAGCCTAGATTACGCTCGTGAAAGGCGGGTTCCATAACGGCCGATTTCAGCGGCTGCGACGGGGTCGTCGCACAGAAGTCCCATGCAGAGACATTGAATCATAGCAGCAAAAATTTAGAACAGACGCAAGTTATTCAAAGAAGTTCTTTATTGATATTGAAACAACAGTTACATTGGGGCGCAAGGCCAAGATTACAAGTCTCTCAAGCTCACTCATCTCACATTCCAAGTCACTCAGCTCTCTCTCATCTCTCAATACATGTCTCGAGCCAGCGGATGCTTCAGAAGGCGACGTCCATACATTATGTCCTGTATAAGTCTTTATCCATGCGGCCGCATGCTTCGAATCGCCAAGAAACTTTGTGCCTCGACGCATCCAAGCGAGCTCCGTGCCACGAGCTTCTACCTGTGCCTGCACATGTAAACTATATGGGTGTCAGTACTCAACTGTACTGGTGGAATGAGCTTCTCGCCCACCCATACAAAACTGATACGTTATTTTACTTTGTGCAACATAGTCCCTTCTTATCAATTGTCTTTCTACTCTTGCCTTATGATCAGTTGGCCTATTTCGTGTTTCAAGACCATCCCGTGCTTGCGACATCGACATTACCCTATCAAGTCGTGTTTGCCTTACGACACTTAATCAGAGACGCAACTACGCGATGAGGCTCCATTTACATGTGATCGTGCTTGGAATCAATCGTACCGTACCTCGCAACTCAGGGTGACTAAACCATATCGTCGTCTCGCGGCCCTTGCTACTTTGATCACCAACTGACCCAATCAAGACTTGTGAATTTTAGTGTCACTCAACCAACTTTGCCTTGCGGCGGTTCCCGACTTAAACTCAAACAACTCAACCAACTTATACAACTTATATGCCGACAACTCTAGACTCGACGCCACATCTCGTGCCGAAGCACGTCGCCTACGTTGTAGCCATTCTTAAGCCCGAATATTTGTATTCTAACTGTACACACATTCAACAACTCAACTCAATCCAAAGGCACACACGCGGATTGCCGTCATGCCGACTCATCTATATGATTTGGTCACTGACTCCCAGAGCCATCGTGGACTCCTCTAGCTTTTGTTAGACGGGCGCCCCTTTCAGTGCAAGGTAGCTAGCCCCGCTGCAAGTCCCCGCCTAACCTGTAACACCACTTCTCTGAGATTTTTATATATAATTAAATGATTTTCTGATTTCCTTTTCTTAAATTATTAATATTATTATTAATTGATTTTTTAGCCCAATTTATTTAGGGCTTTTCTTCAAATCCATTCATGGGCTTGACATTCAGCCTATGAATCAACTCTCTAATTTTTAAACCACACTTTTTCCTAACCTAAACTACTAATCGACCATCTCCTTCTGGTAATGGAGAGGAAATTCAAATTTTCTCTCTAACTGATTCTGACACTAGCCATGTGCCAACAAACCTTCAATTCCATTTCCCTCTGTTTCCTTCCAACTGCCAATTTAAGGAATCAATTCCTTACTTCTTCTTCCCCACTCCAAGAGTTCATCCTCTGTAGAAATTCTTCCTCCTTTCCCAAGCTCGGCTTCATCCGAAGAATAATGGTGGAGATGAAGGCTCGGATGGCACAGTGGTGAAGACTGGACGAAGTTTTCATGGTGGATCTATGTCTCTATCTTTGAGAAATCAGTCAAGGTGAGATTGGTTCAATCCCTCTTCATTGATCGAACATGCTCGATTTCATTTCTTTTGCATCCACCGTCCAGAGCTGGATGATCAATCCTCCTTGTGAAACTTGACTCTTCATTCTGATTGATGAACATGGAGAGTCAAAGATTTCTAAGATCTAGATCTAATTTTGTTGGATCAACCTATGATCAATCTAGATCTGAGATTTTCCTTAGATTTATATTTTGTCTTGATTATTTTGAATCACAGAGATCTGTGCTTCCTTGCAGTTCTTCAAGTACTGAATTGTTTAGGAGTTGGATCAACTTCTGATTGTTCTCTTGGACAGAGGAATGACAACATGGTGAGTCTTTTGATTCCTCTGTTCTAAATCAATTTCGTTCTGTGATTTGATCTTGATTTATTCAAATGATTAAGAGCTTTCATTATCGAGCATCTGGTGTTCAATTTTCAGATCAGTAAGCCAATTCCTGATATCAGTGAGTTTTGAACCTGGTAATTAGTTGACTAAGTGTAGGTAATTCCCTATCTATATATAGATTATTTTTGTGTACGCAATGATAAATTCAGTTATCTGATGGTAGGAATCCCATTACAACCAGGGGTAATTCACCTGAGTGATAAACTCAGTTATCTGATTGTAGGAATCCCATTACAACCAGGGGTAATTCTCAGTAAACCTGAGAATGCTATCCATGTAACTTGAGAGTAAATCTTAGTGTAACCTGAATTTGATTGAACCTGGGACCTTAGGTTCCTGTCTTGGCTCACATATCATGTTGTTCACTTAGTAAACTGTAGGACACCCTAATAAATATAGACAAGAGTTTAGCCTTGAAGGATTAACTGATTTTGTATTGGTTTTCATTTTAACTAAGGTACCATATCACTGTTATTTTTTTTACACTGTCCTGTCCTTGAACCTGAATGGCATTCCTAAGATTCAACTCAGTGGAACCTGGGTAGTACTCAGTTTACCTAAAGGACCACCTGGGTGATACACCTAAGTAATACTCAGTTTACCTGAGGGATCACCTGGATGATACTCCTGAGTTAAACTGAGTAATACTCAGTGAACCTGAGTGGTACTCAGTTGAACTTGAGTAATGTTGATTAGTGAATTGTTGCTTAGACTGTTTAGGCTGTTTCAACATCTCATTAGATAAAGTTGTGATAGCTTTGGTTAGGAATGAATCATAAGAACTGACCTTCATCATTACTTAATGTTCTCTAGTGTTTTGAAGCTTGGATGTTCTTTATTTTGGACAGAGAACTGTCGAGTAGTAGTAATATTGGGAATAGAGGGAAACAGGTGTCCTAAGAAGGACTGATACATATCAACCCCATAAGAACTGATCTACATCAGTAATATTGGACTGGTTGTACCAGTCCTACTCAGGACTGTTTCTCACTAAACCTAGGATAAGGTGGGAGATCAAATAAACTCAGTCTAATCAAGTATTAGACAGCCTTGTTCAAGAACTATTGCTTAAAGTCATGAGTTCATTAGAAAACATTCTTGTAAACAGTGACCAGTTTCATTATAAAACCCATTCCTGTTCTGATTTGGGAGTGTTAGGAACAGTTTTGTATAGAGTCACATTAATCTATTGAGCCTAGTAATCAGTTAGACTAATGTTGGAAAGGCTAAGAAATGCAGAGTATAGGATTGGTGTGTAAAAAATCATATTGACTGATAGTTACCGATATGCTTGACATTAGATTGATTTTGGATTGAAGTTAAATACACCAGTTAGTATATCTACACCTTGACTTTGATGTGAACCTTCTTCCTACTGCTAGTTGATGCTAGAGCTAGAGTATTTTAAGTATGTATTTTATTGTGGAGTATAGATTCTTTAGCTAAGATAGATATTAATGAAGTTATGTGGTACTCTTAGCTAATCCTGTTCTAAAGAAATCATTAAACTAGAATAGTTATTAATCAACTTGTAAATTATAAACCAGGAAGATATCCAGCTTCCTCGATTACCGGTACTTTCCGGAGCCAGGCAAGTACTTTTCTACGGTTTTGTGCATTTACATTCTTGTACACGTCATGGCACGATATTCATGTACTCCTTTATTCCTGTAACCTTGTTCTTGTACTTATTAGTGTCGGGTGGGGAAATACCCTAGCCATGTGACCAATCCCGGTTACTATATATTTATGTGCCTAGCGTAGGCCTCGCATTGTGCACGCGGGTCCTAAGTCGTACCATATTTATGTACTTTTGTGCATGTTCTCACCCCAGCCGGTCACATGGACTAGATGTATTTCGATATTATGCACTTATCATGTCTGGTACTTCAGGATTATAGTTTCATTCCTGTACTTTACATGTTCCTGTACTTTAGATTCTTGTACTATAGATCCTGTACTCATTCCTGTATTACTTTTCTGTACTTTTCTGTTCACTCCTGTATATCTTTTCATGTACCCCTGTACACATTTCATATCATGTTTATGTTTTATTACCTAGAACTGTACTTTGCTCCGTTCCTGAATAGGATATGTTGCAGGTGAGTTGGAGGCCCTGTGCGACACCTATTATGGACAGGATGTTGCTATACTTGCTGAGCCAGCTGGAGCTGTATTGGACCTAGAGGCTGCAAAAGCCTAGAGCTTACCTTAGCACTTTACAGTTTTACTTTGTATTTGAGACTAGTAGACTCTATCTTTTATTCTGCTAGAATGTAATAAAATACTTAGACTTGTACTCTGGATTTGGGGACACATTTATAGATGCTGTGATTTCATACTTGTTCATGTTTATCTGGTTAGTTTCCCTAGATTGGTACATCTTACTTTGTTGTGTCTAACGACAAAGGCTGGGCGTGTCCGACTCGTGTCCGATTATTCGGGAGCGATTTGTGACATATTTTTAGTGGTGGCCCATACAGGTCTATCCTAATGGTACCTAGGTCTTAGCGTACTATTAGGGGACTTGAATTACACTAGGGAAACTTGAATCACAACATAGAAAAATGGGTACATCGGGTACATATGGTTATTATATAAACATTTACATTTTTTGGTAGATTAGGTTTTTATCAATCACGAAGTTTTCTTTCTATTACAGGATGGTCACTACGAGGAAGACCGCGGATCAGCCAGGAGTTGCTGGCAGTTCCGGAGTTGCAGGCAGTTCGGATCAGGCCGCACCGGACGTTCCAGCAGATCAGCCTCCACCATCGCCTCCGATCTTTTCGCCGCTGCCATCGACGATGATGTTTGACGGCGCTCAGGTGTTGGCGATGTTCCAGCAGTTTATGGAGGCCCAGAATCACCAGGCTGTGTAGTTCAGGGAGGCTCAAAGTCAGCAGGCTGCACAGTTCAGAGCGACTGTCGTCGACGCACTCAGGACCAGAGAGCCGACAGCACTAGCTCCAGCACCACGAGCACCGAGACTAGGGACAGCCAAGGAGTACCAGAACCTCTGCCCGATGGACTTCTGGGGCGACGAGGGGATCATCTATACGGATGAGTTGCTGGAGAATACGGAGAGGACTTTGAAGATGGCACAGATTCCGGAGAACCTGAAGGTAGAGGTGGCTAGCATGCGGCTCTTCGACTTGGCCAGAGCTTGGTACCGAGAGGAGCCCCAGTTGACGGAGCCCCAGGTTTTTTGGACAGATTTCAAAACTCTGTTCAAGGAGAAATTTTTCCCAGAGGTGGAGCGGGATGAGCTGAGGATGCAGTTCGAGGCGCTCCAGCAGAGAACGATGACGGTTGTGCAGTACACTTTAGAGTTTACTAGACTCAGCAGGTTCGCGGAGAACCTAGTCAGAGCGCCGGAGGACAGAGCATAGAGATTCAAGAAGGGTCTCACCAGGGAGCTGCGACATACGCTAGCGATTAGTCAGGCGACGACCTATGCGAGCATCCTTAAGATTGCTCAGGCTGTAGAGAAGGAGGCAGACCCGAAGCTGAAGAGGGACCAAAACATCGGCAGCAGCAGTTTCCAGGCACCAGCGAAGAGGGTCCAGACTCAGATTCAGGCAAGACCTCAGCAGCCGGCACAGCAGCATCACCGCCCAGCCAGAGCTCCTGCACATCAGCATCAGAGACAGCAGCAGGCAGTTACTTGCACATTCTACTATCGGCTGGGACACCACTTCGACGAGTGCCGTAAGAGGCTCGGGCTCTATTTATTCTGCGGATCAGACGCACTCCAGATGAGGGATTGCCCACAGGCTGCGGCTAGACTGATTGGAGGACCTAGAGGAGCTAGAGGACCACCACCTGCACCACCCAGAGCTCTACCAGCTGTACCACAGAGAGGACCGGATTTACCCACTCAGCAGCAGCAGTTTGTACAGCGTCAGCAGAGGGGAGGACCGCAGCAGGGACGTGCTTACGTCATGGCGACAGTTGAGAAGGATGAGGCAGTACCAGATGTGATCACAGGTTCTATACTTTTACATTCTTTCCCTGTTATTACATTGTTTGATTCTGGAGCCACACATAGCTTCATATCATATGAGTTTCTGCATAGACACGGCTTCACACCCAAGCCCACTAGGAGGAACTGTCGGATTATGACAGGAAGAAGGGTAGTGCCAGTCAGTGAGATAGTGGATTGCCCTATCACTATTGCTGGGAGAGAGATTAGGGCTCGACTTCTGGTTATGCCATTGCCCGAATTCGATGTAGTCCTCGGCATTGACTCGATGAGCAAGCAGTTTACCGTAATATACTTCCATGAAGGGAAGGTGATCTTCAGCCCGCCCGGAGTTCCACCATTCGAGATTAGCCGACGAGTTGCAGAGAGGCCAGAGGGAGTCTACTTCGGAGCAGTCGCCGAAGACCAGGAGTGGCCGCATCCACTTATTACAGAGTATCTTGACGTCTTCCCCGAGGAGTTGCCAGGATTGCCGCCAGATCGAGACGTGGAGTTCAGCATCGACTTATTGCCCAGATCAGCACCGAAGTCCCAGCATTGTTACAAGATCAACCCGAAGGAAACTGCAGAGTTGAAGGCCCAGATTGATGAGCTAGAGGACAAAGGTTTTATTCGGTCCAGTGCTTCACCCTGGGGAGCACCGGTACTCTTCGTGCCCAAGAAGGATGGGATGGTGAGGATGTGTATTGATTACCGTGCACTCAGTAACATCACCATCAAGAATAGATACCCTTTATCGCAGATTAATGAGCTGTTTGACCAGCTTAGTGGAGCGAAGGTCTTTTCCAAGATTGACCTTCGGTCAGGGTATCACCAGATGAAGGTGCTAGAGCAGGATATTCCGAAGACAGCTTTCAACACCCGATACGGCCAGTATAAGTTCCTGGTGATGCCATTCGGACTCACCAATGCCCCAGCAGTGTTTATGAACTTGATGAATAAAGTTTTTCATAAGTATCTGGACAAGTTTGTCGTAGTTTTCATTGACGACATTCTGATCTATTCGAAGATCGAGGAGGATCATGTGGAGCACCTGCGGATTGTTCTGGATATTTTACGGAAAGAGAAGTTGTACGAAAAACTCTCGAAATGTGAGTTTTTTTTGGATCGGGTGGAGGTTTTGGGGCATGTGGTGACTGGAGAGGGGATTTCTGTGGATCCCAAGAAGATTGAGGCAGTTGAAGCATGGGCACCTCCCAAGTCAGTAGCAGAGATTCGTAGTTTCCTGGGTCTAGCAGGTTACTACAAGAAGTTCGTAAAGAATTTTGCCAGGATAGCGGAGCCTATGACGAAGCTTACGAGGAAGGACGAGGAGTTCATCTGGAGCGACGCCTGCCAGTCAGCATTTGAAGAATTGAAGAGAAGACTCACGACAGCGCCAGTTCTAGCTTTGCCATTTGGATCGGGAGGATTCATCATCTACAACGATGCTTCAGGGAAAGGCTTGGGATGTGTGCTTGAGCAGAACAAGAAGGTCATAGCTTATGCTTCTAGACAGTTGAGGCCCTATAAAAAAAATTACCCCACACATGACTTGGAGCTTGTAGCAGTTATATTTTCCTTGAAACTGTGGAAGCACTATTTATATGGGGAGAGAGTGGACATCTTCACGGACCATAAAAGCCTGAAGTATGCCTTTACTCAGAAGGAGCTGAATATGAGACAGCGCAGATGGCTGGAACTCATGAAGGATTTCGACATCGGTCTGCAGTACCACCTTGGGAAGACGAATGTGGTGGCAGATGCTCTCAGTCGATATCCTGTTGCTATGTATCTCACTATGGATCGGCATCTTCTGGAGGATCTTGAGAGCCTTGGTATTGAGATTGTTCTACCAGGACTTGGAGGGTAGATGATGCACATGCAGATACAGTCAGGACTGTTAGAGAAGATCAAGGAGGCCTAGTTTCTTGATGAGGGACTCTGATGTCTTAGAGCTTAGGCAGAGGCAGGATTGCTTGATGATTTCACTATTGCGAAGGACGGATCCTTGAGGCAAGGGAACCAGTTGTGTGTGCCCAAGGATCTGCGGGAGGAAGTCCTACCAGTCGCAGTATTCTATTCATCATGGATCTACCAAGATGTATAAGGATCTGCGAGAGTATGTTTGGTGGTATGGGATAAAGAGAGAGGTCGCCAGATTTGTTTCCAGATGCCTTGTGTGCCAGCAAGTCAAGGCGAAGCGGCAGAGACCAGCAGGACTACTCCAGTCTTTACCTATTCCAGAATGGAAGTGGGAGCATATCACCATGGACTTCATCTCTGGATTACCGCGTACTTCCAGTGGCAAGGATGCTATTTGGGTGATCATGGACAGACTAACGAAGTCTGCTTATTTTATTCCGTTCAAGGTTGGGCTGTCGACCGAGAAGCTTACAGACCTCTACATGCATCAGATCGTGAGGATTCATGGGGTGCCGGTGAGCATCGTTTCAGACAGAGACAGCCGCTTCAAATCATACTTCTGGAGGAGTCTACAGATGAGCTTGGGATCACAGTTGAAGTTCAGCACCGCCTATCATCCCCAAACAGACGGGCAGTCCGAGAGGACCATTTAGATGCTGGAGAACATGCAATGGGTTTACGTACTCGACTTTAGCGGTTCGTGGAAGGATCATTTGCATCTGGTAGAGTTTGCCTATAACAACAGTTATAAGGCTAGTATAGAGATGACCCCGTTCGAGAAGTTATATGGACGGAGATGTCATACCCCTTTATATTGGGATGACGTTGGCGAGAGAGCTTTGCTTGGGCTAGAGATTGTGGTAGACTCAGCTGAGAAAGTCAGACTGATTAGGGAGCGTCTCAGAGTTGTACAGGATCGGCAGAAGCACTGGGCGGACAACAGCATACGGCTACTGGAGTTTGTGGTTGGAGATAGAGTGTTCCTGAAGATCTCACCGACTAGGGGTGTCATCAGATTTGGCAGAGGCGGGAAGCTCAGTTCGAGATTCATCGGGCCTTACGACGTGACGGCACGGATTGGCGAGGTGGCATATCGACTAGCGCTTCCAGCTAGTTTGGAGGGAGTACACAGCGTCTTCCACGTATCCCAGCTTTGACGCTACATTCCAGATCCGAGCCATGTGGTGGACTACTCAGAGCTAGAGGTGGGTCCGAGCTTGAACTACAAGGAGAAGCCATTGGAGATCCTTGACCGGAGGGAGAAGCGCCCGCGGAACCAGACTATTCCACTTGTCCACGTTATGTGGAGACACCACTCTCCGGGAGAATCCACATAGGAGCGCGAGGACGAGATGCGGGATCGCTATCCCGATCTGTTTGATTGATTGTACTCTGTTTTAGAAAATTTTCTAATTCAATAAATAGTCTGTACTTGGAAATTGTGTGGATTTGTTCGGAAGTTTATCGAGTACCTTGAATTTTGAGGACGAAATTTTTTTTAGGAGGGAAGATTTGTAACTCCACTTCTCTGAGATTTTTATATATAATTAAATAATTTTCTGATTTCCTTTTCTTAAATTATTAATATTATTATTAATTGATTTTTTAGCCCAATTTATTTAGGGCTTTTCTTTAAATCCATTCATGGGCTTAACATTCAGTCCATGAATCAACTCTCTCATTTTTAAACCACCCTTTTTCCTAACCTAAACTACTAATCGACCATCTCTTTCTGGTAATGGAGAGGAAATTCAAATTTCCTCTCTAACTGATTCTGACACTAGCCATGTGCCAACAAACCCTCAATTCCATTTCCCTCCGTTTCCTTCCAACTGCCTATTTAAGGAATCAATTTTTTACTTCTTCTTCCCCACTCCAAGAGTTCATCCTCTGTAGAAATTCTTCCTCCTTTTCCAAGCTCGGCTTCATCCGAAGAATGATGGTGGAGATGAAGGCTCGGATGGCATAGTGGTGAAGACTGGACGAAGTTTTTATGGCGGATCTATGTCTTTATCTTTGAGAAATCAGTCAAGGTGAGATTGGTTCAATCCCTCTTCATTGATCGAACATGCTCGATTTCATTTCTTTTGCATCTACCGTCCAGAGCTGGATGATCAATCCTCCTTGTGAAACTTGACTCTTCGTTCTGATTGATGAACATGGAGAGTCAAAGATTTCTAAGATCTAGATCTGATTTTGTTGGATCAACCTATGATCGATCTAGATCTGAGATTTTCATTAGATTTTGTATTTTGTCTTGATTATTTTGAATCACAGAGATCTGTGCTTCCTTGCAGTTCTTCAAGTACTGAATTATTGAGGAGTTGGATCAACTTCTAATTGTTCTCTTGTTCAGAGGAATGACAACATGGTGAGTCTTTTGATTCCTCTGTTCAAAATCAATTTCGTTCTGTGATTTGATCTTGATTTATTCAAATGATTAAGAGCTTTCATTATCGAGTATCTGGTGTTCAATTTTCAGATCAGTAAGCCAATTCCTGATATCAGTGAGTTCTGAACCTGGGAATTAGTTGACTAAGTGCAGGTAATTCCCTATCTATATGTAGAATATTTTTGTGTACGCAATGGTTGTAATTTGTTTGAGAGGGAGTCATGTATTCAAGTGTGTCAGGAAGATGTTGATACTCTGGTACAGTCATTGGTTCATTCTTCATGAACTAATCTTGATAAGCATGGGGTGGACTTGTTGTTTGAGCTGAATGTTAATCTCAGTATTTGGCATGAACAAGAGATACACATTAGTGTTATCAGTACACCTGAGACTCACATCAGTACTTAGGGTTGTGCATGAAATTCATATTTTATCAATGAACTTGAGTCTTATGTTTTATTTTGGTTCTGTGAACCTGAGATTGAATTCAGTTTACCTGAGAGACAATACGGTTTCACCTGAGTGATAAACTCAGTTATCTGATGGTAGGAATCCCATTACAACCCGGGGTAATTCTCAGTAAACCTGAGAATGCTATCCATGTAACTTGAGAGTAAATCTTAGTGTAACCTGAATTTGATTGAACCTGGGACCTTAGGTTCCTATCTTGGCTCACATATCATGCTGTTCACTTTGTAAACTGTAGTACACCCTAATAAATATAGACAAGAGTTTAGCCTTGAAGGATGAACTGATTTTGTATTGGTTTTCATTTTAACTAAGGAACCATATCACTGTTATTTTTTTTTACACTGTCCTGTCCTTGAACCTGAATGGTATTCCTAAGATTCAACTCAGAGGAACCTGGGTAGTGCTCAGTTTACCTGAAGGATCACCTGGGTGATACACCTGAGTAACACTCAGTTTACCTGAGGGATCACCTGGCTGATACTCCTGAGTTGAACTAAGTGATACTCAGTGAACCTGAGTGGTACTCAGTTGAACTTGAGTAATGTTGATTATTGAACTGTTGCTTAGACTGTTTAGGCTGTTTCAACATCTCATTAGATAAAGTTGTGATAGCTTTGGTTAGGAATGAATCATAAGAACTGACCTTCATCATTACTTAATGTTCTCTAGTGTTTTGAAGCTTGGATGTTCTTCATTTTGAATAGAGAACTATCGAGTAGTAGCAATGTTGGGAATAGAGGGAAACAGGTGTCCTAAGAAGGACTGATACATATCAACCCCATAAGAACTGATCTACATCAGTAATATTGGACTGGTTGTACCAGTCCTACTCAGGACAGTTTCTCACTAAACCTAGGATAAGGTGGGAGATCAAATAAACTCAGTCTAATCAAGTATTAGACAGCCTTGTTCAAGAACTATTGCTTAAAGTCCTGAGTTCATTAGAAAATATCCTTGTAAATAGTGACCAGTTTCATTATAAAACCCATTCCTGTTCTGATTTGGGAGTGTTAGGAACAGTTTTGTATAGATTCACATTAATCTATTGAGCCTAGTAATCAGTTAGACTAATGTTAAAAAGGCTAAGAAATGCAGAGTATAGGATTGGTGTGTAAAAAATCATATTGACTGATAGTTACCTATAGGCTTGATATTAGATTGATTTTGGATTGAAGTTAAATACACCAGTTGGTATATCTACACCTTGACTTTGATGTGAACCTTGTTCCTACTACTAGTTGATGCTAGACCTGGAGTATTTTAAGTATGTATTTTATTGTGGAGTATAGATTCTTTAGCTAAGATAGATATTAATGAAGTTATGTGGTACTCTTAGCTAATCCTGTTCTAAAGAAATTATTAAACTAGAATAGTTATTAATCAACTTGTAAATTATAAACCAGAAAGATATCCAGCTTTCTCGATTACCAGTACTTTTCGGAGCCAGGCAAGTACTTTTCTACGGTTTTCTATATTTACATTCTTGTACCCTTTCTTGTGACACGTCATGGCACGATATTCATGTACTCATGTATTCCTGTACCCTTATTCTTGTACCTATTAGTATCGGGTGGGAAAATACACTAGCCATGTGACCAATCCCGGTTACTATATATTCATGTGCCTAGCTTAGGCCTCGCAATGTGCACGCGGGTCCTAAGTCGTACCATATTCATGTACTCCTGTGCATGTTCTCACCCTAGCCGGCCACATGGACTAGATGTATTTCAATATTGTGCACTTATCATGTCTGGTACTTCAGGATTATAGTTTCATTCCTGTACTTTACATGTTCCTGTACTTTACATTCTTGTACTATAGATCCTGTACTCATTCCTGTATTACTTTCCTGTACTTTTCTGTTCATTCATGTATATCTTTTCATGTACCCCTGTACATATTTCATATCATGTTCATGTTTTATTACCTAGAACTGTACTTTGCTCCGCTCCTGAATAGGATATATTGCAGGTGAGTTGGAGGCCCTGTGCGACACCTATTATGGACAGGATGTTGCTATACTTGCTGTGCCAGCTGGAGCTGTGTTGGACCTAGAGGCTGCAGAAGCCTAGAGCTTACCTTAGCACTTTACAGTTTTACTTTGTATTTGAGACTAGTAGACTCTGTCTTTTATTCTGCTGGAATGTAATAAAATACTTAGACTTGTACTCTGGATTTGGGGACACATTTATAGATGCTATGATTTCATACTTGTTCATGTTTATCTGATTAGTTTTCCTAGATTGGTACAGCTTACTTTGTTGTGTCTAACGACAAAGGCTGGGCGTATCCGACTCGTGTTCGATTATTCGGGAGCGGATCGTGACATAACCCGTGCCCAGCACAGCTAATTATGTTTCCAATCGACAGCCGCAACGGTCCCATGGCCGCCGGGTTGCCGTACGGGAAAACGACCCACCTTGTCGACAAGTTGTCCATGATCATGCAAGACTCGACACAAACTGACGTCTCACATAGTCATGCTATCTCTAGTGTTATCATGTCTTTCAGGACCAAGTTCAATACTTCTTAAATTTGAGACCGCCTCGACGACCTATAGTCGCGAGCATTATTCTTTCTTCTGAAATCGCCTCGACGACCTATAGTCGCGAGCATTCTTTCCATGTTACCATATCATTTTATTCAACTCAAAACGACCATTTGATAGCACCTTTTTCTAAACTCACTTTTGAATCAACCGTGGCTCGTGACTTAAATACTAAGTTCGTGCATCATGCCTTAAGCCTATGCGACACCACCGCCCAAGTCATACTCTATATGACGGGCCTTGAGACTGTAAGACTATGTGGATACACCCAGCCCTAGAACTCGTAGGGTCGTGCTTGCTACTACTCCTGATAGCTTAACCTAACTTGCCTAACTTACTTTGCAACAACTTGACGAGTAAAGGCTGCGTCAAGTCTTGCGTCGTGGGAACGTGCCGTGCACGCGATCGACTTGAACAACCAAGTTATTTGGGGTGCCTAGACTTATGCTGCAAGCCGTGCAATACAACTTAACCCATCGGGCGAGCAGAGGCTATGCTACGCCTTGGGCGATGAGATCGTGCATGCTTTATGAAGCATTTGTGTGGGCGACGCCTATGAATTTGGTTAACTCTTAGCTTTGCGGCGAATACCAACTTTCCTTCTCCCAAGCCACAGGACGAAGGATCGAGTGTCATTTTTAATGTACTCCGTGCACCCACTCTAAGCCGACCGTTGGACCTTTCCATATTCTAGCTCAATTCGCCCGTCGGGATTATTCCCTTTAGCTATATGGATTCGTCTCTTTTATTATCAAGCCTACTTGTGTAAGTTGAAAACATACGATTTATTATGTGAAGGCTAAGATGAGGCAAGTTCACCGAAACTACTCTACCTGAACGAGCGATCGCCTTGACCGTGTGATGCTCCGAGTAGCCATTGCAAGGCTAAGTCCGAACGCCGTCGGCTTTTTGATTCCTCCGATTGACTGAGCGGGATGGGACACTACATCATACACCACTCAGAAAAAGTTTCATCCTCAAAACTAACTGAGTACTTACTCATCGACTGTTCAACGACTCTCGCACACATTCCTTCTATGTGTTTCTCAAATTCGAGCCACGCTCGTGCTATCCTCAATCCTTTCTTCAAAACTTACGATCTCAAAATTCTCGTCACTTCCCCGTTCCTCAAGTCTCACTTGAATTCAACGTATCACTTAGTATGGATCGTGCACATATTTTAGGCGTCCCTAAAATACATGCATTTCAGCCAAGCCTCGTGATAGCGAATTCTGCCATTACCACTCGAGTCGGATCTTGCACGCATTCAAGCGTCCTTGATATACATGCATGTCAGCCGAGGCTCATGAGTGTTATTTTCATATTCCCGAATCATTCCATTCATCAATACCAATATCCCAACCAATCAATCCTCAAGATCACTCTTACCGATACTAGCTCTCGCAACATGGACGTCTTGCCTAACCGCTAGGCTATGTCTTTAGACTAAGGTCATTCGTTAGTATTGGAATCATAGTTCCTAAACAAAAATATCAACACTGACCCCATCCTAAGGTCAAACCAAGTTGATAATACGGAGTTTTCTACCCAAGCTCGTATCACTCTGATTTCTAAACTTCGAGCATAGATTACCTACACACATCCCGACATTTGTCGCACGGGGTCCGAGTCATTCAACAAAGCCATCCTACGATAATTCACGTTTCAACCAACTCCTTGACGTATCAATATCGCTCGTCCAACAAACCATCTTCTCATAGTCTATCTCTTCGAACACGTTTGACATAATCCTCCTATCATCCCTTCCAAGTCAAGCACGCTACGACACAATCCATCGCTAAACCATAATTCATATTTCATATTCCCTAAGTCATTCATCCCAATTCACGTATTCGATCATGAGGTCGTCTAGCTTAACAATATGTTGCGCCCCGATCTCACGCAATTCAGATTATCCATGGTGGGCATGAATCACCATGTACGCTCCCGCGGGATAGTCATCCTCATCGGAACGTAACTCTTGTTTCGTGTCTAGACTAATTCATTCTCGATGCGCGGATTGGACCTACTCAATCCTCAAGTTTATTTCATTCATCAATCGCAAGTCTAAACATCCTCGAATTTTCCTTCGCATCAAACCGAGAAGTCGAGACAATCAAAGTTGCCGTGTCCTGATTTTTCGAGTTTGATCATTCCAGCGACATGAATCACCATGTTAGCGCTCACAAAGAATGATCACCTCAAATCTGATGTGACGCATGTACGAGGCTAGAGTTGTGCTCGTACAAGACAAGACCGTCGACGTTGTGGTTATCAACGTAACCATCAAGACACAATCATTTTTATCCAACATTCATCTTAATCAAAATCCTAAGTATAACATCCAACCGAACAATAACACTTGCACGGTCGTCATTCGCCGAGTCAGAGTACCTCCGAGTTATCGCATATCGATCTTTGATACGCCTCAATACCATCGACGATATACGTAACCTGACGATCTTCCATTGCAACGAGTTTTGAGTCGTACGAATGATGCTATCGTCCGACTGGATAATCTCCTCGACATTCACATTCAAGTTCGATTATTATCCCTCGAATCATTTACAACGTCAATTTCCTCAAACCCAAATTTGCGTATCGTTTACCCGTTTATCTTAAGTCGTCGACCAACATATTTCCTCAATTTGTATCATTCCTTGCTAACTCAACTCATCGAGCAACATTCAATCAAATCCTTAGAGTCATTGCGTAACTTTAAAATTCAGCTTTTTCATGCACGCTATCTTCCGATCGTGCTAACTTTCGTATATAATTCTCAACGATTTCCTCGAGTAAGTCATCCTTTTGTACACCTTAACTTTTCTTCGATTCAGTTTCACCTACTCAATCATTTTCGCGTTTCATACTCGCGTAAATCCTCAATCCCGTACACGTTCCGTGCGCATCAATTTTTAGGTTGCTCGAATTAACTCATCAAATCTCAAGACTACAACTTGTTCAACGACACTCAATCTAAGGCTTTGCATATGTGCGTCGCTTGCTGATAGACTCATCGACACCCCGAATCCTCAATCGATCGATCGACATCCTTGAGGCTATCGCATACACCACTCAGGGATGAAGTCATTCAACAAATCCTCAACTTATCATTCGATTCACAATTCTATCTCTTCGAATTTCCGTTCGAAGGATTCCTTAAATTTTAAGCACGCTCACCTATATCGTATCGATGATAACATCGTCGTTCGATAGCACCCCTATCGATAATCATCCCATTTTACTCAATCAAGTCTAACTCATTCTCGCCCAACACAATTCGAATCCCGTACTCGACTTTTCTAAGGTCGACGCGACTTTGGTGTATATGCCTAGCCCGACTTAGCCAACCGTGCTTACGAGAACTATCTTTTTGTTTCTAGTCAAAAACTGTTTTTCTATATTTTGCAAATTATTTAGACTTATTGTATGGACATCCCGTGGGACATTTGAGAGAGCGCACCAACGATATCAATTTGCGGAAGCACAATTCAGAGTTTGCGGAAATAACGGAGTTAAAGAATTCAATCGATAGTCCAAGGACGTAAAACCATGCTCTGATACCATTATGTCATGCCCTGCTCCCGTAGGAGAGATCGTCCTCGCTAAGGCGTGATGCCACACGAGCCTAGATTGCGCTCGTGCAAGGCGGGTTCCATAACGGCCGATTTCAGCGGCTGCGACGGGGTCGTCGCACAGAAGTCCCATGCAGAGACATTGAATCATAGCAGCAGAAATTTAGAACAGACGCAAGTTATTCAAAGAAGCTCTTTATTGATATTGAAACAACGGTTACATTGGGGCGCAAGCCCAAGATTACAAGTCTTTCAAGCTCACTCATCTCACTTTACAAGTCACTCAGCTCTCTCTCATCTCTCAATACATGTCTCGAGCCAGCGGATGCTTCGGAAGCCGACGTCCATACATTATGTCCTGTATAAGTCTTTAATCCATACGGCCGCACGCTTCGAATCGACAAGGAACTTTGTGCCTCGACGCATCCAAGCAAGCTCCGCGCCACGAGCTTCTACCTGTGCCTGCACATGTAAACTATGTGGGTGTCAGTACTCAACTGTACTGGTGGAATGAGCTCCTCGCCCACCCATACAAAATCGACACGTTATTTTACTTTGTGCAACATAGTCCCTTCTTATCAATTGTCTTTCTACTCTTGCCTTAGAATCTTTTAGGACAGACACCTTGGCCTATTTCGTGTTTCAAGACCATCCCGTGCTTGCAACATCGCCGTTACCCTATCAAGTCGTGTTTGCCAAACGGCACTTAATCAGAGACGCAACTACGCGATAAGGCTCCATTTCTATGTGATCGTGCTAGGAATCCATCGTGCCGTGCCTCGCAACTCAGAGTGACTAAACCATATCGTTGCCTCGCGGCCCTTGCTACTTTGATCACCAACTGACCCAATCAAGACTTGTGAATGTTAGTGTCACACAACCAACTTTGCCTTGCGACGGTTTCCCGACTTAAACTCAAACAACTCAACCAACTTATGCAACTTATATGCCGACAACTCAAGACTCGACGCCACATCTCGTGCCGAAGCACGTCGCCTATGTGGTAGCCATTCTTAAGCCCAAACATTTGTATTCTAACTGTACACACATTCAACAACTCAACTCAATCCGAAGGCACACACGTGGATTGCCGCCATGCCGACTCATCTATATGATTTGGTCACTGACTCCCAGAGCCATCGTGGACACCTCTAGCTTTTGTTAGACGGGCACCCCTTTCAGCGCAAGGTAGCTAGCCCCGCTGCAAGACCCCGCCTAACCCGTGCCCAGCACAGCTAATTATGTTTCCAATCGACGGCCGCAATAGTCCCGTGGCCGCCGGGTTGCCGTACGGGGAAATGACCCACCTTGTCGACAAGTTGTCCATGACCATGCAAGACTCGACACAAACTGACGTCTCACACAACATGCTATCTCTAGTGTTATCATGTCTTTCAGGACCAAGTTCAATACTTCTCAAATCTGAGACCGCCTCGACGACCTACAGTCGTGAGCATTCTTCTTTCTTCTAAAATCGCCTCGACGACCTATAGTCGCGAGCATTCTTTCCATAAACTCACTTTTGAATCAACCGTGACTCGTGCCTTAAATACTAAGTTCGTGCATCGTACCTTAAGCCTATACGACACAACCGCCCAAGTCGTACTCTATATGACGGGCCTTGAGACTGTAAGACTATATGGATACACCAAGCCGTAGAACTCGTAGGGTCGTGCTTGCTACTACTCCTGATAGCTTAACGTAACTTACCTAACTTACTTTGCAACAACTTGACGAATAAAGGCTGCGTCAAGCCTTGTGTCGTGGAAACGTGCCGTGCACGCGATCGACTTGAACAACTAAGTTATTTGGGGTGCCTAGACTTATGCCGCAAGCCGTGCAATACAACTTAACCCATCGGGCGAGCAGAGGCTATGCTACGCCTTGGGCGATGAGATCGTGCATGCTTTATGAAGCATTTGTGCGGGCGACGCCTATGAATTTGGCTAACTCTTAGCTTTGCGGCGAATACCATCTTTCCTTCTCCCAAGCCACGGGACGAAGGATCGAGTGTCATTTTAAAAGTACGCCATGCACCCACTCTAAGCCGACCGTTGGACCTTTCCATATTCTAACTCAATTCTCCCGTCGGGATTATTCCCTTTAGATATGTGGATTCGTCTCTTTTATTATCAAGCCTACTTGTACAAGTTGAAAACATGCGATTTATTATGTGAAGGCTAAGATGAGGCAAGTTTACTGAAACTACCCCACCTGAGCGAGCGGTCGCCTTGACCGAGCGATGCTCCGAGTAGCCGTTGCAAGGCTAAGTCCGAACACCGTCGACATTTCGATTCTACCGATTAACTGAGCGGGAAGGGGCACTACAGTTGCAACCATGCACACCTTCTTAACTAAATTCGAGTCGTGCTTGTACTTTTTTTTAATTCGACCGATATCGTGCATGCGGATTGCCGCTTAGCACATTAAATCATCTATATGAAAGGTCACTAGCAATGTCAAGCTATCTTGGACTATAGCTAGGTTAGACGGTGACCCTTTTGTGCACTGGTAGCGAGCCCTATGCAAAAGTTCCCGAATCACCCGTGCCGATTCATTGCTGGCACGCGCTGATTCGTGGCTGACGCTTGCTACAACTCGTTCTTCTCGAGCCGATTCTTTGCTGGCAACCGTTAGGAACTATACCTTGTGCACAAGTTGTCCATGACCATATAATGGTGCCTACCTAACTCACCATATGACTCAAACCATGCTCTTCATTAATCATGACCATGCTTTACATACTTCATGAGAGACTCCCAAGCCATGGGACTGGTCTTGGCGACAAACGGTCGTGTGAACTTTTCTATTCTTGAAATCCAAAAAGTGGCTACTACATAGCCTTCTTACTTGACTTAACCCTACGTGTCTATTACGTGCCATAGACCGTGGCATCATTGTCATCGAAACGACCATTTTCGTGCCTTAAACAAATTGTATCCTATGTGACGCTACCGCCTAAGTCATACTTTATATGACGAGCCCTGAGATCGCAGGACTGTTGGCTATAACAACCGTATAAAATGTGGGACAGTGCTTGCTATGACTTTATTAGCTTGTGGCATAGCTTTTGCCTAAGTAAATCATGCAACAACTTAACCCATGGAACGAGCAAAGGCTAACCCAAGTCTTGTACCGTAAAAATGTGTATTGAGACTTGTTGGACACTTTTGCTATGACAAGCATTGGACAATATGACAGTGCATGCTTTATCAAGCATTTATACGTGCGATGCCTATGACTTATGCTAAGTTCATAGCTTCGTGGCAACATAGACCAACTTTTCTTCTCCCAAGCCATGTGACGAAGGACCGAGTGTCATTTTGAAAGAATGACATGCAACACTTATAAGCCTACCGTGGGGCCTTTCCATATTCTAACTCAATCTGGCCCAAGTTGGAATTATTCCCTTAACTTTGTGGATTCGTCTCTTTTATTATCTAGCCTACTTGTGTAGTTGAAAACTTTTGTTTTTTTAGTGTGAATGCCAAGTTGAGGCAAGTTTCCGAAAGCCACCCACCTGAGCAAGGAGTTGCTTCGACCGAGCAGGACTTCGAGCAGGCCGTCACATGGCTAATTCAGAACGTAGTTGGCATTTTGATTCCTCCGATGGAACTGAGCGGGACGGGGCATTACAGGAATGCCGTTGGATTCATCTGCCAATGGCTAGACGATTCGGTGTTTCACCACGTGTCCATGGAGAGATCGACAAAAGTATTATGGGAGAAGAAGCATTTCCTGTACGAAAGGAAGACGGCTGGGAACAAGGTATTTCTTATTCACCTACTCGTCAACTCGAAGTACATGGAGGGTGCCTCAGTGTCACAACATCTAAACGAGCTTCAGGGTATCATCAATCTTCTGTCTGCAAGGAAGATGGTGATTGATGATGAGCTTCAGGCCCTACTGCTTTTGAGTTTTCTGCCAAAAAGCTGGGAAATGTTGGTGGTGTCGGTGAGCAACTCCACGCTTGATGGAGTTGTCATGTGGGAGGCAGTCAAAAGTAGCTTGTTGAATGAGGAGGTCTGACGCAAGCAAGTTGAATCGTCGTAGGAGTCTGCTCTGGTAGCTTCCTACTGGAAGGGAAGACCCAAGTCACGGGCAAAGACAAGGGAAGTGGCGAAAGGGATCATATCAAGAGGAACTGCATGAAGCTCAAAGCTGAGAAGGCCAAAGGCAAGGACGATCGGGAGGATCTCACAATAATGGAAAATATCATCATCATAGCGATCGACATAGAGGAACCTTATGGCACGTGTCATGATGGCGACTGGGTCATGGATACGGTGGCGTCATACCATGCCACTCCATATAGGATGATCTTTACATCATACCGCGGTGGTCGGTTTAGACGTGTAAAGACGGGCGACAAGGGGACGGCTGTAGTTGCAGGCATTGGTGATGTGCACTTGACGATGGAGTTTGGTAAGAAGCTCGTCCTCAGGGGTGTGCGACATGTACTGAGTTTATGCTACAACTTGGTTTCGCTAGGGAGGCTGGTAGATGATGGTTGTCGTAGTTTATTTGGGGACAATGATTGGATGCTTGCGAAGGGTTCCCAACAGCTGGCTCGGGGAGATTTGTGTTGTGGCATGTACATGCTCAAGCCGCTGAGCTGTACAGGCTGACCACAGACATCGAATAGAGGCTCGAAGGGCTTTCGATAGGAGGTGAATTGTCGAGAACTTGCTGAGAAGGGGCTTCTACCTGCTTGAGGGATACAGAGGATTCGGTTCGTCGAGACAAAGCGACGGATGGTGATGAGTCAAAGATTGAGGGTCACTCTGTCGGTCCCATGACATTTGGTTAGTCTCCAGGTGGGGTTACTTTACAAATCTATTTTTGGCGACAAGTGGTTTGCCAAAGCTTCATAGAGTGACATCAGTTCTAGTAGTTCGAAGCCAGAGAATAGATCAAGGTTTGCAGTAAGCTCAATCTGAGGCTGGAGCATCATTATTCACACAGGTCAGGAAGAGCTGTGGGTTATCGATGGCGTGCACAGTGTAGGAACGAATTGTAAAACGCAATACTCTAGGGGGTGAATAGAGTAGCCAGCAAAATGTAGCTAATTAAAAATGTTAGCAACACGATCACATATAATATATCATAAGTAAGTAAATAAAAAGATGAGATCAGAAAGCAAACGCAAACACGGCGATGTATACTGGTTTTCCTCTTGTGAGGACTATTCCAGTCGGAAGAACTCTAGCTTCCAATTGAATCCACTATAAAAAATACCACAAGTTTTCATCCGAAGTCCTTGCAACTTCTACAACGCGAGCTTTGATCTGAAGTACTCGACATCCTTCAATTATGAAGTATCTTTCTTCTATTAAGCCTTTGATTATAATCTCTCTGAAACTTCTAGACCGTACCACACTGGCAAATCGACTAGAGGATTGTAACTGACTTAGGATTTGGAAATGAAAGAGTTTAGAACACTTTGGAAGATGTATTAAGCTTAGAGAGAAGAGAGAAGAGAGCTGTGTTAAAATGAGTAAAAAAAATTTCTATTTATAGGTTTTCCAAAGTCAGAATTCGGGCAAAATTCGGACAGAATTCAGACAGAATTCTTTGAGAGAATCTCAGCAAATAGTCGTTGCATCCGTAACAGTAGGATCACCAAGTTCAAAATCCAACGACACCAAATGAACTCGAGGCGAGTTCGGCTTGAACTTGGGCCGAACTCTGTTGGTGACCAGAGTTTAATTTTTGGGGATTTTTGTAAATCGAATTTTGAGTTTTGTGCTTTTGAAAAGTTTTAGCAGCTAGGGGCTTTTTATAAAATAGGCTATTTTCAAAATATATGATATTTTGAAAACATTTTGGGATAGCCTATTAGTCAGTACGACTCGATGTATAAAGTATTCCTAGACTCAGTAAATATGAAAACTATATTGAATATTGAAATACGGACTCATGTGGCAAAAAAGATTCAGTCTTGAACAAAGTGGTAGAAGTTCTCAGCAATCGTCTAAGTAGCCCTTATATCGAGACATGGTTTGATCAATTATTAAAATCAGGTTCGACCATGACCAATGGGCCAACAATATCCCCCGTTTTGATAATTGACAAACCTTGACCGATATAATCTCGATCTTTTGATTTGACAAAAATCAAAATTGTAATGCTTGTTCAACTTGTATGGTACTGTTTCCTAAAAAAAATCTTGTATCCTACAAAAGATATTAGATCCATTTTGTACCCCGTTGTCACTTAGCAAAATAATTACAAAAAAGAGAAGCTCTCCCGCAATTCATGCATACGAAACAAACGTTGAAGAAATACAAGAAATTAGAAGGAAAAACATGTATTTCACAGGCAGTTTATATGTCAAAGCATAAGCTAGAAGAAATAATGCTACGCATAAACATAAAGAACAGTACAAACTAAAAATAGAAAAGCAAGCTAATAAGAGCATAATAGATGTTCCAAAATACATCAACCTCAGCAAATAGAAAGTCTCAGTGCTAATATAAAAAAGATAAGTGCTATCTTGGAATGTCGAAGCATTTCCAAGTAAACATAGACAATAAAAAGTTTAACTAGATAACATCTAGACAAAATACATCACGTCTAGATCAAAAATCCTCAGAGTCATCATCAATATTAGCGCCAGCAATGCCACTATGTCCAGATGGACTAGCTCCAGGAGTTCCAGCTCTAGAAGGGTATGGAGTAGCACCAGAACCACGGTACCAGTCATATGTGTTACCAGGCTGAAAATAGTGACGAACTGTCTCATCCTCATAGCGGTAATCCCATACTGCTGGATCTCTAGGAAGAGAACTGGCAGAATGACCAGTCTGAGCAAATCGCAGATCTGCAAAGGAATTTACGAAAGCCTGAAATCGACTGGCATCTCGGGACTCATGTTCCTTAGATGTGTCAGTAATAAAAGCTCATAAATCAAAGAGATGCTGGTGGATACCCTCATAAGACATAGGGTAGGCCTGAGGAGGTAGAGTAAGAGCAGTAGGAGGATCAGGAGGAACGGCTGTGCTGCAACGAGACAGCTGA
This sequence comes from Iris pallida, assembly GCA_029216955.1. Classification (NCBI taxonomy): domain Eukaryota; kingdom Viridiplantae; phylum Streptophyta; class Magnoliopsida; order Asparagales; family Iridaceae; genus Iris; species Iris pallida. Next base: position 6,084,898 of record JANAVB010036820.1, on the reverse strand, counting down.
AGATACTTGGGCTCAGAGTCAAGAGCGCAAGTGGATAAGTCAACCTCAAAGTGCTGAAAGATGATTGTGATAATCATCGCATAAGCAATATTTCTGTTCCTTTCGCGACAACGTCCCATCATCTAGATAATAGTCTTGGGGACAGAAAAATGAATACCCTTACGAATGTGATAAAGGGCAGACAACTCAAGTGTAGTAACATCGTCTTTTGAAGTGGATTTGGGTAAGATAGTGGAATAGACGATGCGATGCAATTCATAGTTGTACAATTTCATGTTTGTAGCTTTAAATTTACTAGAACGAACACGATCAGGAGAACAAAGTTTGTTCTTGAAACTTCTCAAAGTTGTGCCTGCAAAAAATTCAAATTCTATGATATCATCTAGCGTAGCACCTTCATTAGGGATATCAAGGATTTTCGCTAAGAGGACATCATTGAATTCAATATTAAATCCACCGACACGACTTTTAACAGTAAAACTGTTCAAACTGAAATTGTAGTAAAATAGACAAATAGTATTAGTTGCGATAGGGTATTGGTAGGTGACAAGTTCGTGCAACCCTAATGCTTCAAAACAAGGTCGATACTCAAAAAGACGATGCCATAAAAGACAAATAGTAAAATAGACAAATAGTATTGTCCATATAATCGGTGCGCCGGTACATATTTTACGAACAGTGAAATTTGCATACCATAAAAGAGATCGGTCATGAGTTTCAAAGTAAAACTCATTGTATGCTCCGTCAGCCGATTAACCAGGAGAAAAGAGTGATCCTTGAATAGGATCAAAAGACGATGCCTCTTCACTAGGTGTCGGCTTCTTCTTTTTAAAGGGGTTCAAAATCCTAGGCATGGTTTCTATGGAAAGATTAAAAACTATGAATTGAAAAGAGAGGGAAGGAGGAGGTTATACCTTCCATAAATCGAGTATGTTGTAGAGGACGAAAAACTCCGCACGAATCCAATATCTGGATTAAAATCTCCAAGGGGATTGGAAGCAATGACTTAGAGAAAAACTAGGGTTTGGAGAGCTCGGGCACGGCTGCTGCTGTAATTTGAGGATTTGGAGAAGATGAATAGGAGGGAGGCCACTTGTTTCTGTCTTAAAAGCAAATACCACCAACAAAACTCGGGCTAAATTTTGTGCGAGTTTGTCTGGGATTCTATTGAGTTATTTTTCAACAAAAATAAATGCTGTCCACTTTCTATTCATCAATCCTTTTTCAATTATTTAATTCCAAGTTTAGTTATTTTAAATTTCAATTAATATTATTTTTTGAATTAACTTTTGTTATACAACGACTGTCTCAGATTAGCTGTAGGGGTACTGTCCCAGCTAACGGAGGTTCACCAGGGAGCAATTAAGTACTGTTTCGCTTTAGTCGTAGCCGTGGTGACAGACAGACCCTTTGTAGGCTTGTATCGAAAAATAGTGTTTGCATATTGAAGGATAATCAATAAAATAAAATTAATTGATATTATTGACATCTAAAATTCCTAATTCTCTATGTAAATAATTGAAACGATATTTCGCTAATAGTTTTGTAAAGATATCAGCCAGTTGGTTCTCTGTGTCTACATATACAAGGTCTATATCTCTATTTATTTGATGATCTCCAAGAAAATGATGTCGAGTCTCAATATGCTTAGTGTGAGAGTGACATACAGGATTCTTAGTAAGATTGATAGTGCTAGTGTTATCACAGAAAATGGGTATGTCTGAATAATGTAAACCAAAGTCTTCTAAGGTCTGCTTCATCCATAAAATTCGTGCACAACAACGTCCTACGGGGATATACTCAGCCTCAGTAGTTGATAATGCGACAGAATTTTATTTTTTGTTAAACCAAGAGACTAGAGCTTTACCTAGGAAATGACGCGTACCGCTAGTCCTTTTTCTCTCCATTTTGCATCTAGCAAAATCAGCATCCGAGTAACCGGTTAGGTCAAAGGACGTAGTTTTGGGATACCACAAGCCGACAGAAGAAGTGCCTTCAAGGTATCGGAAGATACGCTTAAATGCGCACAGATGTGATTCCTTAGGGTTAGCTTGAAAACGTGCACACAAGCAAATGCTAAACATTATATATGGACGACTAGCAGTTAAATGAAGTAAACTACCAATCATACCTTGATACTTATGTATGTTGACCGGTTTGCCTTGTTCATCAATATCAAGCTTGGTTGAAATCGCCATCGGAGTACCAATTAGTTTGACGGTTTCTAGGTCGAACTTCTTTAACAAATCTTTTGTGTATTTGGCTTGATTAATGAACATCCCATTGTTGGTTTGTTTGATTTGCAGTCCGAAAAAGAATTTTAGTTCTTCCATCATGCTTATCTCAAACTCGTTCTACATACACTTTGAAAATTCTTGACAGAGAGATTCATCAGTAGATCCAAAGATAATATTATCTACATAAATTTGAATTAAAATAATATTTCCATTAAAAGATTTTATAAACAGTATAGTATCAACCTTACCTTTTGTAAAACCGTTATCAAGTTGAAAATAGCTTAAACGATCATACCAAGCACGAAGGGCTTATTTTATACCGTATAAGGCTTTCTTCAACTTAAAAACATAATCAAGACTTTTGAAATCAGTAAAATCTGAAGATTGAGCTACATAAACTTCTTGTTTTATAAAATCGTTCAAAAATGCACTCTTAACATCCATTTGAAATAGTTTAAAATTATGAAAACATGCAAATGCACATAACATGTGAATGAATTCTAATCTCGCAACTGGGGCATAGATCTCATCGTAGTCGACACCTTCCTCTTGGTTGTATCCTTGAGTTACGAGTCGAGCCTTGTTACGAGTAACTAAACCATCTCATTAAGTTTATTTCGGAATATCCAGCGGGTACCAATAACCGGATGATCAATGGGCTTGGGAACACGTTCCCAAACTTGATTCCGTTCAAATTGGTTTAATTCATCTTGCATAGCATCTATCCAAAAAAAATCGCTACATGCTTCTTCAATAGTTTTGGGTTCAAACTATGAAATAAATGCAAACAAGAAACTATATGTTTGCTAGAGGAACGAGTACTTACACCCCTGGAAATCTCACCTATTACCAAGTCCTTGGGATTGTCAGCCAAAAACTTCATTCTTTTTGGCAAACTTTCAAGGTAGCTGGTTCTGGCTTATGGTTCTTTGCGTGTTCTGCCTGGAGGATCAGCTGGTGTCATGCTTGAAGCTTCTGCAAGTACTGTACTTGGTTTACTAATGTCTTCATCATCATCATCGATTGTCTGTTGATTCAGTTCATCAAAAGTGACATTTATTGACTCTTCGATTATCATGGTTCTTTTGTTGAATACTCGGTATTCTTTGCTTTTGGCAGCATAACCTAAAAATATACCTTCATCGGCCATTTTGTCAAACTTTCCTAAATTGTCTTTAGTATTGAGAATAAAGCATTTACAACAAAATATTTTAAAATATGAAACTGATGGTTGTCCTATCTAACCATAACTCATAGGAAGTCTTCTTCGATTTCGGTCGAATTAGAACCCTATTGAGAACATAGCAAGCTGTATTGATAGCTTCAGCCCAAAAGTATTTAAGTAGACTAAAATGGTTTAATATTACTCTAGCCATTTCGGATAGAGTCCTGTTCTTACGTTCCACAACTCCATTTTGTTGTGGAGTCCTAAGGCAAGAGAACTCATGTAGATAACCGTCTATGTCACGAAATTGCTTAAACTCTGCATTCTCAAATTCGCCGCCATGATCGCTTCGAATACGAGTGATCATGAATCCTTTCTTATTCTGAATTTTCTTGCAAATGGAGACGAATTCTGGCAATACATCGTTCTTGCGTGCAAGAAAATATACCCAAGTGTATCTAGAGAAATCATCTACTATTACAAAAGCATATAACTTACCACCTAGGCTAGCAATTCTACTAGACCCAAATAAATTTATATGCAGTAATTATAGAGGTCTAGTGGTATTTATAGCATTCTTGGACTTGAAAGTGGATCGGGTAGCTTTGTTCTTTTCACAATCACTACCTACCGTATCCTTCTTGAAAGTAATGTTTGGTAAGTCTTGTACCAACTTCTTTGTGGATAGTCTTAAAATTGTGTCCATATTTGCATGACCGAGTCTCATATGCCATAGTTGACTCTCATCACTCTTGGCGATTAAGCAGTTGCCTGCTTTGTTATCACCTTCTAATAGATAGAAAACATATATATTATCTTCCCTAATGCCTTCAAATATAGTACTACTAGTTGAGCTATCAACTATAGTACATTTGTCTTTGACAAAGTTAATACTATAATCATGGTCAGCTAAATGGCTTATGCTGAGTAGCTTATGTTTTAAATCAGTTACTAGACAGACATCTTTAGTCACAGGATAGGGAACCTTACCAATATTGTCAATACCTACTATATACCCTTTAAGATTATTACCGAAGGAGACGTATCCTTCTTTCTTCTTCGACAATGTTACGAATAATGAAGCATCACTGGTCATGTACCGTGAGCAACCGCTGTCGAGGATCCATTTTCCTCTAGCATGTGAAGGGTGTTCCACCTACAAAAGAATTTACAGATAAAACTTTTGGTACCTATTATTTATAGGGTTCCAGAATGTTAGTTTTCGGTAACTATGCACATATCTTTAAATCAACAAGCTTTCTTACTCTACATGTAGGAGAGATATGACCAATGGTGCCACAATAATGACATCTAGCATGTTGAGTATTAGATGCAGTGTGTTGTGCATAATTGGTAGGTCTTGGTTTTCTAGTATAATAGAATACATGTCTATTAGTCTTCTTGGGCAATGGTTTGGTTGGGTTTGGTTTGGTCTGACAGTATTAGATTTGATAGTTTCGATGTTTCGATGTTTCGATAAGTGACACGTGTTAGGGTAGGAAGCATCAACCTCAGGTAGTTTTCCTAACCTAATTTCTAATATTTTGGAAGTGTCATACAATGTATTACAATCAGCAGCAAGTGCATCATTTTTTATTAGTGCTTGCTGAAGATTCTTCTTCTCTTTGAGTAGATCTTCCTCTAATTGGGTAATGGTCTTGTCTTTCTCTTTGGATAGTCTTGTGGTCTCGTGTAATAATAACTTAACAGAAGTAAGCTCACCTATCTCAATAGAATTATCACTACTTCTAACATCAGCTAATAGGTCGGTAAGTCTACCTATTTCACCTTTATACTCTTTGAATACCTTCTTAGAGTTTTGATATTTGCTAAGCATTTTTTTGTAATCACCAAAGAGGTCACTAAAGGCTTCTCAAAGGTAAAATAATCATATATATCAAACAGGGGGATAGTATTTACCTGATTGAATGTCATTAAGCATACATTTGCAGCATCGTCTAATTGTTCATCTTCTGAGTCGCTAGCTTTACTTTCATGCCATATGCTTGTCTTGGCGTACCTTCTGGATATTGATTTCTTCAGGTAACTCTTTTCATACTTGTTGCTTTTCCTGGTTGATAATGATGTTGTTGGACAGTCCTTCTTCATATGTCCTTTCTTCTTGCAACCGTAGCAGATAGGATCTTCTTCGTTGTTGCTGTTGTGTTCCTTTGTTCTTCTATTGAATCTCATGAACTTCTTGAACTTTCTTACTAGGAGAGCTTGATCTTCGGAGTCAGGGTCACTATCGTCAGAATTATCTTCGACAGATCTTTTGTATTGAGCTTTGAAAGTGATCGACTTCTCCTTCTATGCAATATCTTCAAAGTTTCTAAGTTCCAGCTCGTGAGTGAGTAGCTTACCCATGAGTGTTTCAAGAGTCATAGTGGTGATGTCATTCCCTTTAATGATTGTCGTAGCCTTTGGAATCCAGTTCTTCGTGAGAGCTCATAGAAGTTTGCGAATCTTCTCATGGTTATTGAATTTCTTGCCTAATGAACAAAAAGGGTTTACAATATCCTGAAATCTTGTAAACATCTGAGTGAGTCTGCTGATTTTTGACTCCTTGACTTGCATCGTGCCTTCGTGCGTAAATTCGAAAAGTTTCTACCCTTCATTTGGCATTGTGCACGTAAACACCCTGTTAAATTTAGGCATGTCTAGGACACAAAACAAAGAATTAATAGCACGTGCGTCAAGACAGGCCTTTTTTTTCCAGCTTCAGTATACTTGTCATGGGGTTTCTCAACCAACACTCCATCAACAAGAATACGTGCAGGCTTCTTATAGCCATCAATTACAATAGACCATAAGTTAAAATTTAGAAATTTTAAGAAAAAACTCACCCGTGTTTTCCAGTATGTATAATTTGTACATCAAACTGTGGCGGTCTGTTTGTGGCGTTGCCTTTACTTGTGAATTTTATAATTACCATGTGTGATACTGTGATCTATGTAACAGCTGTAATAATAAAGAATATAATAGCAGTGTTACCTCGCTTTACCTGTATAACCTGCTCTGATAGCAAATGTAGGAACGAATTGTAAAGCGCAATACTCTAGAGGGGGGTGAATAGAGTAGGTAGCACAATTTAGCTAATTAAAAATGTTAGCAACAAGATCACATATAATATATCAAAGTAAGTAAATATAAAGCAGAGATCAGAAAGCAAACGCAAACACGGCGATGTATACTGGTTTTCCTCATGTGAGGACTATTCCAGTCGAAAGAACTCTAGCTTCCAGTTGAATCCATTACGGAAAAATACCGCATGTTTTCACCCGAAGTCCTTGCAATTTCTACAACGCGAGCTTTAATCCGAAGTACTCGACCAACTTCAATTGTGAAGTGTCTTTCTTCTATCAAGCCGCTGAGTACAATCTCTCTGAAATTTCTAGACCGTACCGTACTAGCAAATCAACTAGAGAATTGTAACTGGCTTAGAATTTGAAAATAAAAGGGCTTAGGACACTATAGAAGACGTATTAAGCTTAGAGAGAAGAGAGCTGTATTGTAATGAGTGAAAATCTTCCCTATTTATAGGTTTTTCAAAGTTAAAATTTGGGCAGAATTCCGACAGAATTCAGACAGAATTCGGACAGAATTCTTTGAGAGAATATCGGCAAATAGCCGTTGCATCCGCAACAGTAGGATGACCAAGTTCAAAATCCAACGGTTCCAAACGAACTGGGGCAAGTTCGGGCCGAACTCTGTTGGTGACCAGAGTTTGATTTTTAGGGAATTTTGTAAATCAGATTTTGAGTTTTGGGATTTTGAAAAGTTTTAGCAGCTAGGGGCTTTTGTAAAATGGGCTATTTTCAAAACATAAGATATTTAGAAAATATTTTGGGGTAGCCTATTTGCTAGTGCGACTCGGTGTACAAAGTATTCCAAGACTTAATAAATATAAAAAAATTATTGAATATTGAAATACAGACTCAAGTGGCAAAACAGCTTCAGTCTTGAACAGAGTGGTAGAAGTTTCCAGCAATCGTCCAAGTAGCCCTTATATCGAGACGTGGTTAGATCAATTATTAAAATCAGGTTCGACCATGACCAATGGGCCAATACACAATACGTGATATTCTGCTTGAGAACGCATGTGTACGGAGGAGCTTCAAGTTCGGACTTGAAGGTGGGCAGGTTCAGGAGTTCAAATCCAGGAGAACCGCACCGTCCGCTTGGTTGCGCCAGCCAAGGGTGAAAAAGCTCGTAGAAAAGTTTAACAATTTTTGGTGGAAGATGAAATTCGGGGACAAGCAACCAAGACTTACGGTGAGACTGATCGTAAGGGACTTCGGTCTTGGCCGTATCACTGATATCGGTAGGATCCCAGTGGTGTAGGAGGTGCTACGCATGGCAGCTAGCATCGACGTGAAAGTCGAGAAGCTGGAGACAAAAGAAGATACAGAGTAGCTCGGGGGATCGAAGATCAATGGCATGGGGGAACAGGAACTCTGTCGTGCAACGATAGACATGGAGTCCTGTTCAGGACCCATGGGGTCAATACCCTCTTATCAGACTTGAGGGGGAGATTATTAGAGTTCAGTCTGGATTTGGTAACAACATATTTGTGGAATCCAAATCTAGTTAAATATTTGCTTTGATTAGATTTAGATGTCCATAATTGGTGTTGTGCTATTTTAGATATAATAGTATTCTTATTTTAGGAAATCCTATTATGATCTAGAATAGGATATTGATGGGCTATTATATGTGTAATATGATTCTTATTTGAGGGCTTCCTATTTAAGAAATCATATTATGACCTAAAATAGGATTTTTCTCATCCTATATATATCATGTGAGGGTGGAGACAGAAAGCACAGCACGACAGATAGAAGAAAGTCTAAGAGAAAGTCCCTACCTTGCTCTTAGGACTTCGCCATCCAACACAGAAAGAAGAAGAAATAATCGAGGAGTCGTCAACTTCCGTTTGAAAGATTGCTACGGGTTGGTGAGTGATCTCAATTGTAATCTTATATTTTTCTTCTTGAGAGTGGTGAGAGGGTTGAACCTATTAGGGCAAATGGTTCAACGTGAGTTTTATCAATCTTGTAATTTCATCTGAGTTATTAAATGTTAGGATTTGTCCAGGTGACACATGTCACCGCCATATACTTGTCTTCATCTTGTGCTTGGTGTCCATTAGACGGGAGTTGGTTTTGATCAGGTGGGTTGGCAAACACTTCTGAACACACACAAACCTTAGGGATCGTGACAAGAAAAACATTTATGGTATCCCGTAGTCGAAATTCGAGTTCCTGCCACCGGACAGATTCGAAGGCATCATATTGCTGTATAACTGAGCAAATATAAGCTTCTCAATGGTTGTAGTGGCTAGCCATATGTTGTCCATGGACAGACCAACCGTCTTCCCCAAGAAGTTTCCGCCGTGAAGTACCTTGTTCCTCGAGACGTCGATCAACAAACGGTTCCTCGAGACATGAATTTCCCTCTCGAGGGGCTTGGTCGAGGATCGAATGACCTTGATATACGTGAGAGGGGTTCTTGGGATTGAGGGGACCGTCGGAGGTGCTGACACAGGTGAGGATGGTGGTAGCGGAAGCTTGGCTCGGGATGACAATGAGGAGAAAGAAGATGAAGAGAGAACCTGCAAAATAGATCATTAGGGAGTGAGAAAATAAATGATTTAAAGGGGGAAGTAAAGAAAGAACACATAAAATAGAGGGATGTCAAATTATAGAGGGAAAATGAAATTTTACAAAATCTCCATTTTTTCAGGTTATTTTGGTAGTGATCTAGCAGCACGATATTTCGTTGTTATTGGCAAAAATATATGTAGCAACTGATATATTTTTTTATTACTTATAGATGAAAGAATATAGATGATTTAGCAACAACGTCATCATTGTCTATTCATTTTTCGGTCTTTGGCAACGTAGTTATCGCAATGACAAAATGTTTCGTTGTAAAAATTTCTTCTTAGCAACGACAAAAAAATGTGTTGCAAAAAGGTTTATAAGCAACAAAAAATATTGCGTTGCTAAAAAAAAAGTTGCCCTATGGGGGTATTTCTTGTAGTGATTTTATGCGACAATTGCCAAATGGTGAGATGAATGAAAGAAGATGGCTAGTATATTCTGTTTCTATGGAGAAATTTTTTTGTTTTGTTGCAAGTTGTTCAAGACTCAGAGGACCATGTCTAAACTTGGCCATTTGGCTAACGAAGGATCCAAAAATTTGAAAAATCTCAGTCGGAATCTCAGACTTCATGAAACTAGTAAAGAACATAATGGTTGCATGACTAGTTGGATTGAATTAGAAAGAAGACTTAAAAAGAATAAGATAATTGATGAAAGCGTACAAGTAGCAATCAACAAAGAGAGAGAATATTGGAAACAAGTGTTAATGAGAATAATTGTTGTTGTGCAAAGACTTGCAAAAAATAGTTTGGTACTTATAGAAGATTGTGAGAAGCTTTATGTTTAGAACAATGGGACCTTTTATAACTAATTGAGATGATTTCTAAGTTTGATCCAGTAACGGAAGAGCACCTTCGGCGTATTCAACCACGCCAAATTTATTTTACATATATTGGCCCCAAAATTCAAAATGAATTGATACAAATATTGGCAACTGATGTGAGAAGTTTAATTGTTACAATGATTAAACATGCAAAGTATTCTGTAGTCATACTTGATTGTACTCCAGATGCAAGTCACGAGGAGCAAATGTCCCTTGTAATAAGATGCATGGATTATACAACAAATATTGTAGCGGTAGAAGAATTTTGGGTTGAATTTTTGAAAGCTGATGATACATGGGGGCTTCGACTTTTTATCGAGCTTAAAAATGTTTTGAACAGCCTTGAACTTGACATTGATAATATAAGAGGTCAAGGATATGACAACGGATCTAATATGAAAGGGAAGCACAAAGGTGTCCAGAGTAGATTACTTGAAATCAATCCAAGATCTTTCTATACTCCATGTGGATGTCACAGTCTTAACCTGACTTTATATGATACGGTGAATTATTGTCCTAAAGCAATATCTTTTTTCAGAGTTCTACATCGCATATATACATTATTCTCTTCTTCTACCAAGCGGTGGAAAATCTTCAAAGATAATGTGCAAGGTCTTACGGTTAAGCCGTTGTCACAAACACGTTGGAAAAGCCATATCTGTAGTGCCCCGTCCCTATATCGTGCCCCGTTCTTTGTCCACGGGGTGCGCGAGAAAGGAATACTGTCGCTATCGACTCGGTCGGGACCGATAGGTCGGGATCGATCGAATCGATCGAACGAGAACGGTTGAATTAAGATCCATTCCACGTTATGGAATGGCTTCTTCGGAACCAAGTCCCATATTCAGCGGGTAGCGCCTCGAGGATTGACTCTGCGGCTGAGTCGGGAGAGACCACCCGTTGCTCTGTTTTTTTTACGCCGCTTGCGTTGGTTTTGGCTTTGGTTTTCTGAATGTATTTTCGTGAATGTTTTCGATGGTTTTCATGGCTTACGTTTCGAACTCGCATTTCCTATCAAATTTCTTGCCTAATACAGTGTTCTAATCGGTTGCTTGTGCGATTTCAGGTGATCGCGTAGGCGACGTCTAGCGCGGCCAACCAGTCTCTCGCCTCAAGTAAAAACTCAAGGTGAGTGGCTGACCTCCTTCACCTCGACCCTCTATTTCAAAATGAGAACTCGGGTAATGATATCGAAACCTAATGATTCGTTTGAAGAATACAAGTCCTATATGCAAGAAGAGAAAAGAGTTGTGTTGTGTTGAAAAGAGATAGAATTATTTTAGGCCAGCAAAACAACCAAGTAAGTGAATCGACTATGTAACAAGCCCCAACGGTACCCTAAATTATACCTTGTTAACCTATCATGGTCATGGACAACTTGTCGACAAGGGCGATAGTTTCTTCGAGCGGCAACCCGGGGCCACGGGACCGACTCGGCCTAGAAAGAAACAGGTTATAGCCGAGCTGGGTAATAGGCAATCGGTAAGACAGGAACTTGCATCGGAGCTCGCTACTTGCGTTGCAAAGGTCCCATATTACCAGGCTATGTCCAAGATGGCTAGTTAATGCCAGTGACCTCCATATCAAACACTTGATATAAATTGTTATCAACTAACAGGGAAAGTGATGGTAAGTTTTATGTCGTACGGCATGCTCGGCCGGAGGAAATCTTGGTGTAACTTAATGCTTCTTACAAAAATATCTAGGATGACTAGAAAGACCACTAAAAGCAAGTTGTATGATTTTATCTAAATTTTTGAGCCAAATGAGAGCCTGGAAACTAATTAGCCACTCGCCAGTACATGTTGATTGTACTGATCCTCGCTCTCTCTACAGGTGCGATAGATCGGGAGGAGCGTGCTACGTGAAGGGAGGCAACGCTCGTGTGTTTTGAAGCTTCATTCGTGCATCGAAGCTTGGATCAAACCTTTGAAGACTCCGCTGTTGAAGATCTAAGACAGATGGAGCGACTTCCCACCATCCCAGGTGTTTTTGTAATTTTGGTTGTATAATCAAGGGATGAATGTATGGAATGGCTATCTCGTCGACGTACATTTTGTAATGGAGTCAATTTGTAAAAAGCCCGCACGGCGTCTTTGTATCGAGTCTGTAAAATGTTCATTATCAATAAAGCTTAAATTTCCTTCTCTATAATGTGTGTTCAATTTACTCTGCGCATTCTCTTGTTGTTGTGTTTCAGATAACCTTATGACTATGCCTTGTGCGAGCGCAACTTAGGCTTGCACGGCATCACGCCCGGGGGACGACTATCGATTCTATGGAATCGGGGCATGACATATTCGTATCAAAGCACGGCCTTACGTCCTTGGCCTCTAGTGTCGAGTTTCCAGTCTCAAATCGTTGGTCTCGTGTCGATGAGATATGTCGTTCCATACGAGGGAGTCCGAAATAAGTTTTGTGACTAATGTATTTTTATCTTCAAAATCCCAGAAGGTGCGGCGGTGAATGTGGCGGCGAACGAAGAAAGTGCTTCGAGCGGCTCGAGTAGCTCGAGGCCCGGACCCTCTAACGATGCCATGGAACGGATGTTGCACATGCTGGAAGCGCAACAACAACAAGCTCAGAAGAATCAACGCCTGAATGAGCAACATCGACGGGAGACAGAGGCACATCGACAGGAGGTAGAGGCACGCCAGACCCAGTTCGAGGCCCAATTCGATGCACAATTCAAGTTGTAGCAGAAGCAGCTTGATACTCTTCAGCAGATTGTACAGACAGTGGTGGCCAACAACAACAACTCCGCGATAACTCCTGCCATGACCGAGCCTGCGGCCAGACAAAGTAAAGTCGAACCGGAGGTACCCGAGCTTATGCCTGCAGCTCCGAGAAGTTCCAACTTCGACGTGTCAAAATTTACAAAGAGCTTCCATACTTTCTTCTGCGGTACTGAAGACCCTTCGTTGGCGATCGATTGGCTGGAGGAGTTGAAAGACCGGTTCGAGCTTCTGGGTGTCGATGAGTCCAAGAAAGTCGCATGCGCTCAACTTCTACTCCGATTGAATGCGCACGACTGGTGGGCCGTACAAAAGCGAGCAATCAGACGCGACAACGAGACAGCGACAATATCTTGGGCCACCTTCCGAGAGGCGTTCGAGATCGAGTACCTTCCCGAAGCCGTTCGACAAGAGAAGGAGAATGAATTTATGCAGCTAAGGCAAGGGAATATAACGGTGCGACAGTATGCAGCAGAGTTCAACAAGTTAGCCAAGTTTGCTGAAGAATTCCTGCCCTCCCTGGCGAGTCGTGCACGACGGTTCGAAGTGGGCCTACGACCAGCTATCTACGCCCATGTGTCTGTTCCCAAATACCAAACGATGGAGGAGTCTCTCAACCACGTCCTCCGCCTTGAACTCCAATACCCTCCAGGTGCTGTCGGCGCTGTGCATACCTATAATCACAAACGCCCTAGCCACACGGGAGGAAACAACATGACCAAGCGTCCGAACAATGGGCCCCAAGGCGGATATCTAGGGCGTAATCCACGGCCTTACTGCAACCGATGTCATAATATCGGTCACGCGATCGATGATTGCCAGATACCAGAGGGTGGATGCTGGAACTGTGGTAAGAGGGGCCACACTCGTGCTGAGTGTCCAACCAGAAGGCCGAACCCAACGGCACCCCAACAGCACCGTCCAATGGCGCCCCAATAGCACCGTCCAGGGAATCAAGTTCCAGCGCCTCGAGCCCATCAACCCGCACCGCAAAATGGCCAAGACCGTCGTCCCAATGCCCAGGGCCGCGTCTATGCCATGACTCGAGATGAAGTGCATGCATCAGATACGGTCGTGACAGGTAAACTAAATTTCAATAATGTGCCTGCTCGTGTACTATTTGATGCAGGTGCTTCACATAGTTTTATATCGGCGGACTTTGCCGCCGAGCACAAATTTCCTGTAATATCATTAGATCTTGACCTTAGCGTAAGCACACCTTCGGGCACACCAATACTCACAAACTTAGCCTACGCCGATGGGATTATCTGTATCGGTGGTCAAAAGATCGGTCTTGACGTGATAGTTCTAGATTTGAAGGACTTTGACATAATTCTGGGAATGGATTGGCTCGGGCCGTACAACGCAACCATAGACTGCACCGAAAAGAGGGTCACCTTCCGCATACTAGGAGTGCCTGAATTCTGCTTTTCGTGTGGTGAGGCATCGTCGACCTGCATGCTGATCTCGGCGATTTCTGCTCGGAGGATGCTGCATTCTGTGTGCGAAGGCTATTTGGCGTTCGTCCGAGACATACGACAGGATGGTGCAAATGCGGGTCAGACCGGCGTTGTGGCAGAATTCCTCGATGTGTTCTCGAACGAGCTACCCGGCATGCCCCCCGACAGAGAAATCGAGTTCAGCATCGATATATTCCCCGATACCCGACCGATTTCCAAGGCCCCATACAGAATGGCCCCCACCGAGATGAAAGAACTCAAGGTCCAGTTACAAGAGTTACTCGACAAAGGATTTATTCGGCCTAGTGTTTCACCGTAGGGAGCGCCCGTGTTGTTCGTGAAGAAGAATGATGGGTCCATGCGTCTGTGCGTCGATTACCGAGAGCTGAACAAGGCCACCATCCGGAACAAGTATCCATTGCCCCGCATAGACGACTTATTCGATCAACTGCAAGGTGCCTCGGTATTTTCGAAGATTGATCTCCGCTCAGGCTATCATCAACTCAAGATCAAGTCAGACGACGTGTAAAAGTCCGCCTTTCGCACTCGATACGGCCATTACGAGTTCCTGGTGATGCCATTCGGCCTGACGAACGCTCCTACCGCCTTCATGGATCTGATGAACCGGGTATTTTGACCCTTCCTTGATAAATTTGTGGTAGTCTTTATTGATGATATTCTCGTCTACTCGAAGGACAGGGCGCAGCATACAGAACATCTACGGGCCGTGCTCCAGACACTTCGAGAACATGAGTTGTACGCGAAGCAGAGTAAGTGCAAATTTTGGCTAAGCAGCGTATCCTTTCTTGGTCACATCATTTCGTCCGAAGGAATTGCAGTCGATCCGAAGAAAGTGGAAGCTGTTGCTGATTGGAAGCGGCCTGTGTCTGCTAGTGAGATTCGAAGCTTTCTTGGTTTGGCAGGATACTATCGACGCTTCATGAAAGACTTCGCGAAGATTGTATCGCCACTGACTCGCCTCACTCAAAAGGGAGTCGTGTATGAGTGGTCGGATGACTGTGAAGCTTCATTCCAGGAGCTAAAACAGCGACTAATTTCGGCACCTATACTCGCACTTCCGGATGGGCCAGAGGGTTTTCAGATATTCAGCGATGCTTCAGGACAGGGCTTGGGATGTGTGCTCATGCAGCGAAACAAGGTGATATCCTTCGGCTCCAGACAGTTAAAGCCGCACGAGAAGAACTATCCTACGCACGACTTGGAGTTAGCGACGATTGTGTTCGCGTTGAAATTATGGCATCACTATCTATATGGTGTGGCGTGCGTGATCTATACCGACCACAAGAGCCTCAAGTATCTCCTCACTCAGAAGGAATTGAACTTGCGACAGAGGCGCTGGCTCGAACTGATCAAAGACTATGACTTGACGATCGACTACACTCCGGGCAAAGGAAATATTGTGGCGGACGCTCTGAGTCGAAAATATCTTGCCTCGCTATCCATCAACCGCAGACTACTACAAGATCTAGAAGAAATGGGCATCGATCTCCGGGTTCGATTCAGGGATATACGGTTGGCGCAGCTTCAGTTAGAGCCGAGTTTGCTGGAAAAGATCATGGCCGCTCAGAAGGATGATCCATACCTGAAGAAAATGCGTGAGCGAATTTTGACAGGTAGTACGACCGACTTTACGGAAGATAAGACCGGCGTGCTGAGAATGAATGGCCGACTATGTGTTCTGGATGATTCAGAACTACGAAAGGAGATAATGTCGGAGGCATATTGTGCAAAATACACCTTGCATCCAGGCAGTACCAAGATGTATAAGGACCTCCGTACGACCTTCTGGTGGCACGGGATGAAGAGAGATGTGGCGCTCTTCGTGTCACAATACATGGCCTGTCAGCAAGTGAAAGCGGAGCATCAGCGACCGGGCGGGGAGATGCAGAACCTCGCTATTCCCGAGTGGAAGTGGGATCACATCACCATGGATTTTATTGTTGGCCTGCCGAAGACACCACGGGGGAACGACGCCATCTGGGTCATCGTCGATCGATTAACCAAGTCAGCGCACTTTATCGCCATCAAAGTTACTTGGAACGTTGATCGCCTGGCGCAGATTTATCTTGACGAGATAGTAAGGCTGCACGGAGTTCCAGTATCCATCGTCTCTGATCGGGATTCACGGTTCATGTCGCAATTCTGGAGTAGCCTTCAGTCGGTGCTGGGTACCAAGTTGCAGTTCAGCTCAGCTTACCATCCTCAGACCGACGGCCAAACGGAGCGCGTTAATCAGATTCTCGAAGACATGCTACGGCTCTACGCAATTGACTTCAAATCAAGCTGGGACGTCCACCTACCGCTGGCAAAATTTGCATACAACAATAGCTACCAATCTAGCATCCAAATGGTGCCGTATGAAGCTTTGTACGGCCGGAAGTGCAGATCGCCCATTTGCTGGGATGAAGTCGGGGAACGGCAAATACTCGGCCCGGAGCTGGTGGAACAGACTGTGGAATAGGTCAAGCTAATTCGGGAAAGACTGAAGATTGCACAGAGTCGGCAAAAGAGCTACGCCGACACCCATCGAAGACCGCTTGAGTTCCTGGTGGGCGATCACGTGTTCCTGAAGGTGTCCCCTATGCGAGGAGTTACTCGGTTCGGCGCGAAGGGAAAGCTGAATCCGAGATTCGTTGGGCCGTTCGAAATACTCGAGCGGGTCGCCCCAGTAGCCTATAAAATTGCCCTGCCGCCGGCACTTGAAGGTGTGCACAATGTCTTCCACGTCTCTCAGCTGCGGAAGTACGTGCACGACCTTAGCCACGTGGTGGATTTTGGCCAGCTGGAGCTAAAATCTGACTTATCCTACGTTGAAGAGCCAGTTCAAATCTTAGAACGCAAGGATAAGCTGCTGCGAAGTCGAGTGATCCCTCTTGTTCGCGTACTCTGGAGGAACCATGCGGCGGAAGAGTCGACATGGGAACTCGAGTCAGAGATGAAAGAAAAGTTTCCTTCATTATTTTCATAGAGGTAGGTTCTGTCCTTAAGTTTCGAGGACAAAATTTTTCTTTGTTGGTAATGGTGTAGTGCCCCGTCCCTACATCGTGCCCCGTTCTTTGTCCACGGGGAGCGCGAGAAAGGAACAATGTCGCTATCGACTCGGTCGGGACCGATAGGTCGGGATCGATCGAATCGATCGAACGGGAACGGTTGAATTAAGATCCATTCCACGTTATGGAATGGCTTCTTCGGAACCAAGTCCCATATTCAGCGGGTAGCGCCTCGAGGATTGACTCTGCGGCTGAGTCGGGAGAAACCTCCCGTTGCTCTGTTTTTTTCACGCCGCTTGCGTTGGTTTTGGCTTTGGTTTTCTGAATGTGTTTTCGTGAATGTTTTCGATGGTTTTCATGGCTTACGTTTCGAACTTGCATTTCCTATCAAATTTCTTGCCTAATACAGTGTTCTAATCGGTTGCTTGTGCGATTTCAAGTGATCGCGTAGGCGACGTCTAGCGCGGCCAACCAGTCTCTCGCCTCAAGTAAAAACTCAAGGTGAGTGGCTGACCTCCTTCGCCTCGACCCTCTATTTCAAAATGAGAACTCGGGTAATGATATCAAAACCGAATGACATTTGAAGAATACAAGTCCTATGTGCAAGAAGAGAAAAGAGTTGGGTTGTGTTGAAAAGAGATAGAATTATTTTAGGCCAGCAAAACAACCAAGTATGTGAATCGACTATGTAACAAGCCCCAACGGTACCCTAAATTATACCTTGTTAACCTATCACGGTCATGGACAACTTGTCAACATGGGCGATAGTTTCTTCGAGCGGCAACCCGGGGCCACGGGACCGACTCGGCCTAGGAAGAAACAGGTTATAGCCGAGCTGGGTAATAGGCAATCGGTAAGACGGGGACTTGCATCGGAGCTCGCTACTTGCGTTGCAAGGATCCCGTATTACCAGGCTATATCCAAGATGGCTAGTTAATGCCAGTGACCTCCATATCAAACACTTGATATAAATTGTTATCAACTAACGGGGAAAGTGATGGTAAGTTTTATGTCGTACGGCGCGCTCTGCTGGAGGAAATCTTGGTGTAACTTAATGCTTCTTATGAAAATATCTAGGATGACTAGAAAGACCACTAAAAGCAAGTTGTATGATTTTATCTAAATTCTTGAACCAAATGAGAGCCTGGAAACTAATTAGCCACTCGCCAGTACATGTTGATTGTACTGATCCTCGCTCTCTCTACAGGTGCGATAGATCGGGAGGAGCGTGCTACGTGAAGGGAGGCAACGCTCGTGTGTTTTGAAGCTTCGTTCATGCATAGAAGCTTGGATCAAACCTTTGAAGACTCCGATGTTGAAGATCGAAGACAGATGGAGCGACTTCCCACCATCCCTGGTGTTTTTGTAATTTTGGTTATATAATCAAAGGATGAATGTATGGAATGGCTATCTCGTCGACGTACATTTTGTAATGGAGTCAGTTTGTAAAAAGCCCGCACGGCGCCTTTGTATCGAGTCTATAAAATGATGTTCATTATCAATAAAGCTTAAATTTCCTTCTCTATAATGTGTGTTCAATTTACTCTGCGCATTCTCTTGTTGTTGTGTTTCGGATAACCTTATGACTATGCCTTGTGCGAGCGCAACTTAGGCTTGCACGACATCACGTCCGGGGGACGACTATCGATTCTACGGAATCGGGGCGTGACAATATCAAAAGTGTTAAGCCCATAAAAGAGCAAACTTCACAAATAAGAGATGCTTTAGTTGATTTGGCAAACACTTGTGAAGACCCAAAAACAAAAAGTGAAGCTGAGGCCCTAGCAGCATATGAACTTAAAAATTTTGAGTTCTTGTTTGGAATGGTAATTTGGTACAAGTTGTTTTATGGTATTAATGCTGTTAGTAAATTTTTTCAAGCATAAGATATGGATATTGATGTTGCTATCATACTGTTACAAAGGCTTATTTCTTCTTTTCAAGAGTACAGAGAATTTGGGTTTGATTAGGCCATGGTTGAAGCTGAAAAATTGCAAGCAAAACGGGAATTGAAGCTGTATTTCAAGAAAAGCGCATCATTCGAAGAAAGAGACAATTTGATGAGATCGACAGTGAAGAGGTAACCGAATCAGCTAAAGAATCTTTCAGAGTTAATTACTTCCTCTTTATAATTGATCAAGGTCTTTCTTTACTTCAACTCGATTTGAATAATTTCAAAAATATGAAGAAACCTTTGTATTTTTGTTTAGTTTGGAGAGGTTAAAGTTTGCTAATGATGATAATTTGTTGAGCTCTTGTGTCAATCTTTAAAATTCCTTGGCATATGAAGGATGCTCTGATATTGATTGATCAGATTTATTTTTAGAACTGAAGTTCGTAACACATTCATTACCAGAAGAAGCAAAAAAGCAATTGATGTGCTAAATTATTTGAAGAAAATGGATGGTTGTTACCCAAATGCCTATGTTGCTTACAGAATTTTGCTGACTATACCAGTTACAGTTGTATCTGTAGAAAGAAGCTTTTCTAAGTTGAAGTTAATCAAAACTTATCTTCGATCAACTATGTCACAAGAGAGAATGAATGGCTTGGCTAAGTTATCCATCGAGAAAAAAATGGTTGAAAAAGTTGATTATGTAAACTTAATTAGTACTTTTGCATTGAAGACATCAAGACGAGTAATATTTAAATGACTATGTGATGCACTGAGAAAATGTTTGATGGCTTAAGTTGTTTTTATTATTATTACCATTATGAACTACCACATAGATTGTTAGCTTTTATTTATTTATTTATCTGGAACGTCAGTTTTTTGTGTGGTTTGGAACATCTTCACTTTTATTAATATCTCATTATAACATATATTCTTTTGGATATTAAATTTTAGTTATTGTATTTATTTCTTGAATTTCGGGTTGAAAATACTATTGTATCATTTCAATAAAAATAATAATATAATATGAACATTAAGGTTTGAGGGTACCATTTTTAGAATTCGTCTTAGGCCTCAAAATTGAAAGTACGGCACTGGTATGGAGATATTGAAAGAGAAGGAAATGAAAACGAAACAAAAAGAGAAGGTGCTAACAATAAGTCGAAGGCAGATGTGAGTGGCAAAGGCCTTTTAGAGACATTTGATGTTCTCTTCTTCCCGTTAGAGTTGATGAATATATAGAAATGAATAATGGGATGATTTTATTGATGGGCTACTACTTGCTACTTATAAAGGTTCCAACTCCTATTCATACTACATATTCCAATGTGGGACTAAAGTCCCTTATTGGTTCTCAACACTCCCCCTCAAGATGGGCGATAGATGTTAATCATCCCCATCTTGTTACATAGCTTTGACAGACTCAATGAACTAAGACCTTTAGTCAGACAGTCTGCAACTTGTGCTTCTGAGCGAACATGGTCAATCTTCAGTATCCCTTGTTCCACCTTCTCCTTGATGAAGAATCGATCGATCTCGATGTGCTTCGTTCTGTCGTGCTAAACTGGATTGTTGGCTATACTTATTGCAGCTAGACTATCGCTCAGAAGATGTAACGGTGCTCCCTTATCTAGCTTCAACTCTGTCAGCAGTGCTTGTAGCGCCTCGCTTTCGATAGGCGATTGACTTCATAATATGCTTGCGCCGAGTCAGATCGGTCGGGAACTTAGATGGCCATCTGACTCGATCGCTGAGCATGGTAAACGATAACACCTTGCGGCATCGATTAAATCGATTTGGACGGATGTTATAAGAATCGATTCCACTAATGGAACGACTTCTGTTGGAATAAGTTCTAGATGCAGCGGGCTGCGTATCGACGAGTGAGCTCTATATAAGAGTCCCTTCGACGGGACTGGACTGCTGTATGGTTTTCTTAGAGCTTTTGTCGCTGGGTTTTGATGAAGTGCTTTCGCGTTGTTTTTCTAGATGTAATCTGCAAATTTTGAAGCAAGAGAAAAAGACCGAATCCTAATAAAGTGTTGGTGCCATTGCAGGAGCTCGCGTAACTAAAGCTTAAATGTTGCGATGCGCTTCGACGGTCGGCACGATCATAGAACTTGGTGGGTGATTCGGCCCATTCTTTTCTACTTTCTCCCGCAAACAAAATTTCCTTTGCCTCAAATTCATTCAAATCGACGATGTCAAATTAAATGCATGCCAATCCACTAAGGTCAAGAACTCAGGAAAAACGTATCGATTTAGAGTAATCTACTCTGAAAAATACAAGTTTCTCACATAAACGAGAAACTTTAAGATTTTAGTAAAAAGAAAGACTATTTCACATATTGTAAAATAATATGAAACGTTGATTGTGGGTTATGATGCTTCGGACAATTTGGTGCCCACGGGATGCTATATCGGGTGTACGGCTTTGGGGAAAATGAATCGTTGTATGAGTTGGGAGAAATGATAATGCCGTTCAATACTGTCCGTGCTATACAAAACTGTTTGCATATGTTAAACTGTTCATACATTGGCATGGTCATGGACAGCTTGTACATAAATTGATTTTCCTCGAATCAGTATCCGGGGCATCAGAATCGAATCGACCTAGGAGGAATGAATAATTGTGCTTCGACACTGATGCATTGCGGGATCGTCAGTCAGGCTTGCAACATATACTGAACGGGTCTAAATGCCGTTGAGATAGTCCCACGTGGTGTGTAACACCAATGTTCGCGCATATAAGATAGTAGCATGCTCACCTATTGTCTTATGTAGGTAAGATATTATCTCTGTTTTTATGTAGGGACGAGCACGGTCGTGGTAAGAAATGTGATAAATCTCTATATTTTATTGTATGCTTTATTACTCAAAGATGGCTATCGATGTGAAATGAATTCATTTAGTTGTGAATAGAAAGATAACTCTAAAGCATGCCTACCTTAACAATCAGAGTCAGTTTAGGCGAGTGGGTTCGTCTCGTCCACTTAGAAAGTGTGCTAATCCCCTCCTCCAAGTCCCCAGGTGCGGCGGGCGCTCTAAACTGAAGCTGAAGTGCAGAGAGGTATTTTGAAGCACTTCCTATTCTGAAGTATTTTGAAGCCAATTCAATCGACGGCTTATGTATAAAGGGGCGAATGTATAGAACGGAAAGTGTTAGTTCAGGCAGCTTGTCGAGTATGTTTTCTTGTGTTTTCAATCAATGTAGCCGCAACGGCATCCGATATAATCATGACTTGCACTTCGTTGCAAGCTATGAATGAAAAACATATTTCTATCTTCATATACTGTGTCTCAATTTGATGTGATTTGTGAAGTTTCAACTTGACATTTTAATATAAAAATTAACGTAACGTTCTTGCCTTGTACGAGTACAATTCCAGACTCGTACGGCATTACGCCTTAGCGAGGATGATCGATTCAGCAAAATAATATCGGGGACGAACGGTTTGTCGACTCGGGGGATGACAAATTGGTATCAGAGCACAGTTATGTTTCCTCGGATTTTCGAAAGATGTTTCATTATTGGAATGTTCGTTGTGATGGCTCGATTGAAATACTTGTCGACATGCTACGTGAAATAAAAGCTCCATATAGGTAAGCCCGTAGTTATTCTTGAAAAATACTAACGGGTTTACTATGTTTTGTAGAAATGACTAAGAAAAATAAGAACCATTCTGGCACAACAACCCAAACCGTGGATAGTACGTCGAGCACAAAGAGTACTGTCCCTAGCGAGACGACTATGGATAAAATGCTACAGTTGATGGAACAGCAGCAGCAACAGCTTCAAATGCAAATTAAGACCCAATTTGATGCGCAGCCGAAGCAGATGGACGCCCTGACTGAGATAGTGAACAAGGTGGTGGGCAATACCAAGGCAACGGTCATGGTACCCGAGGAGAAGTAAGATATTCAAGATGAAGACGAGGAAGAAGCTCAACCGCAAATGATAAATTCTTCTTCCTTGTTCAAAGCAAAGGAGTTCCGCAAGATGAATCCACCAAAATTCAATGGCTGAGCAGAGCCTAATGTGATAGTGGGGTAGCTCGCGGAGATTGAGGACTTGTTTAATCTGCTTAGAATTGAAGGATCCCAGAGGGTAACATGTGCGGCGTTACAGCTGCAACTGAGGGCTTACGACTGATGGGCAGCTAAGAAGCAGGAGATCTACGAAGCCGATACGGACACTACAATTTCATGGAAAATGTTCAAGGAAGCATTTCTTGAACAGTACGTTCCTCGTACCGTCCATCGTCAAAAAGAAGACGAGTTCATGATGTTGCGACAAGGCAATATGTCAGTCGACGATTATGACTCGAGCTTCTCGAAACTGGCAAAGTTTGCCGGCGCCTTCCTGCCCAACAAGGAAGCATGGTGTGAACGCTTCCAACAAGCCCTAAATGACGAACTGCGAAGGGACGTCATGAATCAAAGGTGTCAAACCTACCGCGAATCCTACGATGCCGCTCTCAATAGTGAGCGTGTCATTGGTCATATGTCGCATAGAGCCGTGCCTGCCATCCGTAACCACTTCAACAAGCATCCTAACGATGCTGGAGGATCGGGAGTATCAAAACGTTCGAACAGATTTGATGACCGAGGCCATGTCGAACAATGCTGAAGCAGATACAATAGGCGTGGGCACCGAGCCACCGATTGCATCACGAGATCTTGCTACAAGTGTGGCGAGATAGGCTATATAGTTACATTTTGTCCAAAAAATGTTCCAAATCAACACAACCCACCAAGGAATGTTCCGAATCAGCATAAAGCGCCTATACTGCAAGGCGCAAATGCGGTGCCCGTCAACCCACAGAATCAATGCCATGGAGCTCAAGGCCGAGTTTTTGCATTAACTCGGGATGAGGCTTTCGCGTCCGATACTGTTGTAACAGGTATATTACTCTACAAAAATATACCTGCTCGAGTACTATTCGATTCGGGTGCGACGTATAGTTTTATATCTGCTGATTATGCGAAAGAAAATAAAATAACCATGCAATCACTAGATATAGACATTAGCGTTAGCACTCAGTCGGGAGTCGATATGCCTGCGAATTTATTTGTAGGGATGGCCACATTTGCATCGGGGGAAGAAATCTATCCTTGGATGCCGTCGTACTAGACATCAAAGAGTACGACATAATCCTGGACATGGATTGGTTGGGCGCTTGTCATGCAACGATCGAGTGCACGGAGAAGAGAGTGGTGTTTCGCCTTCCTGGCAAGACAGAGTTCTCATATTCGTGTGGTACGGTCGCGAAGACGGCAATGATGGTATCGGTAATATCGGCGAGGCGTATGTGCATTCCGGCTGTACGGGATACTTGGCATCAGTTCGAGACACGCGAAAGGATAATACAAACATAATGCAGACTGATGTTGTGGCAGATTTTCTCGACGTTTTCCCTGACGAGATACCCGGGATGCCGCCGGATCGAGAAATAGAATTCAGCATCGACACCTTTTCGAATACACGACTGATATCAAAGGCGCCTTACCGAATGGCTCCAGCATAACTGAAGGAGCTGAAGGTGCAATTACAAGTGTTGCTAGACCGCAAATTTATTCGCCCTAGCGTCTCTCTGTGGGGAGCTTTCATACTGTTTGTGAAGAAGAAGGATGGATCGATGCGGCTATGCATCGACTATCGGGAACTCAATAAGGCGACCGTGCAGAACAAGTATCCCTTGCCACGAATCGATGACTTGTTTGACCAACTGCAAGGCACGAAAATATTTTCAAAAATCGGTCTTCGTTCAGGCTATCATCAGTTGAAGATCAAGTCCGACGACGTATCAAAATCTGCCTTCCATACTCGATATGGTCATTACGAATTTCTAGTCATGCCGTTCGGTTTGACGAATGCCCCAGCCGCTTTCATGGATCTGATGAACCAAGTCTTCCAACCCTAAATCGATAAATTTGTAGTCGTGTTCATCGACGATATCCTTATCTACTCAAAGAACCGAGAAGAGCATACAGAACACTTGAAGATGGTATTGCAAATTCTGCGTGAAAATAAATTATACGCCAAGTAGAGTAAATACGAGTTCTGGATGAGTAGTGTGACATTCCTCAGACATATAATCTTTGTCGAAGGTGTCGCGTTGGACCCAAAGAAGATTGAAGCGGTGGTAGATTGGAAATGACCTACCTTGGCTAGCGATATTCAAAGTTTTCTGGGCTTAGCGGGCTACTACCGAAGATTCGTGCGGAGCTTTTCAAAACTAGCATCGCCTCTGACTCGTCTCACCCAGAAGGGAGTAGTATTTGAATGGAGTGACGACTGTGAATCCAGCTTTCAAGAGTTGAAGCAACGGCTCGTCTCAGCTCTAATCCTTGCACTTCCAGACACTCCAGAAGGCTTTCAGATATTCAGCGACGCATCGAGAACTGGCCTCAGGTGCGTACTCATGTAGAGAGATAAAATCATCTCCTACGCTTCGCGGCAGTGGAAGTAGCACGAGAAAAACTACCCGATGCACGACCTAGAATTGGCGGCGATCGTGTTTGTGTTGAAACTCTGGCGGCACTACCTCTATGGCATGGTTTGTAGAATATACACCGATCATAAAAGCTTGAAATACTTGTTTACGCAACGGAAACTCAACTTACGGTAGAGACGTTGGCTCGAACTCATAAAAGATTACGAGCTAACGATCGAGTATACGCCGGACAAGGAAAACGTTGTAGCTGATGAGCTTAGCAGAATGTTTATGGGATCACTGGCCATAAATAAAAAGATACGGCGAGACCTTGAAGCGATGGGTATAGAACTGAGAATTGAGTATCAACACCTGCACGTAGCTCAGTTGAAGTTAGGATCGAGCCTGCTTAGCAAAATAAAGACCGCACAGAAGGACGATTCATTCCTGAAGAAGATGCGCGAGCTGATTCCAACAGGAAGGGTGACTGACTTTGCGGAAGACGGAGACGGGACGATACGACTAAAGGGAAGGCTCTGTATTCCTGAAACTGCCGAACTCAGAAAAGCAATTCTGACGGAGTTATACTATGCGAAGTACTCGTTACATCCTGGAAGCACCAAGATATACAAGGACTTGTGCACCAACTTTTGGTGGCACGGCATGAAAAAGACATGGATACTTTCGTGTCGCAGTACATGGCATGTCAGCAAGTGAAGGCGGAACACTAAAGGCCAGGCGGAGAGCTGCAGAACCTCGCCATTCCCGAGTGAAAGTGGGACAACATCTCGATAGATTTCATTGTGGGATTTCCGAAGATGCCGCAGGAGAATGATGCGATTTGGGTCATTATTAATAGATTGACCAAGTCAGCTCACTTCATCGCAATTAAAGTAGGATGGAGCGTCAATCGGTTAGCGCAAATCCTTATCGACGAGATTGTTCGACTGCACGGGGTACCGGCCTCAATAATTTTGGACAGAGATGAGCGATTCCTATCATATTTTTGGACGAGCCTACAAGCGGCGATGGGGACCAAACTAAATTTTAGTTCGGTGTACCACCCCCAAATAGACGGTCAGACGGAGAGGGTAAATCAAATCTTAGAGGATATGTTGCGTCTGTGTGCGATCGATTTAAAGACTAGTTGGGATACGCATTTGCCGCTTGTGGAGTTTGCGTATAACAACGGCTACCAGTCGAGCATTCAGATGGCTCTATATGAAGCTCTCTATGGGAGGAAGTATCCTTCACCAATATGCTGGGATGAAGTCTGAGAGCGACAAGTGCTTGGACCGAAACTGGTGGAGTAGGCCGTCGAAAAGTTCCGCTTGATTCGAGATAGAATTCGTATCGCGCAAAGTCAATAAAAGAGCTACGTATATCTTCGCCGACGATCGCTAGAGTTTCTGGTCGGGGACCATGAGTTTCTGAAAGTAACGCCCATGCGTAGGGTGATGCAGTTCGGCGTTAAAGGCAAGTTGAGTCCGAGATTTGTAGGGCCCTTCAAGATAATCGAACGAGTTGCAATAGTAGCTTATTGGCTCGCACTACCTCATGCCTTGCCAGATGTGGACAATGTTTTCCAAGTTTCACAGCTTCGAAAATATGTGCACGATCCAAATCACGTGGTTAGCTTCGATCAGTTGGAGCTACGTACTGACTTGTCTTACTCGGAGGAACCTATTCAAATTTTGGACCGTAAGGAGAAGGTATTACGAAATTGGTCGATGTCCTTGGTCCGCGTGCTTTGGCGGAACCACTCAATTGAAGAGTCGACATGGGAAATGGAAGCGGAGATGAAGGAGAAGTATCCTTCGTTGTTTGCCTAATTTAAGATCAGACCCTTGTTCTTAAGTTTCAGGACGAAATTTTTTCTTAGTGGTATATTATGTAGCGCCCCGCTTTCGATAGGCGACGGACTTCATAACATGCTTGCACCGAGTCAGATCGGCCGGGAACTTAGATGGCCATCTGACTCGATCGCTGAGCTTGGTAAACGATAACACCTTGCGGCATCGATCAAATCGATTTGGACGGATGTTACGAGAATCGATCCAACTAATAGAACAACTTCTGTTGGAATAAGTCCTAGATGCAGCGGGCTACGTCTCGGAGAGTGAGCTCTATATAAGAGTCCCTTCGACGGGACCGGACCGCTGTATGGTTTTTTTGGATCTTTTGCCGCTGGATTTTTATGAAGTACTTTTGCGTCGTTTTTCTGGATGCAATCTATAAATATCGAAGCAAGGAAAAAAGAAGGAATCCTAACAAAGTGTTAGTGTCATTGCAGGAGCTCGCGTAACTAAAGCTTAAACGTTGCGAGGAGCTTCGACGGTCGGCACGATCATAGAACTTGGTGGGTGATTCGGCCCCTTCTTTTCTACTCTGTCCCGCAAACAAAATTTTCTTTACCTCGATTTCATTCAAATCGACGATGCCAAGTTAAATGCATGCCAATCCACTAAGGTCAAGAACTCGGGAAAAACATATCGATTTAGAGTAATCTTTTCTGAAAAATACAAGTTTCTCACATAAAC
Source organism: Iris pallida (assembly GCA_029216955.1). NCBI lineage: Eukaryota > Viridiplantae > Streptophyta > Magnoliopsida > Asparagales > Iridaceae > Iris > Iris pallida. The sequence continues at coordinate 6,056,930 of JANAVB010036820.1, read as the reverse complement.
GAGAAAGTTTAAGGTTATAGTAAAAAGATAGACTATTTTACGTGCTGCAAATAATATAAAACATCGATTGTGGGTTATGATGCCTCGGACAATTTGGTGCCCACGGGATGCTAAATCCGGTGTACGGCTTTGGGAAAAATGAATTATTGCATGAGTTGGAAGAAATGATAATGTCGTTCAATATTGTCCGTGCTATACAAAACTGTTTGCATATATTAAACTATTCACGCATTGGCATGGTCATGGACAGCTTGTGCACAAGTTGATTTTCCTCGAATCGGTATCCGGGGCATCGAAATCGAATCGACCTAGGGGGAATGAATAATCGTGCTTCGGCACTGATGTATTACGGGATCGTTAGTCAGGCTTGCAACCTAGACTGAACGAGCCGAAATGCCGTTGAAATAGTCCCACGTGGTGTGTAACACCAATGACCGCGCATATAAGATATTAGCATGCTCACCTATTGTCTTATGCAGGTAGTATATATTATCTCTGTTTTTATGCAAGGACGAGCACGACCGTGGAAAAAAATGTGATAAATCGCTATGTTTTACTGTATGCTTTATTACTCAAAGATGGCTATCGATATGAACTGAATTCATTTAGTTCTAAATATAAAGATAACTCTAAAGCATGCCTACCTTAACAATCAGAGTCGGTTTAGACGAGTGGGTTCGTCTCGTCCACTTAGCAAGTGTGCTAATCCCCTCCTCCAATTCCCCAGGTACGACGGACGCTCTAAACTGAAGCTGAAGTACGGAGAGGCATTTTGAAGCTCTTCCTATGTTGAAGTATTTTGAAGCCAATTCAATCGACGGCTTATGTATAAAGGGGCGAATGTATGGAACGGCAAGTGTTAGTTCAGGCAGCTTGTCGAGTATGTTTTCTTATGTTTTCAATCAATGTAGCCGCAACAGCATCCAATGTAATTACGACTTGCACTTCGTTGCAAGCTATGAATGAAAAGCATATTTCTATCTTCCTATATTGCGTCTCAATTTGATATGATTTGTGAAGTTTCAACTTGGCATTTCAATATAAAAATTAACGTAACACTTGCCTTATACGAGTGCAATTTCAGACTCGTACGACATCGTACCTTAGCGAGGACGATCGATTCGGCAAAATAATACCGGGGACGAACGGTTTGTCGACTCGGGGCGTGATAGTGCTTTCACCTACAGTAACTCTGACACTCCTAGAGCCATTGCTCTGTATTCTGCTTCAGCTGACGACCGTGCTACCACTGACTGTTTCTTGCTTCTCCATGAGACCAGGTTTCCTCCTACAAAGACATAGTACCCCGTGGTAGACCTTCTGTCGTCTATGCAACTCGTCCAGTCTACATCGCAGTATCTCTCAACTTCTGTGCGTCCATTCTTCTTGAACCATAGCCCTTTTCTCGGCGTCCCTTTCAGATATCTTAAGATCTGAAATACTGCTTCCATATGATCCGTTCTTGGATCATGCATGTAGCGACTTACTACACTCACCGCAAATGAGATATCAGGGCGAGTGTGTCCCAGATAAATCAATCTTCCTACAAGTCTTTGATACCTTTCACGATCAACTGGCTCTCCTGCTTTTGCTCCCAACTTGTACTTCTGGTCAATTGGAGTGACTGCTGCTTTGCATCCCAGCATCCCTGTCTCCTTTAGCAGATCTAGTGCGTATTTTCTTTGTAAAAGAATAATTCCTTGTTCGCCATCACACACGTCGTTACCCAGAAAGTACCTCATTGCTCCTAAATCTTTCACCTCAAACTCCTTCGCGAGTTTTGATTTCAGCTTAGTGATATCGACCTCATCATCACTTGTGATTACTATATTATCCACATATACAACAAGTATAGTAATGTGGCCTCTTGCATGCTGAAGAAAGACTGTATGATCTGTATTTGTTTGATGGTATCCCATGCCAGTAACAGCCTTTCTGAATCTGTCGAACCAGGCTCGAGGAGATTGCTTGAACCCGTATAGCGACTTCTTTAGTTTACACACTTTTCTACGCGACGTCCTTCCGTCAGATTCTATCGCGTAGCATCCTGGCGGGAGCTCCATGTACACTTCTTCTTGCAGGTCCCCATGGAGAAAGGCATTCTTCACATCTAATTGGTATAGCTTCCACCCATAGTTTGCTGCAATGGAGACCAGAGTTCTTACCGTGCTCATTTTTGCTACTGGGCAAACGTCTCATCATAGTCGATGCCATATAATTGTGTGTATCCTTTTGCAACCAAACTCGCCTTGTACCGATCTACTTTTCCTTCTGGCGTCTCCTTCACTGTGTACACCCATTTGCATCCCACAGTTTTCTTCCATTTGGGTAATGGAACCAGCTCCCATGTCTTATTTTTCTCTAGTTTCCCAAGTTCTTCCACCATTGCAGCTTTCCACCTTGGATCTTTCTTTGCTTTCTGCCAACACTTAGGCAAAGATGTAGAGTCTAACGATGCAATGAAGGCTCGATAATTCAGAAAAATGTTAGAATAAGATAAGAAATTGGCAATGTCATGTTAATAATCATCATAACGACTAGAAGCCCTACCCGCATTGATGCAAGAAGATCTCCTTAAGGGAGCAATAGGTGGTAGAGAGATCATACCATCCAAGTCAGAGAGATCCGTATCAGAATCAGAGTGATTCAGTGCGGGGGCAACATCTTCAAGTGTTGGGACAGGAGTAGACGAGGGACTTGGTACAGTAGGCAATGGGCACGAAACAGTACTGGACTTCTGTTATCTCCTTCTGTAGACTTGGAGCTCCTTTTCCCTTGTCTCCTCCTGCGTAACATATGTATCTTTTTCTTCATTCTCCATATCAGAGTCACTGCTATCTCCCACTTTCGTCCAATTTTCTACGACCGGGCACGGGACCGATTCGACTACCACGTTTGGACTTATTATCTCCCCCTCACGTCTAACACCCTTTGTGTTAGGTGTGTCACCGAATGCTGAACCTGCATCCGAAACATAGTATGGTTCCAGTTTTCTGAATGTAACGTCCATGCTAACAAACATCTTCTGCTAAACTGGGCTCCAACATGCGTATTCCTTCTGAGTTGCTATGTACCCAACAAATACACACTTTACCACTCTAGGATCCAGTTTGCCAACTCCTGGCCTATTATCTTGGACAAAACACACACACCCAAATACTTTTGGTGGAACAGTGTATGTAGTTGCACCAATAAGCATCTCCAACGGTGTCTTCCAATCCAATACCTGAGAAGGCATTCGGTTGATGAGATTAGAGGCCGTCAATACAGCCTGCCCATATAAGTATTTTGGGACATTCATAGCCAACATCATCATTCGTGCGACCTCCAGCAGGTGTCTGTTCTTCCGTTCGGCCACACCATTTTGTGCCGGTGTATAGGCACATGAGGTTTGATGTAGTATTCCATAAGTGGATAAATACTCAGCAAACTGCTTATTTGTGTACTCTGTCCCATTGTCAGACCAAAAACACTTAATTTTAGCCCTATATTATGTTGTCACCCGACGATAAAAATCCTGAAAAGCCTCAAAGACGTCGCTTTTATTCTTTATAAGGTAGACCCATGTCACGTGGGTATAACTGTCAATAAAAGTGACGAACCATCAAAATCCGTTAATACTTGTTGTAGGACAAGGACCCCATACGTCCGAATGTATCATATAAAAAATAGCAGAACTTTTATTTCCAGAGCTCATGTAGGAGCTTCTGGTATGTTTGCCCAGCTCACATGCATTACAAACTAACTTCTCTGTATTAGCCCTTTGATATAAGGATGGATACATTCGACTAATAACTTTAAAGGAAGAATGCCCGACACGCTGGTGGTTGAGTAACAATTCATCTTCTACACTGCGACGTGAAGCGTCCGATTGTGCGCTTGTGACCAAAGATGCCAGTATTGTGTCCAGTCCGGTCCTGTCTAAGTACCATAGCCTCTTATGCCATGTGCCAGTCCCTAATCGTTGTCCTGTCCCCTTCTTCTGAAAAATTATCGTAGGAATGTCAAAGAAAACAGTACAGTTAAGATCAAGGATAATGGTACTAATATAAGATTGACAGGAAAAGACGGAGCATGTAAGATATTGGTGAGAGTGGGAGAAGGGGTACATGCAACAGTGCCTTTACCCATTACAGGTCTGGAGGCACCATCTGCAGTCTGAATGCTCTCCGGCGTCAGTACGTGAGTATAGTTCTAGAACTCACCGCGGGACCTCGTGACATGGCGAGATGCCCCAGAGTCTATAATCCAACCTAGCTGATGGTCAGATACAAGTGCATGCGCAGGTATACCTGTGCTGGTTTGGGCAAAGCAAGTGATGTGATTCCCCGAGGTAGATGATGTCGCATGAGGGTCAAGACTGTCGTCCGATCCCTGCTTCAAGCCGCGTAATCTCGTGAGGAACTCCCTCTCAAGTGGGGTTATTTTAGCCAGCTGCTTTTCTTCCATTCTTCCGCCAGATTCGCTTTGTGTCCTTCAGAAGAATTTCTTCTTCGACCATCATATCCTCCTCTACCACCACGACGTACTCCACGGCCCCGTCCGCGATCACTCGACTGACTTCGTAGGAGTTTTGGACAAAATCTGATGTAATGTCCGGAGTCACCATAGTTGTGACAAACACCGCCTGCAGAGGGAGGCGGATTGAAGGCGGCAAGAGCAGACTTTTCAACAGCGGCTTGCTCCCCCTGAAAGTAGCCATTGTTGGACATCAACTTCAACCGAGCTTCTTCCTGTGCCATTGTGGCTATAGCCCCTTCTAAGTTTGGAAGCTGGGGTTGGGATAGGAGTATATTCCTTCTCTGCTCAAACACCGAGTTGAGCCCCATCAAAAACTTCATCATTCGCTGTCGTGAAATATACGCCAAGAATGCCTGAAAATACTTCGCAAATGCAGGTTCAACCCGTGCATCTTCCATCCCAAGAGGATCATAGTGATCCAGATCAGACCAGTACTTCTTCAATAGGGCTGCATACTCAGAGATGGTACGTTCGTCTTGGGTCACCCTATCGAGTTTATCCTGCAGTTGGAAGACCCGCATAGGGTTGCCCGAACCGGAGTACATATCCTTCAAAGTCCGTCATATATCAGCAGCAGCCTCCATCACCTCAACATTGTCCGACACCTGGTCGGTCAATGAGGTTGTCAACCACCCCGCCACTACGTTGTTGACAATCTCTCAAATAGCAAACTCTTTTGAGGAGGGATCGGCTGGCGCCTTGGTTTGGCCATTGACATAGCCTACCAAGCCACGTCCCTTCAGCGTCCGCATCGCCTGCCGCGACCATTTCAAGTAGTTGGAAGTTTCTTCCAACTTCGTCTCTAGCTTTTCCAATTTTTCCATCTTGTAAGGTGATGGATCCACATTAGTATGGATCACACGTGGGGTCGCCTCGGTCAATCTCTTGGACAAGATATCATCAACCAAGGCCTGCATCTCCTGTGCCGTCAGTTTTCCACTGATTGCATCCATGACGTCGTCAATTTGTGTGAGGTCATGTTGTATCCCAAGTCGTCGTCTTCGTCGTTTGTCGTCTAACTGCTTTGTGTTCCGATCTCGTGTGTCTTCGTAGTCAACTGTTGAGACCGGGGGGGGGGGGGGGACAACAAGGAGCCGCCTCACAGATATTCCTCAGGTATACGAGTAACTATAACAGCATTACATCGAACAAGGGGAACAAGGACGTGAGTCGTTTACTCCTTGCATGATCGATTGTTCCAGCACTCCAAGAATAAATAAGGAGGGGAGGGGAACTGACACTCCAAGTATAAACAAAGAAGCGGTGGGGAAGATCCGGCACACCAAGTAAAAACAAGGAGGCGAAAAGGGAGGGGGGATCCGGCACACCAAGTAAAGACAAGGAGGCGGGGGGGGAGGGTAGGGGGGATCCAGCAGCAGCGGGGAAGGGGGGTCGACAGCAGCGGGGAAGGGGGGTGGGGTCGGGGGGGGGGGTGGAGGGGGGGGAGGGGTGTGGGGTAATCCGGCAGCGGGGGGGGGGGGGGGGGGGGGGGAACTCCAGCAGCGGGAGGGGGGGGGGGTTGGTGATCCCCCTATGGATCAGCAACGGGGGGGGGGGGGGGGGGGGGGGGGGGGGGGGGGGGGGGGGGGGAGGGGCAGCGGGGTGCGCGGGGGGGTGGGGGGGGGGGGGGGGGGGGAGGGCAGCAGGGTGCGCGGGGGTGGGGAGGGGGTCGGCATCAACGGGGAAGGGGGGGCCTGGAGCCGGGAGGGGGGTCGGGGAGCGGGAGGGTAATTTATATTTTTTTTTATTTGGTGTGTGTGTGGAGAGAGAGGGGGTGGATGAGTTATGGCTCTGAGACCATGTAGAAATGAATAATGGAATGATTTTATTCATGTGCTACTACTTGCTACTTATAGAGGTTCCAACTCCTCTTCATACTACATATTCTAATGTGGGACTAAAGTTCCTTATTGGTTCTCAACAGAATATTGTACAATAATGTGTTGTTTTGTGGTGATAATACTTGGTTTTTTGGTTGAATGATGAGGTTACATGAATGAGCGAGTTGGTTACTCCATTGACATCTTTTGTTGATTCTACTTATTCGTCTTCTACTATATAATACGGAAACGGCTCAAAAGTGAGCCGTCGACACGACCAAACCTACGGACCTTTCTAATTTGATTTGGTACAAAAATCATGTCTCTCCTCAACCTACAATTCTCAGATAGACCTAATGGCTTCTAAGTGACCAAACCTTTGAAGAAGTGGCCGAAAGTATGAACCTTCCGAAATTGGGATCCATCCAGCTATGTGATCTGCAATTTGCATGCTCTCTGGAGTCTGGACAAACTGGACTGGCTATAGAAAACCTCAAGCTTATCCAAATTCTTTGACCAAAAAAATAATTCAATGGAAAAACTGGGATTGTGCCTCGTGCTTTATATATCTACTCATGAGCTTTCTAGGTATGAGTATGACAAGCTCTATCTATTCATGCCACTCGCAGGACCACTGCACCTGGTCTGTCTACTTTTCTTCACCTCGAAAAAATATTAATTAATGATGCATGATCCAAATATTCAGGAATATGATGCAGAATACTGCATCACGCAGATTACGCATGCGGTGATGCTTGCAGCCACTTGGCCTTGGGCCCTGATAGATATATTATTTACTTGCATGTTTTTTCAATATCAATTTGCTATTGGCTTTCAAAAAAATTTAGATGATGTCATTCTTATTATGTGACATCTGATGTGACAACTAATATGGCTGCTAACATATCATATTTTAACTCTAAAAATTAAACCCAACTTTTTTTATTGTTAATATTAAATAATACTAATTTTAATTTAATATTAATTTAATTTTAATGTTAATGTTACAATTAATGTTAATGTTAATACTAATACTAATATAATATATTCATGTTAATTTGATATTAATTTTAATGTTAATGTTAATACTAATTTTAATTAATGTAATATTAATTTTAATGTTAATGGTTAAAGTTAATATTAATTTTAATGTTAATTTTAATATGTTCATGTTAATTTGATATTTATTAATTATAATATTAATTTTATAATTAATTTTAATGTTTAATTTTGTATATCAGCTGTCATATCATCAGCCATGTAATTGTCATATAATGAAAGATGATATCATCCAAATTTTTTGGAAGCCAAATACATTTTTGTTTCATATGTAAAGAAAAGTTTATTTAGTGTTTAGGAGAGAGAGAATACTGGATGAGGCTCACAGAGAACATTGTTTAATCTTTCTTACATAAAATTGGTCGACATTAAAATTCAGGTTCAACTCCCATCCCCACCCCCCCCCCCCCCCCCCCCCCCCCCCCCCCCCCCCCCCCCCCCCCCCCCCCACACCACACCCACACACCCACACACACACACACCACCCCCACGCGCACACACACCCATCCAACCCCACCCACACCCACACCCACCACACACACACACACACACCACCCCACACGCACACACACCCAAAACCAACCAAAATACTCCACATGTTTTCTTTCATCTCTTTCTCCACTTGCTATAATTAGGATTCGAAGCCCCATCGCTTTCCATCACTGCTACCAGTACTCTTTCACTCCTCTCTTTCTTACACGCAGCAATGTCGGCTACCCAAACACCAACTACAGTGAGAGGAGTAGCGGGAAAGGAAACCCTTATCCCCAGAGGGGGAGCCATCAAAAGGGGCATTGCCAAAGATTTCAATGAGTTTTTCTCTTCTTCTGGCAAGAATTCCACAGGAGGAGGAGGAGGGGGAGGAGGAGGCGGCGGCGGCGGCAACAAAGGTCAATGGAGGGAAGAATCGAACTTGACTCGCTAATGCAGGAAACGGCCTAGCGAGCTAGCTGCTACTTCTTTCTATGCAGTTATCAAACTACTTCTTTCTATGCAGTTATCAAATTACTCTGCAATCGTAGAATATATACATACATTGATATCATTATCTACGAATAACTGGTGAGGGTTGAACTTTGAAGTAGCCGTAGTAGGTACGTACTTATGAATGACTTGGCTAAGTTTATCATGTTCACTAGACTTTTCTTTCTATATATTATCCTAGCCAAGTTTCTTTTGGTCATTTTTTTTTTCCTTTTTTCTTTCTTTTTGGATGTGTGGTTTCTGACAGAATCCCTCCAATAATCTCTTTCGACAAAGCATATTACTGATTAGATTGGCAGGATCGAATAAATTCCACCCTATTTAACTAGACCCAAACATGATGCAGAAGTTTACAAATAATTTTGGGAATAACAGGTTAAGTGTACTTTCTGTATGAATTTTATATACATAAAAATTCACTGGATCAATCAATTACTATTTTCGCGTTCAGCACCCTATGCAAGGCTCACATATGATATATGCAATTCACAACAACAACAAAATAGAAATGGAAGCCGGCGGACATCAATCATCAGTATAGCGGGTTCAAAATATCGTGTTGTCCTTTATATATATATATATATTATATATATATATAATATATATATATATATATATATTTTGATTCAGATTTGGAATATATATATATAAATTCTAAATACATTCATGTAAAATTTGTATCGTACATTCCAAATCTGAATCAATCTATATAATATATATATAATAATATATATAATATATATACTGTACACGCACACAAGCAATGACCTCTAGCCTAGTGGTTAAGATAGATGCATGCGGTCCAAGTGGGGAGTTCGAGCCTCAGTAGAGGCGAGTTCGTCACAAGTACCAGGCCGGCCCTGGGGTAAGCTGACAAGACTTCGGGCTTGGGCACCCCCCCCATAGGGCAACCCCCCAGGCCATTAGTTTTCTTAGGACCGGTACAACAAAATTCAAATTAAACATTTATCTTTCATAAGGGTAAAGGACAACAAAAATTAGCTCCGGCTAAGGCAATCCAAACTGCGGGGCCGGCCCTGCAGTACCCAATGCTTCAAAAAAAAAAAAAATATCCTACACACAGAAAATAGATCCTTGTTTTATATATTTTTTTTTTTTGAAGAAAAAAAAGAAGATCCTTGTGATTAGGAAATCCGACAGAAGTCGATTGTGGCAGTTTTGACTATTTTTGTCTTGGTGGTGGGGGCTCCCACAAAGGTGCAGCCACTAGACTTCAGCTCAAACTAAGATGTGACATCAGCTTTAGTTTCAGGCAAACATATCTAATCTCTTATCTAGTTAGTCTTTTTATTATTTTTATTTTTTGCTGATGTTGTTGGATATGGCTCTTGATTGATACGGATGCGAGATGTATGGACGTTGTCTGAGGAGTTGGAGAAGTTAGGAAAGAGGTTGAAACAACCAAGTAACAAGCAATATCATCCTACCTCCGGTAGACCGTCGACATGCTGAATGTGCCAAAAAATTCAAGCAACTAACATGTTGGCCCATTCCATAGTCACACCCGATTTTAATAATCGACATAAACTTAAGTCAATACACAAAATATACGAACTGCTGCTAATTATTTCAGGTCTTGTGAAATCAATATCAACAAGCGTACTACTGCATCATCAAGCACGTAATCATCAGTCTGAAGCTTACTTTCATTGAAATCT